>JBAMNC010000236.1:802500-1347500 GCA_037902135.1 Cetoscarus ocellatus
TTGATCTTTTACAGGGGGAGAAGAAGTGTTATCTGGGGTTCCTGATTCCAACTATCTTAAGCCTCAAGTCAAAACTCTCTGACAAACTGCCACATGTGACATACACAGCAAACATCATCACTGCCATAACTGAGGCAATTGACAGTCGCTTTGGTGCCGGGCTGAGCAGCCATGATGCAAAAATGGCAACAACCACAATGCCGAAATTTTTCTTGTGTTGTCCTTGCAGAGAAGAAGGAGGAAATGTGTCAATCAGTGATCCAGGAGGCAATAGCTATTGGATCTAGAGCATCTCCTGCTGCAGATACCAACTGCACTATTGATACTCATGGATCAGATGATGAGTTTTTTGTTTTTGCAAAGAGAAAAAGGGCTAATCAAAGCACAGCTGAAGAAGAGGTTCGGCGGTTCTTCGATGACACTGTGAAAAGCTTAGATGCCCTGCATGCATTTCCTCTCATTAAGCAGCTCTTTGTCAAGTACAATACGACACTCCCTTATAGTGCTCCAGTTGAACGTCTTTTCAGTTATGGAGGAAACACACTTCCCTCATCTTGGAGCAGAATGTCTGATGAACATATGGAGCATGTCCTCCCCCGCGTTACAACAAAAAGTTTTGCCCACCGTTTGGTGTTGTTTGACTGTATGCCTACACATGCAACCGGTTGGGGCCGTGTACACCCTACACTCAGCTGCATACATAAGGCAGCCAGTCTTCTTTCATGATGTTGACTTTTTCCTGGTCTTAAAGTGCAGGTAATGGAGTGCCTGAATTTCATATATGATTTATTTATTTTTATTTATTTTTGAAAATTAGAATAGTGGAAACTTGTTTTAAGATACAGTGGATGCTCCTAACACTAAAACAAATCCTGTCTGTTTGCTTCAAAAATCGATCAGATTTAATGTTTGCTTTGAAAAAGGAGCACATTTTATGTTCGCTTTTAAAAAGCATATTTTCTGTTAGCCAAATTGGATAATTTGAATCAGTAGGTGCTTGAATTCACTCTGGTTTTAATTTTCTTCCTTTTTTAAATTCAGTGCATGGATACCAGGTTGTTAAAGACTGATACAGTTTCCTCTGGTCTGTGTTCAGGTAAAACAGCATTTCCTGCTGTGTAAAAGAAGATTTTATGTTTCTGGAATAAATACACTGAGTTCATGACATATCCTCTGCATGCCATTGTCTTCATTTACATGTTTGGGATTGAAGTAATCCAAAAGTAACTAAAAGTAATCAGGTACATTACTTTTATTTGATGATACTTAGAGTAAGTTACTGATCACATTTTTAAACGAGTAACTTGTAATTGTACTGAATTACATTTTTAAAGTAACCTTCCCAACCCTGCCTACACATAAAAAGAACCCAAAAAGAGTAAAACTAACCATACAGGACTTTATCTGTTTAACACAGTGGGAGCGAGAAACAAATCTCAGGCTCAATAAATCCAAAAAAGAAAAAGAATTGATGCCAGAATCAGTACAGGTTCAAAAAGTGATAACACAAAATTTACATGATAGCAATGTACGTAGAGAGGTAAAGTGTGAGCAGGATTGCTTACACACACAGATTAGCAGACAAAAGACAGATGCAGTGGTCACTTCAACACCTATTAAACAAAAACAGTTAACACTAGCAGCAAGCTTCTATCCTCCATTACCCCCAGACAACTCCTGGGACATAAATAACTCAACCGAACTTTCATCTCCGACCAGACCAGTGACAAGTGCAGACACAGGACATGAGGCTCAGCCACCAGGCAGACTGACAGAGCAGATAGAGTTTGTGCAACCACACAGGAAATTTGTCAGAGTAAATTTTACTCAAATTGAAGAAAATTTTACTCTAAAAAAGATAGTATTTGATCCCAGTCTAAATAGAGTGAAAATTACTCTTCCCACAGAGTTAATTTTACAGAGTTGTTTTTACTCTAATTAGTGTCAATATTTTACACTACATGATTATAATTTACTCTATGTTGTATACAATTAAAATAACTCTACAGTCACTTTCCTCAATGTAGTGATGTATTTTACCCTATACAGAATAATAATTCACTCATAATAGAATTAGAATTCACTCAATGAAGAATTATATTCCACTCTGCACTGATTCATACTCTACTCTTCTGCAGATTGTATTCTACTCCATACAGAACAGTATCTTACTCTTATTAGAACAATATTTCACTCAAAAATAGAATTATGATTCACTCAGTGAAGAATTACATTCCACTCTGTATTGATCCATACTCTACTCTTCACCAGATTGTATTCTACTACATAAAGAACAGTATTTTACTGAAAATAGAACAATATTTCACTCAAAATAGAAATATAGCTCACTCAAAATAGAATTACATTCAACACTATACAGATTCAGATTCTAATCTTTATCAAACTGTTAAACAAACACAGAATTAAGTTACTCTATAGAAATGCATATCATTTGTCTGGAGTGACATGTGAAGTTTCTCTGAATTCAATAAATCAGAAACAATTTAGCAAAGCACCTTGCACATTTATTTGTCATGAAAAACATTTTTTCATTATAAAATTAATGTTGAACAGATAATGTTAACACTTTGCGAGACATTAAAATAACACATCCACCATGTTACCCGTCAATTCCATCAGATTTGTTCAACAAGCACCATATACCATCAGAAATCAGAATTGTGGCCTCTGTTAACAAAAAATAGACTCTACTTTTTCAAATAAAATACAATAAAAATGCATAAAAAAAATGTAGAAGAAAACAGAAAATAAAGCCAATGGACCTTATTCACACAACAGTCATATTCTCTTGATGTAACACCAAGGATGGGAAGGTCAAATATTGCTGTGGAAAGAGAATCTGAAAAATTATTTCACTCTTTTCCAAATAATCAGCAACTGATAGTGAAAATTCAGAGGGACATCAAGCCATATTTACAGATAAAACGCTACACTTGATGTCTTGCATTGGGTGGGAAGCTTAAATGTTGCTGCTGAAAGGAGTGAAGAATGTCAGAAGAAAATAGCTGCCGTGTGAATAAGGTTCATATTACCATCATACATACATGTAGGTTTTTAAGTGCTTATTGTGCACATTTCCATTCCAGAAAATGGTATGGGACAATAAACAGATTTAAATTATCACTACCATATGATGTCTGTATATCAAATGCTTTATGACATAAAAGCTCTCTGACATCCACTACATGAGGTCCAACTTTTGTGCACACTACTTTATAAGCATTGAAATGCTCTTCAAGACATATTGTTTTTAAGGCAAAAGTTACTAAAAGCAACTTCCCATCTTTGACAACAACATGGTGGATTCTCTGAAAAACTGGCATCTCACAATGAATTCTCACACAAACAACTAAACCTGAACGACACACATTTCCATTGTGTTTGGCCCATTTCACGTTTAATACCTTGGTATCAACTGGTACCTGAAGAGTCTCTGCCATCTCATGGCCCCAGTCCATCACTTGTAAAGACAACATTTTGCCAGGGCCAGTAGTCACTTTGCTGGGGTCAAATGTCTGCCACTTGTATGCCATTTGTGTTTGGTGTTTCTTTGCCAATGTTTTAGTTATATTTTTGAAGCTGTTAACTCGTTTTTAAAGAAATTATGTTTTGTTTCATAGCGCATACACCAGGTATGCAAAAGGGGTCCAATTTTGAAAATACACGTAGGGTAATGCACCATGAAATGATGCTTTGGTATCAGCCTCTTGTTTGGATATAAATATTTGAATAACCTGTGGTGTTCTGCGATCAAGTTTTTCAAAAAAAATAGCAATACCTTTTGATAACACTGGAGAAAATACAATGTTTACAATTTGGAGTAAAAGCAAAAGTAAATACCAGTGTTGGTCATTTGGACAGACTAAATCTCCAAAAATGAGTGGTAGATTGCGAAGCAAACTCCAGGATTGGATGGCATTCAACCCCAAGTCATTTGTTTCCTGTACCAACTTCACTTCAGGTGGTTTGTTGGCTTGCTCCACATAACCATAGTTAAAATTCTTTATTCTTGTGTGTATTTCCTCCAGTGTTGTGTGGTTGTCTACCAAATGATGTAAAAGCAGCTTCATTTCATATTGCGCCACCCCCTCCAAGACATCGTGCATAATGTCAACAGAGAAATTATCACATGTATTGAAATACTGCAAGGAATTTAGAATGCAAGACTGTTTAACACCCATCACATAGGGAAGCCTGGGATTTGTCTCCATTTGTTGGCAGTGTTCCTCATGAAGTGCTTGAGTTCGCAACAATCTTAGGTGAATCCTCATCAAATTCTGTCTGAAAGTCCTCTTTCTCAGCAAGACAAAAGCGGCAACAATATCTGGCACTAAATGACTCAACAAAACCAAACAGTGAAGACCGAGGTTGTCACCTGTAACTTGGACGATAGTTCCATACTGTGGCTGATCATACAGGGGAACCTTAATGCCATCCTTCTCCAGTAATTTTTATATCCTGCACAATCGGATCTAGTATTTTAGAAAAGCCATACGTTTTGATGTCTTGGGCATGAAATAAAGCAACCAAATGAATATTGCTTAAACTTGAGTTGTATTTTGGAGAAAAATTCCGCAAGGTGAAATAGATTGCTCCTACTTTATATATTCCCCGTTTGGATCCTAAAGGATTTGAGGTTTCAAAATCATAGAAAAGCTGCATCTGAATGGCATTCTTGTGTTTTGAAAACAAGGGATGACTCTTGAAGAGTTCTCCGTCACACAAATCCTTAAGAACAGCTTCTTCTGGACTGGAATCAGCCTGCATCATCTCCTTTATATTAGGGTGACTGTAAATGAACTGTAGTGTTTTCAAAATTGGAACGTACATAAATTTATTGGTAACCACTACTTGATCATAGCCTCCACTAGCCCGATTGCGCAGGGTATCAAATCTTGTACCAAGAACGTATTCAACTGGGTCTACACTTCCCCACTTCTCTTTGAAATACTTTGTTCTCTTACTTTCAGAGTTCAACATAAAAAAGGATTTTCCATTTTTTCAAAACACTCATTGATTTTACACTCGACCTCACTTTTAGGCTCCACTAATGACAGACACTTCTTCACAGATTCTTTTGCTTGATGGTAGACATCACCAACAATCTCCTCCATAGAAATCACCAAAGAGTTAATGACCGTTTCAGCTACACCTGCCTCTTTAAGTTCAGCTACTGCTGTAGCACAGCTGTCTACAAGACTCTTATTGACAAGGACAGAGTAAGAAGGGGGAATTGCTGATGGCAAATCCTCTAAATTGCTTGATGTTACATCTTCAGTTGTAGAGGGGCCTTCGCCAGGATCAGAACGATAGTTATGTGCTGTATTAAGGTGCTTTCTAAATCCAGAGAATGTCCCGTAAACCTGCGAACAACCAGACTGACCACACTTAGGACGAAGAGTCTTTCCTGAGCAAAGTCCACGAACCAACTTAAAGTGCTTTATCAGGGAATTAACATCTGCCTGGTGACATTTGCAAAGAAAACACATCTTTGTACCAACTCAGTGCAGCATCCGAGCCCTCACTTCAGCAACCTGGGACTCACTTTAGTGGTAGCAACATCTATTTCATAGATGATGGTTTGCAAGAAGTTGTACACATTTGCCAGATCATGGTTGTACGAGGTACCAAAAACAAAATGAGCTTTAAAAAGCTCATCAAAACAGGCAAGAGAGTCCAGTAACTTGCAGGTTATGGCATGTTTGTCGATGATGAAATACTTGCTTATCATGCTTTTCTGGGTTCCCTCAGCCAGAAGATAGGGTTGACGGCTTTCCGTGATGCTGTCTAGATGGGCTTGGATGCTGGTCCCAGTCTGTGACACAAAAAGTTAATTTAGTTTTGAGATAAGTCACAGTTCACTGACAGGTTGAGAAAATAAATTTGATCTCAACGTGACTTTAACATTTTCTTGAAAAGGGATGATGATTTGGAATGGGTGAAATGGGAACGTAGCCATGATCTTTCCTCTATTGATACTACCATACAGTTTGTCCGATAGTATCTGGGCTTTGGGTATCAGCTGGTGCCAAATACCAGACCAATATCACTGTTTGTGATGGGAATTTCAAGCAAAATTACTATAAGAAAAATCACAACAACTAATCACAAAAAACTCAACTATTCATAACTTCGAAAGTATATTTTTATTTTTAAACTTGTAAAAAAAAAAGAAAAAAGGAAAAAAAAAAAAAAAGTTATAATGAATTGAAATCTAGGAAAGAGGCATTGTTTGATATCTGAGTAGTTGCTGTAAGCCAATAAATCATGGAGATTGGTTCTCATCACAATGCAGTATTTGTACATTTGAGCGAGTAAAGCACACATTTATTTATATTGTTTTAAGACAACACAATAGCCACTATAACAAATCAATTTTTTACAACTTAAAAAATAGTTCAAAATCAATTGTGTACAGCACTAATCCAGTATTATTAATTGCTATAACTATTGTACGGCCTAGCTCAGTTTAAACCCATTTTACAAACATGAATAGATACCTACGTACAAAGAATAAATGTTACAGAATTTCTTAAACAGGAAATAGTTTCCCTCGATTAAGGTTTCCTGCTCTTTTGCGTGCTGCATCTTTGGATGCTTTATTAAATCAGTGATCCAAAAATTCACACATCTGTTCTATCACTCTATATTGCAGACTCTCAGGCTTTTGATATAAGGACTACTGTCTTGTTAATGATGAACACCTGAAATCAACTCTTCCCAGCTCTTAAAAAATATCTACGTGCTACCTGTGGCAGCCAAATCTTCCAAACTGCATTCGACTGTAACCTCACCTTGATGAACTTCACAAGATGGTCACTGGCGTGTCTTGCAGAGAGCTTTCCTGGTCTCTTTCGACCATGAGGTGACGGTGGCAGAAGGTGGACAAGGACCAAAATGGCTGATATTTCACCGTCCCAGCCTGAAAAATCAAAATTCAGACATGTGTTTTCACTAATAAGTCTTTCTAGTTCTCTATCAAAAACAATCCCCACTTCTATTCTTATAGTATTTTCCAGCATACCATTTTCTGCTTCTGTAGATTCAGCATTTTGAACCAGGTCTTGAAGTTCAGCAGTCTGTGTGAGGCCACGGCTTTGCTGAAGGACTTTCCTCTTGTAGACTGTGGGCCACTTCTCCAGGAACCTTGCAGAGATGGCATCACCAAATATAAGGCTGAAATCTTGCTCAATCTGCAGATAATATGGAATAAGTAAAGACAGGGCAGTAGGCATTAATAATGCTATTGTTATGAAGGATATTCACAGTTTCAAACAAAGGGAGTTGAAGATCAACATACCAATCCTGGAATGTCCAGGAATCTTGGAAACGCTGTGAATATGTCGGAAGACTTCACAAGGTCATGAACCATCTTTTGGCGATAGGTGAAGGTCTGCTTCATCTTCTCCTTGACAACTGCTTCATCCGATGTATGCTTCATTAGTGCAATGGCCTCTGAACACAGGGCATCTGTGGTTACCAAGCTCTCCTCTACAAAGGGTTCTCGATCACATTCTGGACCACCTGTAACAGTGTAGACATTTTACAGATTACTGACAAAATCGAGCACTGATCTGACCCAAATTCAGTGCTCTGAATGATTTCTTGTACCTCTACAAACCCCTCATATAATCATTCTCCAATTATATATCATAATCTAGAATTTCAGTAAACGTACAATGAAAACTGTCACGATATATCCAAGGAAAAATAACAGGGGAAGACCCAAATGCAGATAACAAAAACAGGCTTTATTCAAGAATAAAGGGATCAAAAAACTCCCAAAAAAAACAACAATCCTTTATGAAAATTCAAACACAAAAACACTCCTTAACTAAAAAACTCAAAAGTACAAAACAAACAAAGTAACAAATCAAAACTGAGCCACAAAGTTCAAAAACAAAGTTCCAACAGAAAATACCTCAAACTCAGGAGACACTGGAGATCAGGGAAACACTCAGAGCAAGGAACCAAGACAGAAGAACGGGAGACATGAAGTCACGGCAGAAAAAACAGGAATGAGCCCACAAAGACAAGGGGAAAACACCAGGGTTAAATACATGAGGTGATTGGGGTAAACGAGAAGCAGCTGGGGAAGAACAATCAAGGATCAGGTGTGACAGGACAAGACAGGAAGCAAAACCCCTGACATTAAGGGGAGACAGGAGGACTTTCAAAATAAAACAGGAAACACAAGGACAAGACTAGAAACGTGAACAAAATGGGAAACTTGACAAGGACTGAGAAGAAACAAGGGACACAAGACAAGAGGTCAAAACTGGAAACAAGAAGTAGAACAGAACACAAGGAAAAGGCATACAAAATTAACAGAACTGGCAAAATCATGACAGAAAAAAAAACATACCTGTTTGTGTGAGCAACTGTCGGCTGGTCCTCTTCTCTGATGCTTCCTTTTGGACAAACTTCAGTCTCCATGCCAGATACCCACTCCCATCTTCTGCCTTGGAAAAATGCTCCTAATATAAAAAGACATTCAGTTTGGGTGAACAGGTTGAATATATTGTCAATCTTTTCCTTTTTAATATACATATCCACAGAAAGATTTGCTCAATAAAGGAGTAGAGGTTGACCAATATTTGGCATTTTTTTATGAAAGTGAAGGTGGGCATTTAAAAAAAACCTAAAGTTGGACTGGACCACCCAATATGAACAGAGTTTTTTTTTTTTTTTTTTTTTTTTTTCTCTCCACTTTTTATGGTTAAAGAGTCCCAGAGAACAGAGAGGCGAAGGAGAAATGTGTTAGACTTAGTTTTGATTCACTTACATAGCCAAACCTGCTCCTAGGATCAGCCAAGTATGGAAACAAGGCAGTGATGCCCCTTGCGTATTCCTCTTTAACACGCCTTGAAGGACTCGTCCTAGATACGTACACACAGATCCATAGACATCACTTTATGAGATCAAGTGTTAGTATTACGTGCAACTGTAACCTGCAAAAGAAGGGATGTTTTATTACTGAGTCAAACAAGAAATTTTAACATGTGTAGGTTTGTTAACATACCCATGATCACTTGTCATATGTGCAACCAATATCTTGACCATATCACGTCTTCTGGAATCGGTTAGGGTTTTTGTCCGGGCATATTCATGAAGGATCCTCTTTCCTCCAGGCTTGTTACTCAGAATGTTTTCAATTTTCTAAATGAAAGTCAGATTTATTTTATTATTTAATCAAGGAACATAGTGTGATGATGCTAGGGTTAGATTTTCTCTAAAACTTTTCAGAAAAGTGTGTAATGTGAAATGTTCATGTTCATTTCTGAAATGTATGTACATTTTTTATTTTTACATCTTTATTGTGAGAAGTATTCTGAATATCTTTTTATAAAAATGTCTTAAAAAGTATTAAAGAAACAAGGAAACAGTCTTGTAAAATCCTCAAATAACACCATGCTTGAAATTATTCATTTTTAATTATTTCAATTAGTGTCCAATAAAAGGTTAACAAGGATTGGCAAGTATTGTACAGTGTCAAAACTTCAATTCATCTGCCATTTATCACTCTCAATCCTAAAGTTTGAAATTGTGTGTTTAAACATTCTAAAAAGATACAAGAAAATCTGCTGAGCTCACCTGAGCTAGGGAAGCATCCTCATTTGCACGACTTGGATTAGGACTAGGCTGCAATATGATGGTGCTATCAGAGTCCCCCTCATTGTCCCCACTGGAGCTTTCAAAGGAGCAACTTGTAGAGGAGCTCAGTGAATCTAGCAAACATGTTCAGATTTGACAGGAGTGATTAACACAAACAATTACACAATGTAAGTCCCAGTCAGATTTTGGATTGGGAGAGACAGGTTAAACACAGAAACGATGACTTAAAATGAAATGAGACTATTCAGTTTTGATTTACTGCTTCAAATACTAACATGATACAAATTTTTCAACATAATGTCCAGCCCTTATTCAGAACATGCTTAGATAGGCAGGAATGTATGAATTAATATAAGGCTCAACTCACCATCAGGATTTAAGTTTCCAGGCAAACATATCTCCAGCACCCCAAGGTCTTGACTCTTTACAAGAAACTCAAACACCTCTTCATCAATTTCAGTTTTGGAGTCATCATAAACTTTGAGGTCCAGAGTTGGAATGTCAAATTTCTTGGCAACTGTGATGGACAAAGTAAAATTGCACAACCTTACTGATGGATTTGCTGAGTATCAAAAGTAAATCAAAGGGAATCTTCTCTTGAATTGTTGGTGTAATCTCAAAACTGACTCAACACGACCTTACAGGTTAATTCCACTTATCAATTTAATCATTTTATTTAATAAGGGAAAATGTACAGTCAAAACATAAATGTCACCATTTGATGCACTGTACCAGATAGCTTCTAGCTATTTTGCATGTGTACCTATCTGTAGCACATAGTTAGGAATTTGTTGGGTTTCTCTGATTAGCCTGTTCTACTTGTAAAGCCCCATGAGATGACTGTTGTGACTTGATGCGATATAAATAAAAACTGTTCTAATTATAATGTCATTTTAAGTATTATAGAACTGCACCACAACTAAACTACCCCTTTCTTTTTTTAATTAAGTTTATATTAAATAAATTAATCTTTCTTTCTATTTGAAAGTTCAAATGGACAGGAGTTAGAAGCAAACTTTATCTATAATCTCTATGTGGACTATCAGTCATGCTGTCTTGTTTGTGACAAGTTGTATTGCAACAATGTAAATTTGAAATGACCCTATTAAAAAACTATAAACATATGAAGCTCATGATAAACAAGTATACAGGAAAAGGCATCTCATTTCTGTGAGTAATGACATTTTTTCACTCACCACATTCCAAAAAACATTTGAAAGTCAGTTGCCCCTCACAACAAATGTACTTCTGACGATCTCTGTACTTGACTCGTAAGGCCTGCATCCTTGATAACAAGGAAAGAAAGTTCATGTCAATTATATTATCACACATATACATAGCCATCTGGTAGTTTTACCTGTGACAAGTTGAAAGAATGTGTTGGCAACTCATTAGATGTACAAATCCACAATAACTACAAACAACTATCCCAGAATATGTAAATATTAAAACAGATATGACGAACGTATCATTATGCCTCTAATGAAGATACTTTATTGAAAATACAGTTAAAATTTGACAACATAATCATTACTGCAGTAAGCACAAGAAACCATCAATGACTATAATGGACATTAAAGAACATTTCTATCAAACTATTAAGTGTTTGGAATTCCTATATACACATGAATGTATACATGACCATAATACTAGCTTGCTTCTTTTACACAACACTAACAATCCGTCACAGATCTGGGCTTCAGACTATATTGACTGAGGTTTGCAAGTAGCCCATAGCAAAATGTTCTCAGTTACACACACACATCAGTTATCACAATGCACGCTAATGATTGTAGAGTTCACAAGTTAAGATTTGCACCTCAATCAACAAGACTACACATGGTGTATTATGTGCAGTGATTTTAGCCATGAATTGCTCTGACCAGAATGATGAATGGAAAAAGTTATGACACACGTGACATCGACCAACATTATCAATTTAATTTTTTTTTCGTTAAACTTTTAAAAGTGACGCTGTCGTTATTCTTTGTGTAGCACACTAACTTTTATTCCAGCAGGAACAGTGACAAATAACATGTCAGTATCAGTCTTAACTTCTGTGTTGCTTTGTATTACATGTACTGTCTGATGTCTCACTGTATTGGTGACTGGCACGTTTAAAAACACGTATTACATGTTAATAAAATCAAAAACATTCAAATTACAGCCATGTAATCATGCAATGATCCACCCTGTTAACACTTTTTAACAGCATTCATCCACAATGAACTGTTTTTATTCTCGTATTTATCCTCGCATGAACTGTTTCCTCTTGTTTAAATTAACCTATGACTGTTTCTAACTTACTAGTATTTATTATTGTCCCTGTCTCTCTCAGTGTTGCTCAAAAACAAATCTTAAATACTGAGATCGTATCTTCCATGTAGCCTCTTATCTTGAACTATAAGAGAAAAAAAAAAAACACCAGAAACTGCGTACTGTCTTCCTGTCCTAGCGTCAGCCAGAGCCGGTCTGGATTATTAACATTGGTGTCGTGTCATTAGCCTTCACTCAGTTACACACACAAATAAAGCTTCAATCACTTTCACCGCATTTGTAAGCCAGAAATAGCGTTCCTGTTTGAGGTTTTATTTATGGTTACTTGGCTCTCCCTCTAGAAGAAATATAGCTTGTTTTCAATATTATTGGCGCCGTGTCGCCGTAGTAAACTACCACCCGTTACTACGGGCTCACTCGTCTCCATTCAAAGTCCCGTTCTACATCACAGCACATCACAGTCACAGCCTAAGGCTTTTAAATGTTATACCATGCTCATATTTCATCCTGGTTATGATTTCTCAGCATCTTACCCGCAGGAATGGTGACAACAACATGTTAGTATCTGTGCTGCTTCGTATTACTCTGAAGTCGAACTCTGTTAGTAGTGGCTGGCGTTCGCTTTCCATCCCTAATGCACACAGCTCCATCTACTGGCCACGTACTGCAACTATGTAAAATGTAACCAGACCTGCTCGAAAATGAATAAAACCATACTGAAAATACTAATACCGTAATTTTTGCACGCTTAAAAGTTCTTACCCGTTGACATCCAGATTTTAAATACGGGGCAAGATATTTTAGTACAGTCTTTTTAATTAATTCAATTAAGTGTTTTAATTTAATACTTTTGGCGTCTCTTAAAACACTCAGTGCCACATTTAGCCTACCAAAAGTGCAGCTCCATGCTGTCCATAATCCACCTCACAACAAATGGCTATCTGCTCTCATTAAAACAAGAGTTTCCATTAAAAAAATTGCAGCAAGAAATGTTTCGCGCCAATTAAGTCATTCTGTTCAGAGTGAAATACACATGTTCCACCTCCATTCTAACTAACACAAGAGCTCACGAAAAACCGACACTCTCCCGTTAATACGTGATTCATTTAACTGTAAAAGCCTGTTATCTGTCCAAATTAAGACACACTTGTACAGTTAACTGCAAGAAAACGGGAGCAATGGCACTTTCGAAGGTTGGAATGCTTTCTGTTCAGAGTCAAATGCACGTGTTACACCGCTCTCTTGCTAACTACTAACTGGTGAAACCTATACTGTCTTATAATTTAACCATCTCTCAATTGATTAGTGAAAGTGGTGTCTTTACCTATTTGTTAGCCCAGGCTCCAATAAGTTCTAATATGACGATAAACTCTGATGATGCACTGGGTTAAATTTGAATTGTGAGAGCTTAGCTGCCTCAAGTGCTTCACTTTACATCAATCACATTAAGCAAAACAGCAACAAAAAAATAAACTTACCTGGCATTCTATCGAGCTGACCTCCAAGAGAGCGTTATTCAAAGCTCCTCTGACATCTGTGACCGATTGAGTGCAAGGGTTTAATGGCGGCCAAAACGAAACTTATCTCGGGAAATTGGTGGGCGTGGTGTGTTTTACTCCAATAGAATTTGCTCTGAAAATTTGATCCAACTCTATTGGCTCCGGGTAAAAATTGTGCACCAAATTGATTTGATATGACTATTTCAGAGGAAAATAATAGTTACTCTGGGAAAAATACTCTCAGAAATTTCCTGTGCAGTAGGGCAGTCCCCTATGTATCAGGTTGCAGGAAGTGGTGGAATACTACAGGTTTTCAGACCATGGGACAGGACAGAGATGAAGGAAGCTGCTGGGACAGAGCCAGAGATGGAATTCATGGGTTTGAGAAAAATTGGGTTTCATTGTGTACACAGTGGAGGCTGACAGGTGAGGAATGCAGAAAGTTGTTAAGTATTATAAGTAAAGATGAAGGCTACAAATGGGATTAGCTGTTTGATGATTATAAATGGGTGGAGAAAACTGTTTCGGGGCATGTACAATGGGAAGTAGATGATCGTTACCAGGAAATGGTTAAAGCAATCATTCACTTTGCTAAAGAAACCTGGGGTAAATATTCAGGACTTCAGAGTGTTATGCAAATGACCCAGGGACCTGGGGAAAGTGCTTCTTTGTTTTGGCTAAATTCCTCAAAGCATATGAGCAGCAGACAGGACAGGATAAAAGTCAGTTTGGTTCCAGCCCTATAGGAACTTTTGAGGCAGATTGCGTAGCACTTGGGCTCAGCAGGTTAAATCAAGAAACGCAGGCATTAATCATGCGACACAAAGTGGGATGGAGAACTATGGGGTGGGATGACCTTGTAACTCAGGCTTAACATTGGGAGGAGCACCAGGCTAGAGTAGGGAGAGAAAAAAACTAAAAAACACAGCGAGTATATTATGTACAGGAGTAAGCCCTGGTGTGACCTTTCTGACATCCCTCTAGACACAGGCAGCACGGTGTCTGTAGATGGTTGATGCTAAACAGAATCAAAAAGGTGGTAGAGAGGTAGGGTATGCTGTAGTGACCACTGAAAATTGTTTTAAAATTTCTTAAACGGTCATGGGCAAACACATCTAAAATAGCGAAAAAGTTAAAAAACTGCTAGATGCAATACTTTCACCCGGAAGAATAACAGTGGTAAAATGTATAGCACACAAAAAGAGGCAAAAAGGCAGCTGAAACTAAAAAGCTAATAAATACTGGAAGCATAGACACTGTATCAACTCAGGATTATTTTGGTACCTCAGTTCAAGACATTCAAAGTCAAGCAGCAAAATAACTGAACTCAAAACACTGAAAAATATGCTACCCTAATAAATGGAATATAGGAATCTGAAAGGGAATCATGTTTGCTACAGGCCTGGTATAGAAAGCTGCAGAAATAGCACATAAAAATCATGATGGATAAAATAAAATGATAAATTTAACCAGAAGAGTTTGGCACTGCTCGGGACTACAGCAGGTAAGTGGCAGGAGTCTGCCTTAAGTGTGGTATTTGTGCCGGGAACAACATGAAAACTGCGCAGAGGAAGTTGCAACAAATAAAAAGAGCTCAGGGTTCAGGCCATAATTGACTGATGGCTTTTACTGAATCACATGCATATCAGGGAACTAAATATGTACTAACAATGGGGTATGTATGTGGGAAGTTTGCATTGTTTGGAACACTAAAAGAAAAATTTGAGCTGTCTCAGTCGCATTTTTTTTGGTATTTGCAAATTCGGCATTGTGTCTGGTCCAAGATCAGCAACTTTGAAACCCTTCCAGGGAAGCACAATTTCTTTGACATCTTAAAGAACCCCCCTGACTCCAGGCATCTTGTTTCTAAGTTCATAAGCCTGTTTGACTGCTGTACCATAGCGTCTACCATTAAAATTATGGATTCTTGGAGGGAGGAATTGGATATTGAACTGTCTGATGTTCGCTGGGATAAGAGTTTGTCTATCATACAATCCTGTTCTCTCAACAGTAGACACCAACTAATTCAGTTCAAAGTTGTCCACCGGCTTTACTATTCCAAATCACATTTGCATAAGATCTATCCCTCGGTCTCACCATTTTGTGACAGATGCAAAGTAGCTGAGGGCACATTGTCTCACACCTTTAGGTTTTGCCCTTCACTCACTAGATTCTGGACAGAGATATTTAACTGGTACTCCAGGGCTTACAAAACAACCATTAAACTGGAAGCTTCTCTTGCCATCTTTGGTTGCTCTCGGCTCACTCTGTCTCTTCCCAAAGCTGTACAACAATCCTTAATGTTGGGGAAGGTTGTTGCCAAGAAACTAATTTGAGGGAATGGAAATCACCCACCCACCCCCCATTTCAGAGATGGATGCGGACCCACTCGGTCAAGAAATTCTCTGCTATTTGGGATCCATTTCTTGCCTGCTTTAATGAGACTGAAGGACATAAAGTGACATAAGCCTATGACTTGTTTACCTGGTAAACCTTCTTTGCCCTGTATGATATTTGATGCATTGTATAATGCCCTTGTGCTCTCTATACAACTGGTGCCTCTTTTTTTTTTTTTTTTCCTTTTAAATTTCATTGACATTATCCGTACTTTGATTGTAATTGTTCTTAATTCTTTGTTCAATGTGAAAAACTTCAAAATAAAATAATTTTAAAAAATATATGTACTAACAATGGGGTGGTCAGCTACAGGGCGGCTTGATTCACTAACAATCAATGCATGATTTACAATTGGGGAAATACTATGAGATGCTGGCAGATATCTTCTCCTCTTTGCCCAGACTTGACCTGACCAGAGCTGATACGGGGCCCCTACACAACCTGGTGCCAGGTGACTACATGTGGGTAAAGAAGTGGGGATGGAAAAGCACCTTGGATCCATCGCATCAAAAAAGCGACTATTGACAATCTGGAAGAATAACTGACTACAGACCCCCACAGACTGAGACAGAGACACAGACTTAGACACAGACTTTGACACAGACAAACACGGACAAAGACTCAAAATAGCTAAAAGGAGCGCTCCCTGGAAACAACAATCCACCTCCTCAGCCTAAGGCTGACACTTAGAGGCCATAATAATGCCTCAATGAGCTGGTTCACTGACGAGTGACCAAAGAAACATGCTGAAGACAGCCAACACTGTTCTTCCAAGGCTTTGCGTGCCTTGGGCAGTGACAACAGACCTTCAAATCACACTTTTCCCTAAACTAAGTGTGCAACAAATGCTTAAGGACTCAACTTTTGAAATTGTATACCCAACACACACATTACACTCACATAGCATTACACAGACACTGTCTCTGGTGAGCTGATTTCAGATGGAAATCTAATGGGGCCCACACTAGGTTGAAATCCCACCACACAAATCAGTTACTTGGGTGTACCCCATACTAACTGACTGGCTGTCTCCATAGCATTTAACACACACATACAATTTATTAATAATACCCAAGATAAGGTTTATTTACATGTTATAGTGTGAACAGTGTGACAACATAATCAAAATATTTTCATGTTTTCTATTTTGTGTGACGGTATTGGGTGTTCATTGTGATTCTGATGGTACTTTTGGAGTAATGAATAAGACATCAATAGTAGAGATCTTAACACCGGAAAGAACAGTGTTACGATCCTTAATCTCATGGTCAGATAACAATGTTCAGGTAAATCACATGAAGCAAGGAAAAGAATTAATTTTTCATTGCAAAACAAACTCAGGAAGTATAACTGCTTTCACAATAGAATTTATGCTCTGTGACAGTACAGAAAAAAAGAACCCTTGTTTCATATGTACCAGGTATGGGAATGGTTTCCAAGGAGTGTACACTTAGTAAAGCCGAACAAGACCCAGAGCATAAGAATACAGAGATTTCCTTACATTGTATCTGGGTCCAATCGCTACATGGAAAGGTATATTGTAGTTGTATCACATACCCACTGGGGATCTATGAAGCAGAAACCAAATATGATTGTAACAACCCTGCTGAAATTGTTCCGACCCCGACCCTCCTTCCTCAGTCAGACAAAGAATCATTCAACACCTTCTGCTGTCCCATTGATTCCAGTCACAGTACAACCACTAGAGACACCTGAAAGAGAAAACCCTAATCTAGAAACATTTGAAACCAGGTGGAATATGACACTGATTAACATAGTTCGCTCTTTAGGATTGAAATCAGATGATTGTATAATCTGTTTAATGCCACGACAGAAGTATGAAGCTGTAGGTGTAGCTGCAGATGTATGTGAGACCTATGTTATGGTTGAAAGATCAGATACAGTCCAGGAAATACCTCTTGCTGACACAGGCACCCTCTTAATACACATTTATAAGTTTTACCCTGTGGTCTCCAAGAAAGTTTGCTTGATGGATTGCATCTTTTTGTCAATGATAAGCAGGAACTCTGCCTACATGCACCAACTCTGGGAAGTGGAGTGTCCTAGACCCCGTAACACACTCAAGGAGCTGCAATTGGAGCCCCCAGTTCAGGAGTGCCCAGCAGCAAAGGCTGCTAAGTTCTTCTGTATCAGAGTGGGTTCTGGAGATGCAAACTTGCCTCAGAGCTACCGCAAAAGGTGTGTTCAGTGGATACGAACTAATGATGCATCAGGCAGAGGTAGATGGCTATGGCTATCTGAGATCATTGACAGATTGGATTAGACCCCAGATATCTGTTTCGCATGTGGAAAAAAAAAAGCAACACTTACCAGGGGAGGATGAGGAGTGTGCTGTAGTCATGCTTGCAGAAAAAGTCACTGTCATCTCCAAAAACGTAGAAAAGACAACTAGGAACAAGAGAGAGATTATGACTGATGGTTTTGGGGTATCAGTGGGTGTTCCACCTGAATTTCAAGCGATAAACAATATAGCAGGATGGTCCATACTCTCTTCTTTACCATTTTGAGCTGGTATAACAATTGATAAGCACAGCAGGTGGATTAATTATCTCTATTATAATCAACAGAGACAGGTCAATTCCTCTACAAAATCACTAGTAGCTATCGAAAAGAAACTGACTGATGTCACTAGAACTGTGCTAGAGAATAGGCAAGCTCTAGACATTATGCTGGCTGAGAAAGGAGGACTATGTGCTTTTATCAACGCAGATGAAGGATGCTGTACTAATGTCAAAATGTTATCCGACATGACAAATATAACCCTTGCCATATAAGAAATGAAAATCTATCTGATACCCATTGCAACTGTACTTATTGTAATCCTACTAATTTGTATGTGTTTACCATGTATTGTGAAGTGATTTCAACAAAGAATGGAGAAGTTACTACTAGTACATACTCCTGATCTTTAACCACCAGAAGAAACAAATACAGCACCGTTTCTTGAAGATAATGATGAGGAAAGAATAGGATTATATGCTCTCCCCACTATTTATTAATGTAGTATTTACTCATGGAAAACAATAAGAATAAAATATAAATGTGTCGTACACCTTAATCTTGACGTTATACATTGTTAAATTAGAGCAGCCGGGGATGCTTCACAGGTTCGGGTGACAGCCTGTAAGGCCCATCAACGTCTGTGAGGAAGTCCTAGCCTGTGCCATTCCGTATGATTATTCTATATTTGTTCTGTTATTTTTACAACTAATATCATGCTTGTGGTTTCTTTTTGGTAATTCTGAAGAATTAAAAGGGTGGATAATGGTATAAAAAATTTTTTTTTAAACCTTTAACCCTGCAACTAGTTCGGACACTGGTCATATGCATCATGTGTGCGCCCAAGAATAAGAACTCATCATGTGTGTGTTCAAGTATAGGAAGATGTGATCTAGGCTCACACCTATTTAGGCTAGGCCTAACAGAGGATTAATATAATTAATCCACTCAGCTTCTTTACATCACTAAGAATGCGCTTGTTCATGAGCACCTTCTCCAGCCTGTATGTCAGCTTGGTTGCTGGAGGAGGAAAAAGTTGCAAATGTGTTGATCATTTTATAGCTGCTGAAAAGATATTAAAGACATATACGTAAAATACATAAATGCTGTTGAAAAATGGCATACCAGGCTTCAGCCACTTCTTCTTATCAGTGGAAGGGGCGTGGAGGCACTCAGGGACCAGTGGGTTGTTGTGAACATGCACATTCTGAATGTGGTTTAGAAGTGATGTCCACTTTGCCACTGTTACCTCTCCACTAGGTGAACCACATGCTGACCAATAGAGGTGATTTTTTATGCTTTTTTGCCACCGTTTCACCTTGTGACAGTCCTTCTCCTTGGAGATGGCATCCACCTTCTTGGTGAGGGCTGAGAACAGTTTGAAAAGATGAAAGAGAATTTTCATGCAGTGTGTGTTAATTTGCACAGGATTTGCAGTCATACAAATGACAAACTACATTTTCCATATTATCTCACCTTTACATAAATGCCACACATCATAAAAGTGATCAATGTCTGGTTTCTGTTCCCGAATGAACTTTTGGACCTGCGTGTGTCAGTCTGTCACCAAGGAAGCCATTTTGACACCAGATTTTTCAAGGAAGTCCAGACTCCGGATCAGCCCTTTCTTTTCCATGTGGACACTGCTTCCCCCTTCATTGCTCTGTGGATCATAAACAGACATAACAAATTTGCTTCATTTAAAAATAACAAAAAATGTTCAAGCATATCATCTCCTTAGTCTTTAACAATCTACTTACCTGTACAAGTTGGATATCAACAACTGTATTTGTTTTGACATCCAGCAAGGAATATGAGCCATACTTTGCACAATGGCCAGGACTGTCAGCATGCATGTCACCAGCAAGAGAAACAGTTTCCCTCTGTTGCAGTTCCTCAAGCTGGTCGGTCTGGTGTGATCACCATTTATGCAGCACGGAAGCCAGAATGTAGTTATGCACATGATTACGGTGTCATTCTTGAAAAGGTTCTCACGTGCATTGCATTCAGCACCTGTAATGTAAAATCAGAGTTATCAGTTGCACTCAAACAGTGTTCACAACATGCACTATATCTCACAGTAGCACTATGGGATACACTGGCCCTAGAAACGGAAATGTAAGTACAGCAATATTTTAGCTATATTTTAGGAGGAAAAGAAAGAGCTGTGGGAGAAGCACACATGTATATCGATGCAACTTGACCTTCATAGATTATTTAATTGTTGTAACAAACCTGACAGGTGCAGATTCTCTGCAGGAGAGCTGCCCAGAAGTGGCTGACTCTCCCATTTCCTGCTGTAGAGGCATCTCTGGTGGAGGCACTTCTGGGTAACAGAAAGGAAAGTTCCTTTTACAAATGTCTCTACCTTGCACACTGTTGAGCAGGTGGGGCACATTTTAAAAAGCTCAAGCAGACACTCCTCGTACACCAAATACTTCACCATGTCCTGCACTGGCTTGGTTGGTGCTCTGTTGACAAAGAAAACCACAGGTAACAGTTGTTACAAAGTATATTATTATACATATCAGCAAGTAAATGCTGATGTAAGAATATGTATGTTGACAAATTCATTGTTACTATTATGTAAGATTAGTAAGGATCTATAACAAGCAAAGTTAACTTACTGTTCAGTGATGGTGTCAACTGAGTCAGACATGGGGAGGTAGCTGGAGTCATCAGGATCTACAGTGCTCACACTAGGTTCAGACTCCTGAATAGATCCAAACTCCAAGTGAGGACGCTTTGTTGTTGGGTTCTCAGCTACGGCTTTCTGCTTAAGAGGAGTTGAAGAGTGTAGGGGAAGAAACTGGAATGTTGTGTCACCCACAGCAACACTCTTAGTCAAAACTTTAGCCTGAGAACCTGGAAAATATATATTCAATTATGGCATATAATAGTGTATGATAGCAATGTAGTAATCAATCAGTGTTTTTTTCAAATGTTATGCTGTTTATACCTAGAATGTGGAAACACCGCAGACATTTGAAACTAAGAACTTGATACACATACCTTCACTGTTTCTGTTGACAAGTGTTCTTTTGGACAGTTGTGTGGCCACAGTCCTTTTCCCAACAAAGCATTCAGTTTGACATCCAATTTCACTGGTGTCTTTCTTAATGTCAACACACTGGCATGCTGCCTCTCTTGTGGTTGGAGGAGACTGCTTTGTCAAAACAGATAACAGTAAAAATTACTTGTCTAATGAATCTTGCACTGATGGAATGTTAATAATACATTTACTTTACAGTTATTTGTACATTACTTGGGCATTTATACTTTATGCTGTTTTATCTCTATCTACTCTTACTTTTCAGATTAAAATTTCCTCACATGATTCTCCACGTGATTATGTTGAATGTTTGTGAACTGAAGGATTGTATGCAAGCAGATACAATTTTCCTCATTCCTAATTTTCCTACATAAAATTTAATATAAAACCCTCTTTTTATCAGCTGGAAAGGGCATTGTTACTGAGCTGACATCACTAGTAGACTTTTTGTAGACTTGTTTTACTCACAGAACAAAAAGGCACTGTATGTGATCCTCTAGAATATGATGCATTATTATTGATTTAAATATACAAAAGCATGACCAGATTCATGCAACAGTGACAGTAATCCAAAAAAACATATATATATAATTTTGAAAGGTTGACATTTTACAGCAATGATTACTCTTACTTATCATACTTCCTTCATACAGTTACTTTTCTGATAGTTACTTTATTACTAGAAGCTCCCCAATTACTCCGTCTGCCCAATTTTTATCAGTTGTGAGGGAGAATATCAGCTGTGGAGTAGCTTTAGTTTTGAAATAACTGAAACATGTTTGCTGCATGCACACAGAAAATGATAACTCACATATTGTCTCCGTCTGAGCTAGCTGCTCTCGTCTCTCTCTGTAAATAAGCAACTAATGTCCGTGGGGAAAAAAAAACGCGCTCATGGCGCTCATTTTAGGTGTCCAACGGTCCATGTTTGACAATACACACAAATGCGAAACCCCAGTCTACATGTATTTCCTTGTCATAGCTATATTGGTGGCACATAAAAAAACACCTGTGGTTAATCATTGTGCTCTCATATGGACTCCGCTCAGGGAATGAGGCCAAATCATGTCATGATTACATGCAATAACATTTGCTAACATTACATGAGCATGGCAGAATGCACGATGTAAAATCACAGCAAAAAGCATTTAATTGCCAGAATTCACAATAGTTATAACATTAGCACACACTTACACTCTCTGGGGGGCACGTAATGCCAGTGGCGGAGATGACAGCACCTGCTGTCAGCGGGATGGAGAGGGTCGGTGGCGGTTACATAATGCCGATGGCCGGGATGGTGGCACCTGCTGTCGGCGGGGCGGGAGGATGCAAGCCGGGGACGGAGAGGGTCCCACTGACCAGCAATAACGGACTCTTCAGAAATCCAGACTTCACCTGGTGATAGTTTTTGTAACTATTGGGGGTAAAGTGGGCACTGCAGAGACAGGTGTTGGTGGTGATGTTGAACTCTCCACAGTAGCTCCTCTTGACAAAATTGATCCACCATTTCCTTACTTCGTCGTCAGTAGGAAACTTAAATAAGTTAACGGAGCCGTTACCCTGCACGCTGTGGCATCCAGGAAAGATGCAGGAGCGACGTGGAGGAGACATGAGTGGTTAGCTGACTGGTTAGCTAGCTGCAAACAATCGTAAGAGATGCTATCTGAGACTCGAGAGCAGGTGGGAAAACCACCGAAGCTAATGCGCTGAATGTATTTATACCGCTGAAGCAGCAGGCGTGGGGTTATGCTGCCGTTACGTAATGCGGCTATGATTTCTGACCCGCCCATGAAATCCTGAACACAGAAATTTTGAAAAACAGTTTGTGAAGCCTAGCTCCACAATGAAATTCTGAATGGTTGAATGGCTTTCACATGTTATAAGGAAATACATGTATGACCTATTTAATGTGTTTAGAAGAAAATGGCTGAATTTGCTTTACTTTATTATGTTGAAATGCTGAGTCAGCATTTCAACATATTGTTATCTGACTTTATTCTTCTTCTTCTTTTTCTTCTTCTTATTATTATTCTTCCCTCAACTATTTGGCCCTTTTCACAGCTTTCAAATTTGCACAGATTTTCACAGAAAAAGAACAGCAGTTCAGCATGTTCAGGAGATTTGCGCTTGTATTTTTCACATGTTTAACTGTTACAGTTTTTACAGTAAAAATCATTTTCTGCAGATATTTTCCAATTGAAATGAATGGGTTCTGCATGTGTGAATGATTTTCACCCTTGTCACATATGCAACCCTAACATTTTCCTGTAATGCAGTTCTGCTGAAAAGTGATTCAACTTTCACGCTGTACAGCTTCGGCATACTTTCACCCACAGACTTCATTCTTGCTTTCACAGATTCACTGATCTCTCAACTATTTTTAATTGTGTTCAGCTTTTTGCTGCCTTTTACAGTTTTCACTGTTTAAGCAACACTAAGTTTGCAGGTTTGAGCCAAAAACTCTCAGCCCTTAGAATGTGTCACGTGACCTGTTAGAGCGTGAGCTTCACCTAAAGATTCCAAAATTTGTAGCGGAAAAACTGCAATAAAAGACTCAAGCTTTAATTCACAGATATGATTTATACATCAAAATGAAGCTACACCTCTCCTCTTTCAGCTAACATTCGTTTCAACCTCGACATTGACATCATTTTGTCTCAGTGAGCTTCAGAGCCACAGGTATCCCTCAAAGTCCTATATCTGCTCCCACTGTAATAGTCCTCCCCAGAGAGCTGATCACTTCACTTTGAAGGCCGTTTTTAAACTGCTCTCATGTCAACACTTCCTACAGTACAGACATGAAACTTACATCAATCGTTTCAGCTGCTTCTTGTGATGCTCACGGTGCAGCCCTTTTTTTGATAGCTATCATGGTTTTGGCACAGCATTAGCCCGTATACCCGGAAGTACCAAGCTTAACTTCACCGTTCTGTACAAGCATACAGCATCATTACATAGTCTGCTCCTGTGTGGGCAAGTGTGGTGGGATCAATTAGCTGAGCTGTTTGCTGAGCAGTTAGCATATCTGTCATATCATCTGGAGACTGAGGTTTGATTCCCAGTGTAGACTATTTTTTACTATCATGCATATTTCAGAACATACGTAAACACTTATGCTACTCATTACAGTCTTTGCCATTTTAGCCCTCAAAAATTCAGGGCTGCCAGCTGTCACGCATTGCTTGTGAGACCCACACGTTTCATTGGTGTAACACACTATCCGGCTTCACACCACCTCTGTCTCCTCATGTTCAGCGTACAGCGTCATGACAAAGACATGCGAAAAGGATTCTGGGAAATGTAGGCTGATGTATGCCGACACCCTACGACAGCACAGAGCGCGCTCCACGCACTGCTGTCACACAAAACGCTGCTCGCCATGTATTTTCACATCGACCCGCATTTACTGTGACACCACCTTCGTCTCTTCATGTTAATGCTTTGCAAAGTCAGCTGTCTCTTGTCCTCACTGTACAGGGGAATGCGCAAAGGGTTGTGGGAAATGTAGGCTGATGTAGGCCGACAGCTGATCGCTTCACTTTCAAGCCCGTTTTTAAACTCCTCTCGTGTCAACATTTTCTACAGTACAGACACGAAGCTTACATCAATCGTTCAGCTGATTCTTGTGATGCTCACGGTGCAGTCCTTTTTTTGATAGCTATCACGGTAAGCATTAGCTCGTTTACCCGTAAGTCCCCAGCTTCATCATCGACCCACATTAAATGTGACACCACCTCCGTATCTTCGGGGCGTCGGTGGCGCAGCTGGATAGTGCGCTTGGTCAGTGATCGGGAGGTTGCAGGTTCAAGCCCAGCTCCGGGCAGCACATGGCGATGTGTCCTTGGGCAAGACACTTAACCCCAAGTTGCTCCCACTGCTGCGTCAGTGGTGTGTAAATGGACATGAAAGGGCGTGAAAGTGTTAGCCGATACTGATGGATAACAACATAGAAACTCAGAACCATCAGTGAGTGAATGTGAGGGCGAATGGGTGTGGATGGGTAAGTGTGACCTGCGGTGAAAAGCAGCTTTGAGTAGTCAATGACTAGAAAAGCGCTATATAAGCTCAAGTCCATTTACCATTTACCATTTACCATGTTAGTGCTTTGCAAAGTCAGCAGGCAGAGCAGCCCCTCTTCCTCGTCCTAAGTGTACAGCATCATGACAGAGAAAGGGAAAACAATGTGCAAGGTTAGTGGGAAATGTAGGCTTTCACATTCATTTCACAAGAAAATACTACGCGGCAGTGCACTCGACTCTGACGGCTCTGACACCCGCGGACATTCTGCGCGGAGTCTGCTCACAGTCCTCCAGACTCTGGCTGCATATGCAGGTATACGCCATATACCCACTAGAAAACGCCCTGAAATGCCATATAACCACAATGAAATGCGCAAGGATACCAGTGGCGGTTTGTCAATAGGGGGCGCTGGGGCGCCGCCCCCTCCAATATTCGACAGAGAAAGTCCACTTAAACACAACATAATTTGTCTTTAAATTATAAAAAATAACGGATAAAACATTTATTTTTACCACATAGTAATAGTCTGTCAGCAGCACCTGTCACCATTTAATAAAAGGGGTTTCACAATGTTTTTACGTAGTAACTGTGTTGTGAATACATAGTTTACGTACAGAGGGGCGCCAGCCTAATGGGAGTCAATGGAAGTCCTTAAACTTTTGCTCAGCATGTGACCTGAGGCGTCTTTGGGATTGGCCGCTTCAACTTTGCCTCCGAGGTGCAGGCAATTGCGCCCCGGACACTCCCACTTTGACTGGCATTGAATCAGTATTGTTTTGGTGTTTCTTTTTCTTATGTGACTGGACAGCGAGCGCTGTCAATCATATGGACACGTCACTGCAGCAGATATGATTTAGTCATGCGCAAGCATCTCACGTACGCTCACGCGTCCGACCAACGCTCCCATGCACCAAAGAGGCGTCAGGTACTCCGTCCAGAGAACCATCAGAGGATCGCAGAAGAGTTGAGGAGAAAATCAGTAAGAGGCTATGCTACACTGAAGATTAGATTAGGATGTATCTATCTTACCTTGTAGACATAACATAATTCAGGGGCAAAATTTTCCATTTTATGTCACACATGGCACAAAACCATAGATTAGGAGCTACAAAATGAGTTTGCCAAGAGGATATAAATTCTTTGTTCAGTATAACATTATCCTTTTGCAGACTTAAGTTCTAAAAAATCTATATAGTTTTTTCATTCTTGCATATTTTTACAAAAACAACATACATTTAGGAGGAAATGGGGCTTTTATTGGGTAGGTAAGTTTGTTTTTACCCCACTAGAAGTTAATTTTAAATTTAATTGACAAATTTGATACATTATTTTGATGAAAATATCATATAAAGGGACCTATAAAAATATATTTTTAAAAATCATGGCAAAGCAGGAACAAGATAGGAGAAATTGTAATATTAATATTATACACAAGTGCATGCAGATTATTGCAGAGGTTTATTGCACTGCTCATTAATTATTACTGTTACACTGTGTGAAAGCCTTTGAAAAATTAGAAAAAGAAGAACTGATAATGCTATCAAGTTATGTGTTGCAATTTACTGGTGAAAACAGTGGGGTTTTATTTGCCCCAAAAGTGTAAACAACACAAATTCTTTACCTCTTAGGGGTATGTCCATGACAGAATTATTTTTTAATAAACTGGAGCTTTTAGATTTGACACTTACCTTGTACCTGTCCAGCTTGTACCATTGTGCATATAAAATCAATGAAAACAGACCAACAGAATGTATCATCTTGTCTCTAAATGGTGTAGTTTTATTATGGCAACCAAACGTGATAAAAAATAATAAATATCAATATAAATATATACAGTATTGTCATTTTATATAATTGTATACCATATGTTTAGTTGCTTGGATAAAATGTTCTATTTGGATACAGAAATTATACATTCTGTTGGTGTTTTTTGCTGACTGAATACTGTACATAACAGTACAAAGTTAAAGTATTCAAAAGCTCCAGCAGATGGAAACAGACTCCTGTAAAGTGAAGTTTATTTTTTGACTTTTTAAAATTTGAAGTAGTTTTGCTGAAAACTATAAACGTCATCCATACATTTACAGCCTCCATTTCAGTTATGAGAATCAGTCAGCTGGTGTGAGCCGTCTGCCCTCTTGTGTTGCATGCTTGTATCTGATTTTTTTTTTCTTATTTGTTTTTTTGTTTGTTTTTTTGTTCATACTTTTTACAGTTAATCTATACCAAAAACTGTATCACATAGTTTTACCTTTAGTTTTAAAGCATCAGTTTAGTGGTACATAAAATTCTGTTTGTGTTTACAATCCTGAGCCATGAGACATCATGTATAAAATAAGACACTGTTCAGTTGACACAAGAAATGTTCATAAAATGGTGAAAATGACATACATTACAGCTTAATTTTCTGGGAGCAGGTTAAACTTTGGCTGTTTTACTGATTTTTTTTCAGTAAATACTGATGTTAACTTTTGGTAATAAAAATGTGCTTTTCTATGTATTTTTTAATGACAGGTTCACATAGTACCACACCATGGTTCCTGAAGATTCTCTCAGCAGCACCATGAAGGCCTACCCAGTGCTCAACTTAAGCAAGCTGAAGACAGAGCTCAGTCTTAATCTACAGCAAGGAGGAGTTCAAGGCCTGCTGTGGTGCTGTGGACCTTATCCTGTTGTTCATGGAAAATAATCTTGGAGAGGTATTTTCAGAGACTGTCACTCTGCTAAAGATCCTCATCACCACACCCATGACCACTGCAGAAGCCGAGGTGCTTCTCAACCTTAAAAAGAATCAGAACTTTCCTGAGAAACACCATGAACCAGGACAGGCTGAATGCACTAGCCATGCTATCAACGGAAAAGAGACAGAGATGATGGACTTCAATCGGAAGGTCACTGAGAAATTTGCAGCCCAGAAGGAAAGGAGGGCAAAATTTCTGTTCAAATATTGCATTGTTCAAATATTGCATTGTTCAAAGTAGGTTGCATTGTGATTATGTTTTGTCTTTAGTTTCTTTTCACTGTAGTATGGAGTGCTTCTTTGGTTTGTTTCCTCCAAAGCTGCACCCCCCTTAAATTTTTTGGCACCAGCCATCACTGAAGGATACATATGGCAGCATGCTTGTGTGACTTTCACTTTCTCTCGGCGTGTGTGTGTGCGCTCCTCTGTCTGCCGGTGAGTGTAAAGACGCAGATAGGCGCGCATCGTAGGGACAGTGAGGGATCATCAGTCACTCTATGTGATTTTATCATTCACACGGTGTCTTGACAGCTCATGTGCCCGGTTTAAGTGAACACAAAGACTTCAAAAACTGAGGAGTCAGCCTTTCATTAATCAAAACTCTACATTCTCCATCAGTCCAGCTCTTGTTTTCACTCACTCACTGTTCTCTAAATAATAAATTCATCCTGAGGGATCCTCCATCACTAATTCTCCATGATATCAGAACAATCACTGAAGGACCAAGCTTCAAATACAGTCTACTAATGGAGCGGTTCCCAACCTGTAGGTGGAGGCCCATTGTGGGTCTCAGAACTGTATTCAGTGGATGGTGTATTAAACTGGTCAAATTGTGGCAAAAATGTCTTCAATGTATGAAGGCCTCAAGAGGACAAACATCCATCAAAGTATGTCAGATTATACCCACTAGAATAAACCAGACTACACACAAATATTACACTGTTTTACATTTCTCTACTCAGATATTCCTGTCCAGATTTACAAATTCATTTATGTAGGCTATTATTACTTTGAGTTTGATGTTCGAGTATAGATTTGTTGATTTAAAAATGAAGTAGTGACAACTTTGACCTAGATGTTAACTTGAACAGATCAAGTATCTAATGACATTCTGACCGTTAATGTCCACTCCTTATTGTCCTCCAATGAAAATCACCACTGTTTACATTAATTTTCAAGTCAGATGCTTTTATACTGGATAGTTCTTAGTGTTGTGGACTTGTAGCCTACAAATTGATGCCAAAACATTTTTCATTTACTAAAGGAAAATTTAATCTAGGCTAATTATGCATATTCAATTGCACTTCATAATTTAACCCTTTATAGCCTGAATGCACAATAATAGCCAAAACATTCATTCTTTTTTGGAGCTGAAATGTCTATTTCACTGTCTACTGAAATCCAACAAAATCAACATTTGCATAACATTTAACATATATATAATTTTAGCGGCAATGTTGCTGACTCTCCCTCTGGCGGCCCGGGTTCAAATTCTGGCGAAGGCAGTTGTACTTTTCAACTGTGTGTCCAATACAGGCTGCTGATTACTACAGCTCCTTGCTGTATGCATCTGGCTCCTGTCCTCTCAGTCTGGATGTCACCGGTTGTCAGTCATTCAACCTTTCACTTCCATACAACTTCATTCTTTTCCTTTCTTTACAATGCAAATTTGATAACATATTTCACACTTTTGCTACTGATTACAATCTTTGTCATTTTAGCCCTAACAAATTTTACTCTTTTAATCATAGATTACAACTGCTTCAGGGTGGCCAAACATTAAAGGATAAGTTCGTTTTTTTGACACCTGGACCTTATTTTTAGAATTAAATACGCTCATAGACTCACCCAGACAATTTTGGCGGAGCTCGGAGCCGTTTTCGAGCAATTTAGATCGATCTGACGGCGTTTTTCTCTCATGCCGTAGTAGCAGACGGGGCCAGAAATCGTATTTTGGGGGGCATCAATACGTGTTTCCTCTGGTCTCAAGTCCCACTCTGAGCAGCAAAGGCACTCCTCCTCTGTTGTGTTTGCTGTGCAATGTCCACAACAACACCACCAGTTAGCCCCCATTCGTGGACGTATAGTGGTTGCTTGTTCTCTCGCCAGCTGTTCGACTCTTTCCCTCTGCATCCTCCTTTCAAATAGCTCCTCGTCGGTATATTCTGGCTCAAAACGATACGGGCATCCATTATACTCAAAGTCGTCGTCAGACACTTCTACATCGGATAAATATTCTGCCATGTTGCACAAAAGTAGCCGTGTAGCCGTGTAGCCTAGCAACAACAGCGGCTCTACTCATGTTCGTGTCTATGACGTCACCAAAAGTTGCCCGTCCTTGTAAAGCCCCGGATGACCATAACAACAAAGTTGAGCTGACATGGTGATAACACTGGCCATTCATTTATAAAATGTAGCTGAAATGAGTGAGTTTCGCAGCAGATAATGTCTAATTTAGGGGCTTCGATTTCTGGCCCCGTCTGCTACTACGGCATGAAGAAAAATGCTGTCGGATGGATCTAAATTGCTCGAAAACGGCTCGGAGCTCCGCCAAAATTGTCTGGGTGAGTCTACGAGCGTATTTAATCCTAAAAATAAGATCCAGGTGTCAAAAAAACGAACTTATCCTTTAATGCAGCTTTCTGCAATTTTATTTCACCTTTACTCATTTTAAGCTTTCTTTCACAACTGTAAACATTTTTATTACACATTTCCCACATTTGCAGCTTTGCTTCACTGCTTCCAACTTTTTTATGTCACATTTTCACATTTTCAGCTTTGTTCACACTGCTTTTGGCTATTTCATTTCACATTTTTCAGCCTTCAGACTCAGCATTTCAAAGCATTTGCTACAAGGAAATACAATGTTTCTAGTTCTGCTTAATTTCTCTTAAAATGCATCAGATTGACGCTTTTAAATATGAAATATTCAAAATTTTCTTTCGGCTCAATATCATGACTTCAAAAACACAAAGTAACTTGATTTAGTGATATCGTTAGTTAACAAATTTATGAAATGTACAATATCACTTCCCTGAGCCTTTTCCTGCATGACTTCTCAACATTACGTCCGTCTTCTGTTTGGCGCAGACATGCCCCCCCCCCGCAAAAAAATTCAATCAAAAGATTATTTTTTGCTTTAATCCCTGTATCTCCGACATCAGGTGATGGATTCACTTCAAAATTTATAGGATAATATATATTACATAACTCTATCATCATGGTCAATTTCATTTGGATCCGGTCCAGATTGATGTCACAAAAAATCATTGAAATTTATGATGGCAAATCACATTCATTTCTCCCTGGGTGCCCTGAGGGTTCTGCCCCCTTTACGTCATTATGGGAATTGTAGTTTATGTGCAAACTCACATCAACGTTTTTCAAGCCTATGTCACTACATTACCCAGCTTCCCTTGCAATGCCAGGGGAGGAGTTCTCCACATGGACAGACAAGAGACTCAGCTGTCATATCGGAGCGTGTGGTGATCCAGTATTTTATCTATGCGGAGGTCTGCGCCCTCCGAGTGCTTTTCTAGTTGTTATTATTACTGTCCGCAATATGCCACTCCTAGTCCCTCTACCTTCTCATGCGCCAAGGTCTCTATTGTTTCTTTAGGAACCTTTCTGTGTCTCAGGAAGTCTCCTAGGTCATCTATTCTGTGAACATTCATTAAGAAAAAAGTAACATCAATCATACATTCACAGTAAGAGTCTTGGCCTCAGATGAGCTATTATTTTGCAAGGAAAGTGGGCAATATGGAATACTTTCTGCCATGTCAGCTATACATTAAAGCTAGGGTTGGTAATTTTGGAAAACTAGCATGAATTTAAATGAAGCATCTCCTCAGGACACTGCCTAGCCCCTCCCCCCCTCTCTGGAGCTCCTTCAAAACCATGCCCCCCGCTCACATGCACGAGCACCGCTGATTCACAACCATATGACTGATTCAACTCAAAACCAGTCCTCAGCACATCGTTTTAGTTTTGCACTACACCAAATCCTGTCTCACTCAGTGGTAAGAAAACACCAAAACATTATCATAGAAAAGTTAAACAAACAAACAAGCAAACGTGGTAAGTAAGTTAGTCAGGGCCGGTTCTAGGCAGGCACATATGAGGGGGCAGTCAGAAATGTGAAGGGGGCATCATGCATAGTGCGTACACATCATGCTTGAGCACTTTTTTTCTGTGCTTATAGTAACAGTGTTTTCTTCGTGGAATTGGGTTGTTAGCTATGTGCCCAACCCCAACCTGGAAGTGGATTGCACTATCAGGCCTCTACCTTCAGACCTGTCCAACTTGGGTGTCCCGTCTGAAGACTAAGCTTCTACTGGTATAGCTTTAGCTCTTAAGGTTGTCGCAGCACACAAACCCCCTGACCACAATAAGGTGGCTGGGGGACTGAAAAATAAAAATGTAAAACAAAATAAAATATCAAGATTTTTACAACCAACAACATAACATTCACCTGAATTGGATGTTCTTATTCTCCAATAAATGTGAACCTAGAATAAGACCTAACACACTATAGTCAGTATTTACAAAACTGAAGGTAAATAATAAAAAAAAAACTCCTCTAAAAAAAACAACATACAGTGCAGAACATTTTATGACTTTTTCTTTACTTTTTTTCTGTTTTTTTTGGCTTGTTTTTTTTTTTCTGTTTTTTTACTTTACAGCTCAGCTTTATGTACAGTCGGAGTCGATGTTATAGCGATGTTATATTTAACGTTACTTTGCTTTATTTATTATTTTTGTTGTTAATTATTATTTATTAATTATCTGGCAGTCACTAAGAGGAATTTGGCTGAGCTTCGCTGCTTCTTCAGAGTCTCACCGCTCCGTGCTGAAACCTGACACCAGTCAGGCTCCGTCTGGGCTCATTTGCATACCGACAGCTGATTACTGAGGGCTGTGTGTGTACATATGTGCGTGTGTGTGCATGTGTTGGGGCGGGCCTGCAGCCTGTGAAGATACAACGGAGGGACAGAGAAATGAGAGGAAGCAGATACCGTATCTTGTCCATTTTTCGGCGGATTTTTCCGCTACTGCAGTTTACTTTTGTAATCTTATAATATATTACTCTTGTAGGTATATTGAAATGTGCTCTCTCAACTTCTAAAATTTTGATTTGAGGGGGCAAAACATTTATTTGAGGGGGCAGTGCCCCCTCTTGCCCCTGCGTAGCGTCGGCCTCGAAGTTAGTACTCACAACCCGATGTTGACTCTCGCATCCTGGCTTTGTCCAAATTCTTTTTTGTCTCTGCCTCCATCTTTCTTCTCTTCCTCTGTTTAGCAGGAGGAGCTGTTATCGGGATATAGGTAGTTTCTCTGCCATTCTCCACATAGCCTTCAAGTCTCCCATTTTGGCCAAGACAACATTCTTCTGAGCTCTGTCACTAGCCGAATGGGGCTGTAATGCACCAAAATGATGGATGCCAACCCCCGTAAAACCAAAGAAGAAAAAGCCTTGCGAGAACTGCCTCCTGCAGTAGCCTGGGTGGCAGTTGTTGCGAGATTAGAGCCCACAGCAGCAACAAACAAAGTGTTTATTTTAGATTTCTTGTACACCTGTCTTAACATGTAAGACATACTGGAGCTTGGTTGGGGTTGTGGGACGGCTCGCAGTGGACTTCCCTTATTTTCAAAGCCAAAACTTGACAGGTATGCATTCTCCAGCGTACTTGGATCCCTCTCAGCTCAGCTATGGGCATTGAATCAGGGTCAGTGCACACTGGCAAAATGTACGCACAGAAGGTGGGCATTTTGATTTTTGATTTTTGATCTGTCAAATCAAATAAAGAATGTAGAAATAGGGTGCTTATAATTGTTCCAATGCTTATTGTTAATTTAAACACAGAACTGGAGGAAACTCGTAATCTAACAGTAGTTATAAGTTCTACTTGAATTTGGATAAGAAAAAATAGCATGTATTTCATTGTTGGGGTATTGTTTCCCACAGGATTTTGTGAGACTATGGAGGACACCTCTACAGACAGACTATTAACCCCTATGAACATTTAGGGCTCTAATTTTGTAGACCAGGCGCAGGCGTGGTGCACCTGCCCTGCGCCGTGCCAATGGGCTGTGTCCAGGGCATTTTGCATCGTGCATGGAGCAGTCCAGCAAAGCAAGCTGCACCCGCACCTCCGTCCTTCCCACCGGGGCAAGTAGCAGAGAGGGAGGAGAGAAGGCATGAGTGGGTTTAACACAGCCGAGTGTAATCTTCACCAATCAAATGAACGCCTCTTCTTGCCTTTAAATGTGCTGCGGGCGAGGCGCAGTGACAATTTCACCTCGGTGGCGAAGAAGGTCAGAGCCGCACAAAATTAAGTGATAATTACATTTAAACACAGCAGCAGGCTAATCTATTCATCACGCTTGTGATCCACCTCCATTCCTGGTCTGTCATTGCCAACGAGCAGAACCTTTGGTGAAATACTCTCTCCCGATATCTCCTCCTCATCCTCCTTGCAATAATGTTAATATTAATGTACTCCATCTTTTTAGATCATGTTAAGAATAAAGATTAAAACAGAGAAATATGGGCAATCACAGGTAAATCCTTAAGACACCGAGTGACTTACATTTGTTCAGCGAGCATCTCTCTCTTTTTTCTTTTCTTTTGAATTTCATGAGATGAGGGAAGCCGGATACTCCGTATTGGATGATGTGACTGTTTGTGGTTGGCTGAGAGATGTGAACTCTTTAGTTTGCATCACTCCTCCAGCTGCCGTCGGGTTGAGTTTCCATTATGACAAACGTCTCTGATCTGACATCAGATGTGACGGGACAATTAGTATAGATACAAATGTATGTGCTGGTTCAGACGGTTACATTAAATAGTGGTTGCTGTGATTGTTTATTGCATTGAAATGTGCCTGACACTCTGGATACCTGCCTGTGAGATTTTGGTGACATGTGCGCACTGTGCGCCTGTCAGCCAAATTACATGGCGGTGCGCTGGATGAAATTACCATTGCGCTGGGTGTGCCAGGCTGATCCACCCTGAATTGCACCAGGAAACTGGGGCCTTAGTGTTAAAATTTAAATGGAACAATCTGGTTCACTTTGAGACCAAAATTAAGAGGCTAGAAATGTGGGCTCTTGTAAACTAATTGTTTGTATAGTTACAAATGATGACACATTAAATGACACCCCCCTCATCCTGCTTTTTTTATCAGCTGTATTTATCAGTCACTTTTAAAAATGTAAACAAGGCCTGCTATTAAACTCTTTGTCTGACATGTACACCCCACCCCGAAGTGACATTAAAATAACTTTATAGTGATATTTAGTCTTGTTGCTGATGGTCTGGTTGGTTTTTTGTAGTTCATGAAGAGCATTCGGAATGAATTTCAGTCGTTTTCATAACCAAAGGAGAAAACTCCTCACAGGAGCTATAACACACTTAAATTCACACTTAGTCAAAGTAAGCTACATATGATTAGTGGGAACAGAAAAGCTAAATAAAAGCCACCCTTGCATATATTAGAGTGCCAGCCACCCAAGAGAAAAATATTTGGATCTGCCCCTGCTGTTAAAGGACCTCTTTCACAATACATGTAATTTTGCCCACAGCCCAGTTTTTTGTTTATTGTGTGGTATTTGTAGTACACCCAGAGACTCCCAAGAATATACCTTTAGAAAATCCAAAAGTCATCCAGGGCCTCTACTATGACCTATTTTATGATCATTGCCATAGGTGTGAGCCAGGGTGCACACTTTACCCCAAAACTTACTCAAACACAAATAATAAATCATCAAATTGGGTCAAATCACCTTCACTGAAGTCTGGTGCATCTTTTGAAATCAAATGTAAAGCTAAGTATTACAATTGAAAGAACTTATTGAATTTTAACTAGAAAAAAAATAGTTTTTTTTATGATTTTTTCAACAAATTCAATTCTTTGGAGATGTGTCTGACCAACTTACAGTTGCTGTACACCTAAAATACTTACAAATTATTTGGCCACATATATATTCTCAAAGTGGGAAAAAAATCATCAAATTCTGAGACCGGTAAAGTTGTTCAATTAACAGGTTGGGTTACTGTGGTAGAATCAGGATACTGTTCCATATCTTGTATATCAGGGAACCTTTAAAGATTTGTTCAGAATTCATCCTTTAAGTATGATTTCTTTTAGAATTTGAATGCTAGATTCAAAACAAACATTTCACATGAAATGTTATTCATTTTAATATTGAACAGCCACAAAGGGCCTGTATATTATGCCTTTGTGATGAGATAATAATGAGCCATTGATACAAGTAAAAACCGATGCAGTTTTGGATTGTTGTAATCAGATTGTATATATCTACAATGACGGCAATACATAAACATTACTTCTGTCAAATTCTGTTTCTAGTACTTATATATACATGTAATCTGTTTTATGGCCTTCGTGTCTTTTTGCATAGCAACGGCTTGGACAATTTTAATTTGTAGACTGGAACTATAGTGAGGGAAAGGGGATCTGAGAAATCCATAAGATGTATGATTGGCTGGTTATTTCATAGAATGGAGTCTTTGAATTTGCTTGTGTATGGTTGGAGGGGTTTCTGATTTTGAAAATGTTTATAATATCCCAAATAATAGATTACAGATGCAACATGTGCACACATGCCAGAGGTTCTCTTTCCAGCAGGACAGAGACAATAATATGCCTTCACAGGATCATCTGATGCATTCTTGTCAAATTGAATCCAATGATGACTTTTGGATTTTCTAAAGGTATATTCTTGGGAGTCTCTGGGTGTACTACAAATACCACACAATAAACAAAAAACTGGGCTGTGGGCAAAATTACATGTATTGTGAAAGAGGTCCTTTGGTTCAGAGAGACTGGCACCTTCAGAAACAGTAGAGAGCAGGCGGAAGAACATGATTCTTACTTAAATCAATACAAACAGACTTATGGGCTGTAGAAGATTTAATTATATGTTTTTGCCTTCTACCACTGATGTTCAAATGATTGTTTAACTAGATCAGCTTTTTGACGCTAACTTTTGGATTAAGCTTGATGTATCAGACTTCCAGTCAGCACAAACCATGTGCGCTGTGTTGAAGCTGAGACGCAGAGGACTCACGGAAGGTGCCTCAGAGGTGCGAGACTTTTGGAAATAATTCGGGGTTTTCAGGGAGGGAGCCCCAAAAAATTGAAGAAGGGCGTCAAATTCGGCACCGATGGGTTTTTGTTATGCCCTTTTGCCACCCTGTGTGGCTGTCAATGTCGCCTGCGTCTGTTTATGTTCTGACAGCTCAGCTTTATGCCTCACAAAATCTGCCCCAGTTGTAGCCTTCTGTCGCATGACTAGATGAAATCCCATAATAAATGACACACAGAAGTGCAGTGCTATTACGCATGGCCATTACGTAAGCCACATTGCTTGTAATCCTAACCAAGCTACCCCAGTATAACTAAAACATAATGGTAATAATGGTTAATAATGGTAATTGTATGGTTAATAATGATAATTGTATGAAGTAGAGCATGTTTTTAGCTTTGGAGGCGAGGGTCACCGATCTGGAGATGCGGTTCCACACCTCTGATTCCAAACCCTCTTATGCAGCCGTAGTTAGCCAGCAGGATGTAGCCTGTGTGGGCCACGCTAGTGTGTGGCCTGGGATCCTTGGTGGAGACTGCCTGCTGCTGTGGAGTCACGAAGCCTTAATAACTACAATTACAGACATAACACATATTTGGCCATCTCATTCCAGTTCATAATCATTATAGCTGTTAATGTAGATATTAGCATGATCTTTCTATCCATGGTTGATACATCTATAGTAACTATCTCTAGCTCCACATGGTCATGAGATCCCTCTTGAAAATGAGGTGTCACATCTCAAGAGGTCTACCATTAATACATTTATACTTAACAGAGACAAATATGGTAGGGATGCACTTGTGGTCTGGGCACCCATGAGTTCGTCACTACCATAAATTCTTATTTTCAGTAAGACTTTTATTGATTATACTTCTATAAAATTATCACCACAACCACACAGACATGAGGACCCTCCTGAAAACAAGTTGTAGCATCTCAAGAGGCTAACCTCTAATAAATTTGTTTGCAGCAGAAACAAATTTGACGACGACAGGTCAATGATTGGTCCATTGATCTGTCACTAGCTTTAATTCTTACTTTAGTCCACTTGTCTCCACTTACCTCCCTTCCTTTGCTGACACACCCAACACAGCATTGTGTGGATTTGCTGTTAATTATGAGACTGGGGTCCACATTCAAGATTTCCTGCTGCTTAACAGAAGGGTTTTTTTTGCCGCGATGATGGAGGGATTCATGATTGGCTATATGGATTCATGTTGGGTGTTGGATGCATATATTTGTATATATATGTATATGTGTATTTTATATATGTATATATCTATCTATGCATATATGTGTATCCATAATATGAAGGGCTTTGTGCTCTATTGTAAAGTGTCTTGAGATAACACTTGTTATGAATTGGAGCTATACAAATAAAGGACGATTGATTGATTGATTGATAGCTTCTCCCCTGGCTTGAAATGACTGGGTCATTGTCTAGGGCAAGCAAAGCTGTAAGTCGAAGACCCACTCGGTACCCCACCATGCAATTCACGTTTCAAACAGGTTTTCTCCCCTTGGCTTCAGCGACACGGCCCCCAGGGAACAAGCTGTGATAATTGGCGACTCCATAGGGAGAAACGTGAAAGTAGCAAAGTCAGCGGGCATAGTTGTATGCCCGCTGACATAGGTGTATTCCAGGGGCCAGAGTGGGAGACATCAAGTCAAATTTAAAGTTGCTGGCAATAAGTAACTGTAAGTTTGATAAGATAGTCATCCATGTCGGCACAAATAACTCCCAACATCGTCAGTCAGAAATGACCAAGGTGAATGTGGTATCGGTGTGTGCATTTGCTAAAACAATGTCGGACAACTGTAATTTTCTCTGGCCCCCTTCCAAATCTGACCAGTGATGACATGTATAGCCGCATGTCATCATTTAACCACTGGCTATTGAGGTGGTGCCCAGCAAACAATGTGGGCTTCATTGATAATTGGACATCTTTCTGGGGAAAACCTGTTCTGATAGGAAGAGATGGCATCCATCCTACTTTGATTGGTGCATCTCTCTTATCTAAAAACATGGCAGAGTCTGACTTATGACCTCTCAGAGAGGAGACCATGTTGCAGAGCTGCAGTTCTCCATGCTCCTCTGCGCTTGCTTTAGGACAGCTTTCCAGCCATTACTGTTATGACAGTTGTGTTCATCACTATTATATAACTGCTATTGTTGGGATCCCCCCGCCCCCCCCCTTTTTTTTGCCTCCTGGGAGGCATTTCCTGATTCCTCTGCTCCTCTGATGCATGAGGAGTGGGCGTGGCTTCTCCCTGCACAGATCCTCTGCAGCTGCACACCTGAGGGGAATCATCTCATCACTCTCACCCACAAAGGCGGCTCTTGGACACTTCACCCTTGCCAGTGGATTTCCACATCTCCTGTGGTTTGTTGGCCCTCTTACAGCTTTTGTCTTTAGTGTTCGAGCTAAGCTAACTTTGATCTCCTGTTAGGAGTTTTTTGCCTTTGTGCTTTCTTGCATGTTTTTTTGGATTGACGCCTGAATTCTCATCCTGCCTCTTCTCTTCTCTCCTCAGTGCCTCTACGAGCCCACACCACCCAACCACCTTCACACTCACCTACTTCCTGGATTCCTCTATCCCCTGTTCAATAAATTCCTGTTGTTACACCTTCAACTTGCCTCTGATTCTCAGCTTTTGGGTCCTCCACAAAACCTTGGTTCATACCCTCACAGCTATGACAGTTATGATATTGATGAATATAATAATTATTTCATAGAGACTGTGTCTGTCCCCTGACCCAAACCTCACATAGCTGTTAACACAAAACAAGTAAAAGAGGTGTCGATCATAGAAATCTGATTAAAATTAAAACCTCAAATGTAGAAACACCAAAACATCAGATCCAAATATTTACTGGTGAATGACCTTATATCAGAAAATCACATTGATTTATTTTGTTTAACTGAAACGTGGCTGTGCCAGTCATTTAAATAGTCTTATACCACGAGACACAGGCCGTGGAGGTGGTGTAGCACCTATTTATCACTCTTGTCTCCCATTCAATTCTAGACCAAAGGCTAATTACACTTCTTTTGAAAGCCTTGTTCTAAGCTTATCTCATACTGACTCAAAAACCTGCCAGCCGGTCTTATTTGTGATAGTTAACTGTCCTCAAGGCCCTGATTCTGAATTCTTATCAGAATTCCCCGAGTTCATATCAGACTTGGTCCTTAGCTCTGATAAAATACTCATTGTACTGTAGGTGGATTTAATATCCATGTTGACAAAGAAATTGATAGCCTTAGCTCAGCTTTTATGTCCCTTATAGACTCAGTTGGTTTTATTCAGGCTGTTTGTGAAGCTACTCATTGTTTCAATCACACTCTCGATCTTGTCCTAGCATGCAGCCTTGATATTAATGAACTAAAAGTCTTTCCAGAAAATCCTTTGTTATCCGATCACTTCTTGGTAACTTATAACATCTTCTTAGAGGATTTTGCATTGTGTAATAAAACAGTGATGAGTATAAATCTGTCCAATGGTGCATTGGCTAAATTTAAAGAGGCCATTCCTGCTGCATAAATTCAGCACATCGGCCAATTGATAATTGTGATATTGGGTATAGCCCATCTCAGCTGGATCAGCTTGTCGATAGCTCTGCTAGTCTACTAAGATCCACTTGGACTCAATTACTCCACTGAGACAAAAAACTATTAAACGTCAGAGGATAGCTCCTTGGTTTAGCTCTGAAACTCGTGCACTTAAACAAGCATCCTGTAAATTATGTGTGCTCCAATAAAAGGGGGAGTCGCATATTCTTTGGCAGGCAAGTCATAATAACTACATGACAGCCTTACAACATGCTCGAGCTGCCTACTACTCCTCACTAATTGAAGAAAATATAAGCAGTCCTAGGTACCTTTTCAGCACTGAAGCCAGGCTGACACGAAGTCAGAGCTCTACTTTTCTGATAGATACCAGTTTGTACACCTGAACAATAAGTCTTCTGTGTACACTAAAGTAAGTTACAGAGTTTCTCAAGGCTCTGTACTAAGTCCTATTCTCTTCTCCATATATATGCTTCCCCTTGGGGATATCATGAGGAAATACTCTGTTCATTTTCATTGTTACCCTGATGATACTTAACTGTACGTATCAATGAAGTCAGGTGAGACAAATCAGTTATCTAAACTAGAAGCATGTCTAAAGGACATTAGAACCTGGATGGCCAGAAATTTTTCATTCATTCATTTTCTATACCGGCTATCACTTTCGGGGTTGCAGGCTGGAGCCTATCCCAGCTGTCATTGGGCGAGAGGCGGGGTACACCCTGAACCGGTTGCCAGCTGACCGCAGGGCCACATAGAGAGACAGACAACCATTCACGCTCACAGTCATACCTAAGGGCAATTTAGAGTCACCAATTAACCTAATGAGCTTGTTTTTGGTCTGTGGGAGGAAGAAAGAGTACCTGGAGAGAAACCACGCAAGCACGGGAAAAATATGCAAACTTCACACAGCAAGGCCCTGTCAGACCCAGGGATCAAACTGGTGACCTTCTTGCTGTGAGGCACATGCACTACCTGCTGTGCCACCGTGCTGCCTGTGGCCAGAAATGTTTCTTCTTCTTAACTCAGACAATACAGAGATTATTGCACTGGGCCCCCGACACCTTAGAGAAACCTTTTCTAGTGACAGCCGGTAGCACACGCTAAATCCTCATTCAAAGGGGGCGGTCCAAATCATTTTTGCGCTTGTTATCAATTGCGCATGCAGTTATAGTAGAACACCCACAACACGCCCACCAATTGCACGTGCAATTTGTTTTAGTTTGCACACACAATTTAGCACTCGTTATTTTGGATCTTAGTGGATCAGGCCCTTGATGTTGTGTAACCTTTTTATCAACAATGTCTTTGGCTTGAGCAAGTTCACTTTTCTCCCTTCAGCTCCACTTTCGCTCATTTCTTTTCTCTTTTCCCGCTTTGCTACTCTCCAAATCCAGTGAATATGTTCAAAGCTAATCATCATCATTCATCTGGATTTTGTTGCAATCCTGTTTCAAGACTGCTCTAGTTCATAATTATGGAGCCACAACACTTACAGTAAGATCTGGTATTGAAAAAGAAACTTGGCATTGTAAAAAAAAAGTTGCATTGACACTGAAACAAGTATTGGCATTGTCAAATGTTTAATTAAAAAATAAAATACAGACATTAAAATAAACACTGTTTTTTTTAGGATTTGTTTTGTATTATGTGTTTTTCAGTGCCAATCCTCAGATTTTTTTTTACACTCTTCCTTTTTGTTGAGCGTCACAGGCTTTCAGTTTCATCTTTCTGGTTTTCAGCTTCAGTTCTCTTTTTTTCAGTTTCAATTCACTTGCTGTGTTTTGACTTGGAGGGGAGGGGTGATTAGATTAGATTTATTGTCCCCAAGGGGAAATTCATTTTCACAGCACTGTACATATTCAGACAACAACACAAACAACAAATCACACCACAAATCACAGGTAAAGAACATTTACACTCAGCGCAGCCTGTTATTTAAAGCAGCTATGGCTGCAGGGATCAGGCTTTTCCCAAGGCGAGCCCTTTTCCACTTAAGTGTCCTGTACCTACGTCCCGAAGGCAGTGGGTTGAGTGGGTGTGTATTGTCCTGTTCTATTGTGTTTGCGATGAGTGAGATGGCCCTGTTGTTTAGTGCAGACAGATTAGGTGTGGGGAGACGGATTATTCTGGCAGCGGTGGTGGTGAGGCGAGTGAGTTTGGCCCTGTTGGTGACTGTTAGCAGGTTGAAAAAGCAGGAGAAGCAGTGCATGAGGATGGGCTGGATGATACTCTGGTAGAGTAGCAGGAGAAGATGGGGCCAAACATAAAGTCTTTGTTGACTCCTTTTGATGATGTCGGTGGTGTGTTGGTTGAAACTAAGTTGATTGTCCAGTGTTACACCCAGGTATTTAAAACTGTTGACTATTTCAACTGTTTGGTTATTGATGAATATGGGGTGCTGGGGTGTGGGGGAGCCGGTGATGAATTCTTTCGTTTTGGAGACATTGAGGTGGGGGTGGTTGTCTTCACCCCACTTGGTGAAGTGTGTGATGGTGCTGTGGTAGTCCAGAATGGAATGGTTGTCTGTGAGCAGGGCAAGAATGGTTGTGTCATCTGAATACTTGAGGTAGGTAGTGAAGTCTGAAGGGCTGGTGCAGTCATTTATATAGGGTGTGAATAGAAATGGGCTCAGCACACAGCCCTGCGGTGCTCCGGTGTTGATGGTGAGTGTAGGTGATATGATGTTGCCCACCCACACAGCTTGCAGTCTGTCGCTGAGGAAGTTGTGCAGTCAATGGATCAGACGTGGGGATGTTGAGGTGTTGTAGTTTCTGGATCATCAGGTGCCTCTGGATGGTATTAAAAGCACTGCTGGAGTCCACGAAGAGGATTCTGGTGTCTGGGGAGTCCAGGTGCTGGAAGAGGAGGTGCAGCAGGCAGGCCACAGCGTCCTCTGTCCCCCTCCTAGCTTTGTAGGCAAATTGAAGGGGGTCCAGTTGTGGGGTGACAACTGGGAGAATGATTGTGAACAAGAGTTTTTCCAGGAACTTCATTATTATGGAAGTGCGGGCAACGGGACGGTAATGGTTGGGTTCTTTGGGATGGGGTTTCTTGGGTACTGAGATGATAGCAGCAGTTTTCCAGAGGGTGGGTATTATGGCTGTGTGATGGCATTCACAGAAGAGTGAGTGGAGAATGGGGGCGAGTTCCATGGCGCAGGACTTTAACACCCTTGCTGGGTTGCCGTCAGGTCCTGGGGCTATGCCTACTTTACAACGGCTGAGTTGGTGCTGTACGTCCACCACTGAGAAGGGGTCTGGTTCTGCAAGGTCCAGAGGAGGAAGATTTCCCAGCCATTCCACACTCACTGCAGAGAAATCCTGGTTATCAAACCGGGAGTAAGGTGTTCATTTCTGCTGCAAATAATTACGGGTTATTTGTGTCACAGTGTTTGGATTTGGGTTTGCCTCCTGTTAGAGTTTTAACTCTCTGAAATGCCTGCCTAGTGTTCATGCTGCTGAATTCCTGTTCCATTTTATTTTTGAATTCCAATTTTGCTTTAAACACTTCATTTTTTATTTTTCGGTTAGCCATTTTGAGGCCAGTCCAGTCTTTGAGGCTGAAGGCTGCATGTTTTTCCCTCTGGCACTGTTTAATTTGGGATGTGATCCAGGGTTTGGAGTTAGGATATTTTTTTATTACTTTAGCTGGAATGACAGAGTGAAAACAGAATCTGATGTAGTCTGTGATGACATTAACCCTGTCATTCAGCTGTCCATAAAAAAGTACCCTAGGTGGTGCATGACAGGAAGCCTTGGACTTGAGTAATGGCATCCTCCGATCACTGTGGGGCGCTGTAGCATTGTGGCCTGTGACTCTTGAGTACTTGTTTGTTCATGGGAAGTAAGCAGATGACGTTGTGGTCTGCATTTCTTAGTGGTGGGTATGAATGAGCACGGAATGCATCTGTGATATTGCCGTAGCACAAGTCCAGAGTGTTTCCTCTCCTGGTGTGAATATCCACATACTGCTGGAATGATGGTAGAACACTGTCAAGTTTACATGTGTTGAAGTCCACCAGGAAGAACACCGGAGCTCTTGGGTATTTAGCTAGTATCGTATTAGCCTCTTCGGCTGCTAGCTCCGCCGCTGCCTTGTCGTCCGCACTGGGGGCGATGTAAACACAGCTGACCACAACAGTTGGGAATTCCCGTTGGAGATAATATGGACCCAGGGACACAGTCAGCACCTCCAAGTTTGGTGTGCACACTTTTCAGTGCACTTTGATGTTGTTACACCACCTGTTGTTGATGTACAGGCAGATCCAGTGGCCCTGCTTCTTCCCCGACTGACGTGTCCTGTCAGACCTGATGATAGTGAAGTTATCCAGGCTGACCTGTTCATCAGTTACCATCCTGTTGAGCCAGGTTTCAGTCAAGGCAATGATACAGATGTCCCTGAATGCCCTTTCCAGTCGGCACCGGGCGTGTAGGAGGTCCATTTTATTCTGGAGTGAGCGGACATTGGACAGGATAATGGAGGGAAGCGGTGGTTTAAATGAACGCCTCCTTACTCTGCTGCGGATGCCTCCATGTCTTTGTCTTTTCTTGGCCGAAGCTCTGGTGGTCGATCCACTACAGGCTTGATGTTACATAGCAGGGAGGCTCGTTGGAGCAGGAGTTCATCCCGGCCATAGTTAAGTAACCTGTTTCCAGTGTTTGGCAACAGAGCAAGGTTGTCGCATGTCAGCCATAAAATGATGAAGAAAATGATGATCGCTTTGAAGCTCCTGATCATGTTAGGTCAGCCGAATGTAACACTTAACACAAGACATTCAAATGGTCAAACGAACATAAATCAGAGAATTAGGGCTCTAATTTCGTAGACCAGGTGCAGGCGCGGCGCACCTGCCCTGTGTCGCGCCTTCGCCGCACCAACGGGGTCTGTCCAGGGCATTTTGCAAGTTTCATGCACGGCGCAGTCTGGCGCAGGGAGGCGCACCCATGCCTCTGTCTCTCTCAGAGGGAGGAGAGTAGGCAGTGAGTGGGTTTAACACAGCTGAGTGTAATCTTCACCAATCGAATGAATGCCTCTCCTCGCCTTTAAATGCGCCGCAGGCGAGGGGCAGTGACAATTTCACCTCGGTGGCGAAGAAGGTCAGAGCTGCTGTCACTTTTGCAGCAGCTGGGAGAGCGCAGGGGCCACCAGGCTGCGCATCGAAGGCCACAATGCGCGTCACCATGTGGACCACCTCGCGGGACAGATATAATCTGTTCCTGTGTCACAATAGGAGTACAAAATTAAGTGATAATTACATTTAAACACAGCAGCAGGCTAATCCATTCATCATGCTTGTGATCCACCTGCATTCCTGGTCTGTCACCAAATAGCAGAACCTTAGGTGAAAATATATCTCCTCCTCATCCTCCTTGCAATAATGTACTCCATCTTTTTAGATCACGTTACAAATAAAGATTAAAAGAGAGAAATATGGGCAATCACAGGTAAATCCTTAAGACACCGAGTGACTTACATTTGTTCAGCGAGCGTCTCTCTCTTTTTTCTTTTCTATTTAATTTCATGAGATGAGAGAAGCCAGATACTCCGTATTGGATGATGTGACTGTTTATGGTTTGGGATAGATGTGAACTCGTTAGTTATGACAAACGTCTCTGATCTGACATCAGATGTGACGGGACAATTAATATAGAAACAAATGTACATGTTGGTTCAGACGGTTACATGAAATAGTGGTTGCTGTGATTGTTTATTGCATTGAAATCTGCCTGACACTGCGGACACCTGCCTGTGAGGTTTTGGTGACGTGTGCGCCCTGTGCGCCTGTCAGCCAAATTACCACTGCCCAGGGTGCGCCTCTCCTGCGCCGAGAATAGACCAGGTTGGAGCTGGCGAGCTTTCAGCGCACCTTCCGCACGTTTTTTTGGCAGGAAATTGTCACTGCGCCAAGCTGAATCTTTTGACACCTCCCCCTGGTGCGCTGTCACACCCATCTCAGCGCAGCCGGTCTACCAAATTGCCAAATTGGCTGCGTACGGTGGTGCGCCAGACGAAATTACCACTGCGCGGGGTTGCGCCAGGAAATTAGAGCCCTGAGAAATAACAAGGAGAGTACAGTGTGTGCTGTCGCAGCAGAGCGTGCACCATCTTGGAGAACAGGTGGGGGTGGGGGTTGAGGATGGGGTTTGGAGCATGAGAACGTGCTTCCAGGTTTTGAGGAGAGGAGACAGGAGAGCGGCTTCTGTCGGCTACAGCAACATTGTTCTCCCTGGGGCCTTAATTGATGGATGCAAGTTCACCTGAAACTCCCAAACCACGAGTAAGTCTGTTTCTCTCTGTCGGTATTTTTTCACATAGAACCTTGTGGCGTTAAAATCACTTTATGATTAAAATCATTTTATGTTTAAAATCACCTTTACCCACAGGAGGGATTCTTCACCCCATAAACATTATTTCACTGCGACTTAATAAACCTACACAATATATTGATGTTAAAGCAATTATTACTGGAATTGGGATTTACAGATGGCACTGCAGTCAGTCAGAAGGGCAATCAGAGGGAATGGCACCTCAGGGGGCCGCAGTTTACAAGTTGGAGTCGAATATATCACCGTGTTTCCTCTGTAGTGTATTTGAGAGGGCACCCAGTGAAATAATGTTTGTGGTGATGAAGAATCCCTCCTGTCAGGGTTAATGTTTCTGTAGTAAATAACTCAAAGCACTTGTACATTAGCTAGCTTAGCGAACATTAGCATGTTTACTTAATTAGCATGTTTGCTAAACTAGCATGACATGAAACATAAAGTGATTTTAACACCACAAGTTTTTCTATGTGAAAAAATACCAACAGAGAGAAACAGACTTACTGGCGGTTTGGGAGTTCCAGGTGAACCTGCATCCTTTGGTCTTAGTGTGCAATTACGGCCACAGGGAGAACAATGTTGCTGGTAGCCGACAGAGGCCGCTCTCCTGTCTCCTCTCCTTAAAACCTGGAAGCGTGTTCTTGGACTTCAAGCCCCACCCCCAACCCCCACCCCCTCCCTCCACGTCAAAACACTGCCAGTGAGTTGAAACTGAAAAAAAGAGAACTGAAACTGAAAATTAGAAAGTTGAAACTGAAAACCTGTGACGCTCAAAAAAAAGAGGGAGTGTAAAAAAAAATCTGAAGATTGGCATTGAAAGACACATCATAATACAAAACATATCCTAAAAAAATAGGGATTTTTTTAATGTCTGTGTTTTATTTTTTAATTCAACATTTTACAATGCCATTACTTGTTGCAGTAAAATGCAATTTTTTTTTTTACAATGCCAAGTTTCTTTTTCAATACCAAATCTTACTGTCAGTGTTGTGACCCCACAGCAGAGACAGTGATGCATGGGAAATCTTGCACACTGAAGACACATCACGGCTATATAGAGATAAATAATCTGTTAGCAGACTACAATTGAAGACTGCAGTGTTGGGCAACAATTCCTTGAAAAATTAAGTTAAAGACATTTGAAGTTGTTTTGTCTTTTGTTTTTGTTTTTTACTTGATTAAATAAAGGCATAGAAATCATCTAAAAATTACACACCACTCCATTATAAAAATATATTTAATTAGAGGTGAAGTTAAATATAAAATAAGTTTTGTAAAGTATATCTAGAATCAATATTCAGCTTTATATCCTTCATTTGAAATCTTCCAGTGTATAAATGCACAGTGAGTGCGATGCAGAGAATCTTCTTCACAGACAGATTTTATGTGTTGCAGTGTGAGACCACACTTGCTTACACTCAAAGCTTACATGGGATTTGAGCGTATCCCACACTAACGTTCATATCAGGTTCAGCTTGATAAATTCTGATCAGTGCATGGAAGTGACCGTACACCCATGATCTGGTTGTACGTACATTTGATAAATAAGGTTCATGGTGTGTAAATTAGGCTTTTGTTGCCCTAAGATTTCTTCCATTGCTCTGCCAAAGAAATTGAGCTGTAAACCTCTGAGAGATTGTTAAGCTACCTCATATTTGTATGTTATAATCTTTTTTTTTTCTCATTAATGTTTTATTAGTTAAAATAAATTAAAAAATGAAACCTAAATTTATTGAAAGCATTTTTGGTCTGTTTTCTTGTAGATTGTTAGGTTGTAAAGTCACGATAAAGCATCTCCCTACGTTAATGCATTGCTTTATAAAGCCTTTCATATTTCCCTGATCACACAAAGTATTTCACATTCTATGTAGCATCAATTATTTTTATGCTCACTAATTACGGTGGCTGTTAAACAATTTACAAAGCTGACCATCACAAATTAATAAAAAAAAGGACATTTGGACATGGCTAGCCAATGAGAGCAACTTTGACTTTTAACTTTGTATTGCCCAGAAAGACATTAAAGTGAGGATTTGCCATTTAGTAATACTGTTTTTTTAAAGAAGCAAATGTTTATGAAGTAATAAATAGTTTAACTGTTTTACTCTTCTAGTGTTTCTCATCTCATTGGTTATCATGGCTATTCAAAAAATCAGTAACTGTTTGTGTGTCTTGGCAATGTTTTTGTAATTTACAAAAGCAGGGAAGGCTGCAAGCAAAAGGGAGGAGAGAGAGAAATGCACCTCCTCTACAGAGATAAGAATGTATTCTCCCTTCGTGCAAAATGAATTCATTAGGGGAGTGAGAGACAGCCATTGCTGGAAATTAAGGTTTCTGTCTGATAACAGGTAGGAGCGACATATTGGACGGGGAAAAAAAGAGTTTAATTTCCTCTTCTTCAGAGCAGCAGCCATATCAAGGGATCAGTAGAAAGGCAAGGGAGAGGTAAGAAAGTAGAGACTGAGAGGACAGACAGAGCAAGTAAAGGAGGTAAATGCCAGATTTTCCATCAAAAAATTAGAGTGACTGTTTAGGTTGCTTTTAAAAATATTCAAATTCAAAGTCAAGGCAAGATAGACAGACAGAAAAACAGTTCAAAGATATGCCAAACTCAGTTGCCATGTTAGAAGTGCCACTGAGCTGCTGCAGATAGGCCTTAGAGCATTAGAGTATAAAAATGATTTTTACAAAAGTACATCAGCACACTTTAGAACGAGAGATGCATGCACAGGCAAAACCAAAGGCAAACTCAAAGCCACTACTTGCCAAAATTAATATGAGATCAAAGAAACAACAAGATACAAAAGCAAGGAAAGAGAATAAAATGAGATTTCTTGTATCATTATAAACACCCAATAGTGAGATTGGCTGGCTGGCTGACTCTGGGCAGATGCTGAGATGATAAGTACACCAAAAGTGGAAAGATCAGCTGGCTTTGCCATACTGTTTTAATATAGATCTGATGTGATAGGGCAAGTCAGAGAACAGAGGATATGTCCATCAGTCAGCACAAGGGAGCGCAGAGGAAATTGCTTCAATAAAGCACACATATACACATATTTGAGACAGCCCTCTCTCACCTGAGTGTGTGTATGCATGGTTAATTTTTAAACTTCTTAGGTGGCAAATTTTGCAAAAGACAAAAACGCCTATGTTAAGTTTAATTTGTGATGTGGTACATTTTGAGTCACTAAATTTCTTTTAATTGTAAATTTACTCAAAGCACTGATATACCGTGTTCTAATTTCTGTATTAAATGTGTTTTTTTTACCTGTCCTAGAGGCTTGATAAGCCCAATTGCCAAAAACTGTAGCTCAGTACAACCCTAATAATTAGCATAGGATCTGTGTTAAAAGTAACCTGTAATTTTTTTTTTTTTTTTTGTGGTATCCTGAGTAAGAGGATTCCTAATTTTATCACTGATCACCATGCTTTAACTTAACCCTTGTATGATGTTCGGGTCTGTGGGACCCGTTTTTCATTGGCCTTGGCTCATTCTCTGTGAAGAACATATATCAGAACACATTTTCAATGATCATATACTTTACACCCCCCCTAAGATAAGATAAGATAAGATATTCTTTTATTAGTCCCACAGGGGGAAATTCCAAATTATACAGCAGCTGCAGGATACAAGAGAAATATAAGAAAGAAGCATTATAATGAAAATAAGGTAATTACCTCCGCCAAGGAGGTTATGCTTTTGCTGCAGTTGTCTGGTTGTCTGTTTGTCTGTTTGTGTTCAAAATAACTTGAAAAGTTCTGAACGGATTTGGATGAAATTTTCAGGAATTGTCGGAAATGGGATATGGAAGAACTGATTAAATTTTGGAGGTGATCTGGATCACCGTCTGGATCCAGGAATTTTTTAAAGGATTCTTTAAAATTGCCAGATAGGACCATCGGTTCCACCGGTTCCAGAGGGCATCCCAGGACCGAGCTGGCCTTCTTTATCAGTTTGTCCAGCCTCTTCCTGTCAGCTGCTGTGATGCTGCTCCCCCAGCAGACCACTCCATAGAAGACTGCCGAGGTCACAACAGAGTCATAGAAGGTCTTCAGGAGTGCCCCCTGCACCCCAAAAGACCTCATCTTCCTCAGCAGATAGAGTCTGCTCTGTCCTCTTTTATAAAGTGTGGTAGTGTTATTAGTCCAGTCCAGTTTATTGTTTAGATGAACACCCAGGTACTTATAAGATGTCACCATCTCAATGTCCCTTCCCTGGATGTTCACTGGTGATGGGGGGAGTGGGGGCACCTGCGGAAGTCCACTACCAGCACCTTGGTCATTTCATAGTTGATGTGCAGGTGGTTCTGCTGGCACCAGTCCACAAACTCCTGGATGAGTTCCCTGTACAACCGGTCGTCCCCATCTGTGATGAGGCCAAGGATGGCAGAGTCATCAGAGAATTTCTGTGGCAGGTGGGTGACAAGTGGGAAAAGTCTGCAGTATAGAGGGTGAAGAGGAACAGCGCGAGCACTGTACCCTGGGGGGCCCCTATACTACAGAAGGCAGTCTCTGACACACAGTCCCGGGTCCTCACATACTGTGGGCTGTTGGAGAGGTAGTCCACAATCCAGCACATGAAGTGCTGGTCCACAGCAGAGAGCTCCGGCTTGTCCCTCAGGATGGCCAGCCTGATGGTGTTGAAAGTACTGCTGAGGTCCAGGAAAAGGACCCGAACAGAGCTCCCAGGCGACTCCAGGTAGGACAGGGCTCGAAAATGATGGCGTCGTACACTCCGATGCCAGTCTAGTACGCAAACTGCAGGGGGTCCATGGACGAGCTCACCAGGGGGCGCAGGTGGGCAAGGACCAGCCACTCCAGGGCCTTCATGAGGTGGGATGTAGGGGCCACCGGTCTGTCGCAGCTTGGGTCCTTGGGATGGGGAGTCTTTGGCACTGGTACCACGCAGGATGTCTTCCAGAGGTGTGGTACCCTTCCCAGTTTCAGGCTCAGGTTGAACAGATGTCCAACAATCCCACTCAGCTGGTCTGAGCAGGACATGAGCAGTCTGGGACTGGGGCCGTCTGGTCCTGCAGCCTTCCTGGTCTTAATCCTCCTGAGCTGATTCCTCACCTGGGGAGATGTGAGGGACAGGGTGGAGCAGGGGGGCTGTGTGTCCTGGGGTGTGGATGTGGGGCTGGATACTGGGGGGGAGTTGGTGGTGGTGAGCTGGGTACTATAAGGCCCTATACATTTATATTACATACAGGATGTTCGGGTCTGCTTGGACCCGGAGCTAAAAAGTGTAGAAATTGTAGGTCCTGTGTACCTTCACTCTGTCCTCCCCTCAGGGCCTGCTGTTTGTGTGCATGTGCGTGTCTATGTGTGCGTGTGTGTGTGGGTGTCTGCACCTGCCATTCCCAAGGTAGCAAAATAGTTGCAAAATTAGGGCACCTACACATCTACTCTCACATTCCCACACAATTTACCATCTTTCTTGCTAGAATTGATCTTTTTTTTTTTTTTTTCTAAAGCCATTTTCACACTAAAATTAGCTGGTAAACACGGGTTTTTCAACACAGGTAAACCTGCTGACAATCGGCAAGTGACTCCTTTCCCATTGCCAGCAGACCCGGGTCTAATTGCCAGCAGATGAGCTGCGTGGCTGTTTTATTTCCTGTGGTGCGTCAAGCTGATATTACGTTGATGACATCATCAGCGCGATGAAACAAGGCCAGGTAAACAATGGAAAGGAGCATGGAAGCCATGGACACGGTGGTCAACTGTTTTCCATTCGTACTTTCGTCCCTCTTTCAAAATATACAAACTCAGAAACGGCTGAACGACATTTCACCTTTTCCCACTGTCGACAGGAGCCGATTGTTAGCATGTTTAAACAGGTTTTTTCGGCCAGTGGGAAAGGGGTGTAATACTCTATCCCAGCTGCAAATTGGGGTTGGGAAACAATATATATAGCTTTGCCAGTTGTGGTTCCTTCTCACAACTGGTCAAGATGGCCAAAAGATAGTCTGCTCAGAGGGCCTTCCCACTAAAATGGCCCCTTTAGGCAGTAGATGGTATATACCAGTGATTCTCAAACTGGGGTAGCCGTACCCCCAGGGGTACACGAAGTGACGTAGGGGGTATGCGAATACCATTTCAATCAGTTGTTTCAGTAGTCAAAGTTCAAACTGGCAAATGTTTGTATGGTGAGCTTTGATAAAGGCCTTAAGTGTTGGCAGAGAGGCTGGAGGCTGAAATGGTGAGGCATCTTGGAGAAGGAAATCTGTCCTGAATTGTCTAAGATTCTTATAGTAACATAAGTTCAGTCAGACACCCTTCACGTTAAAGCTGTGGTGAGTTTGTACTTTACAGTTTCAAGGTCATTAATGAATATGTTCCAGAAATGTAAATTTCTTTTTTCGAAAGTGAACTGGTGCTAACCAATGAAATTGCTGGTAAATAAATCTATTTTGTGAGAAATAATTCACTTGAAGAGATTTTTTTTGTACGTTATGCATGTTAAATGTGGTAGGTGGGGGTGGCAGCAGGCTTACAGACACATTTCTTTTTCTAGCTGCTACAAGTGTGTGAGAGTAGGGGGTACATGGCTGGAGGTCGAGTGTCTGAAGGGGTACAGGCTGTGAAAAGTTTGGGAACCACTGGTATATACCATCTAAACCTGCAAAATATGGTATAAAGATCTGGGCTGCTGTGATGCCACTTCCTCATATGCCTGAAAGGTACAAGTCGTAGCTTGATCATAATTGATTTTCTTTTTTATTACATTTTATTACAAAGCTAACACAGAACAAGTAGCACTTTAATTTATAAATGTGTTCTAACATAGTAAAAGGCAAATATTAACCATATATGTTATTTATATTTCTTGTAATTGGGATGAAGTACTTATATATTGAGTATTTTAACATAAACTTATTTGACTGTATTAAATTAAAAACCCAAAAAGGTAGTAGGTCCGCCAGACCCACCAACACTGCCCGAGTAACAAAAATTTGAATATCATACAAGGGTTAAGGATGGTGGGCAGAGACAAAGGTAAGAATTGAAGATAGTGACAGATCGATGGACCAGATCATAAATCTGTCCTCACCATATTTGTCGCTGCTGAATATACATTTATTCAAGGTTAGCCCCTTGGAATGTGGCACCTCATTTTCAAGAGGGTCCTCCTGTCTATATGGTTTTTATGACCTTTGAATTATTTTCTAGGGGTATGAACAAAAGGAGTAACATAAAGGCTTTCAGTATTAACTAAAAGAAAATGGTGCGGGACTGTAAGGCACAATTGACCTGTTTATTTACAATTACAGAACATAACAATCAGAAAAAAAACAATCCTGTATCACAAGCAAAACCCTTTAACAAATAAAGTAATATTGGGAAAATATCTTCAGGGTGCTCCAAGGCCAAAAAACAGAATCCCCAACTACCAAGAACCATAAGGAAGATCTTACCTTTGAACAAAAATGCAATGGCTAGACTCCCTGGCAGCAAAAACAGGGGACAAGAAGGGATAAAAATGGCAGAGCACCCCTATGTTTCTCACTACACAGCTTTGCATTGAGTTCATTCACTGAGTTGGAGGCTTAGGCAGAGGTCTGAAGAGAAGGGCAAGAAAACTTGTAACATTCTGGCTTTTTATTCCTCAGCTCCTGATGAGGGGATCTGTTGCAGGTGTTGCAGCATGGTCAGGAAAGCAGTCGGGGGCTGGGTGACAACTTCCCGCGGCAGACCACAGTTTAAAAGACCACAGAAAAGAAGCTGCCCACTTAGAGGCCATAACACCTCTTCCCATAAGAGTAAACATCTCACCATCACAATTTAACAGATGGTTGCATACTTTTAACATTAGCAAGTACGTACGCTTACCATCTAGACCAGAGTTTCTCAACCGCTGGTCCGTGGACCCCTAGGGGTCCTTGCAAGGAAATAATAAATTTCATTTATAAAGCACTTTTCATTACGACAATCTCAAAGTGCTACAGAGTACGTTAAAAAAATCAAAAGGACATAAAAACACCAAAACAATAAGATCAGGAAGAATAAAAACTGCATTAACAGTAGTTTGGAAAGGCCTATGTGAACAAAAAAGTCTTAAGGCCTTTTTTAAAAGAGTCCAGAGACTGAGAATTCCTCAGATGGTCAGGGAAGGCGTTCCAGATGTGGGGGGCCTTCCCTGACCCGGGTAGAGGCCCGGTCTCCCATGGTCCTGAGATTTGTTCGAGGCTGAAGGAGGCAGTTGGTGCCACGGGACTGGAGGTGTCGAGTGGATGTGTGTGGGGTGAGCAGGTTTTTGAGATAGACTGGGGCGTTGCCCTGGATGCAGAGATGGGTGAGGAGAGCAATCTTATAGTGGATTCTGGGGGTTATGGGGAGCCAGTGGAGATTCTGAAGAATGGGAGTGACGTGTTCATGTTGGCAGATTTTCATGAGAGTATGGTAAGCACTGTTCTGGATGAACTGAAGTTTTTGAAGGTTTTTTTGGGGGATACCAATGAACGGGCTGTTACAGTAGTCAAGCCTGGAGGAGACAAAGGCCTGAACGAGTTTCTCAGCATCAGTTAAAGTCAGGGAAGGGCGGAGTTTGGAAATGTTCTTAAGATGAAAGAAACAGGTTTTGTACAGATGTTTGATGTGATAGCGAGGTCTTCGTAGAAGTCCGAGTTGTTTTATGGCTGAGATACACAGCGGCGGGGAGCAGTTGTTGTATTCCAGCAGCTGTGAGGCGGTGTAGGTAAGCATCGAGCCAGCCGAGGGAGATGTTAGCCTGGACGTAGCGGCTAACCGCAGACCCAGACCGAGGTGAAAAAGAACCAAGGGGAGGTAAGAAGACATCCACAGCATGGCCCAGGGGAATTGCCCAGGAAAAAACCAGGCAGGGTGCCGACTGGGAGAGCCAGATGGAAACAGGACGGCTGAGGCAGTGAAAAAGGATGAAGGATGTAGCAGCTTAGCAAGTGCTGCTAGGCGCTCCAGCCTGGATCCGCAGGTTGAGAATAAGTAAGCAGGCTACACTCCAGGGTAAAAATGTCCAGATTTCCTGGCAGGACGACCAGCAGGATCATTCACCAGGGCAATAGAGCAGGTTAAAGCAGGTGAGAAAGGCTAGAACTTCTGATTTTGTTAAAGATATGCTTCAGAGAAGCGGCGAACAGACAGTACCAGCGTCCTCCCTGAACCTGAACTCAGGAATAATATTATTTTACTCAAATGAGACTGAGACCTTTATCTAACTAAACTACAGAGGGTAACATGACTTTTTTTTCTTTAATAACATATGTTTCGCGAGAGTAATTTATTGTATTTAAATAAGAAATCCCACTCCTGTTTGCATTGTTTAAAGTTACTGCATGGGGCTGTTAATACAAACTTAACACAATCTGAATCCTTTTCAAATTATGAGCCCCCTACCGTTCCAGTGGGCCTATAGAGATGATTAAGGAATGCTACCCTTGTTTCCCTATAATAAAGAGTTTTAGTTGATTTTGCCTCTTCAAGCATTAAATAATGTTTGAGAGAGGGTGTGTGCGCTGGGGTGATCAACACTTGGTGTCTCTATTACGCGCAGGATAAGTGACAACAACATAAATCACACATCTTTACGCTGTTTGTATTAAGATATCAGATGAAATTAGTTTATTAACACTACACCAACATCTTTAATGGGATTTATCAGACAGAAATAATAGTTTTCAGGACGAGGAAAGTCATATGTTTTTGTGAATTTAGGCAATTGCAATATTGACAAAAATTAATGATGAAGGCAGCTTTTAACAGCTCTATTCAAAAAACAGACAAATAATTCACAGTAAAGATTCATACAGACGTGTTCCTGTACTTTTTATTATCAACAGATTGCTGATGATCCACTGCTGTCCATCTCATCCGTGCGCATGCGCACTCCTGTGCACATTTGTGCACTTCTGTGTGTTTTTTTTTTTTTTTCTCCTTGTCTGTATTATCTTTCCGGCTGAGCACTGTGACAGATGACAGCGTTGAAAAGACCAATGCATTTCTTTCTTTGCAGTGAGAAATATGTAAATATGATTCACTGCTACCAGTGACCATCACCAGCCCTCCCTGTAGGCTACTCTATCAAATCAAACTTTATTTAACCCCTGATGTGAGCTGAAGGGGAGGGCTGTATTACACCACAGTGTGAAAGAAGGGGAAATCGTGGCAGATAGGACAAGACAAGACAAACGGAGAGGAAGACAAACAGGTAATGCTATTAATTTGAGATAGCAGTCCAAGTGTTGTGCTGATCTAAGTTCTTACAGGAAGTAAAGGCTGTAAGAAACCAGGGACACCAGAGATGTGGGGTCTTGATAGTAGGGGGTGGGCCCACAGGGATGGGATAGGAAGGGAGCAAGCATCACAGGACGTGAGAAAATGTGTGACAGTGCCCGACTCAGCATGTTCTGACGGAACAAATCACTTCTTTACAGTAAGTCTCGACAGGAGCTTGAGTATCTGTACAGGCATGCATGTGAGGTGATCACCGAATACCCAAGTAGTTGTCCATCCCCAGGGAAACCACGGCCAAGGGCATCCCCCGAGCCACCAGGGGACCCGAGGCCCACCACGCGGTCCCCAAAAACCACCGGACCCAGGAACAGCCCAAGGATCCAAAGGGGTACCAACCCACCCCCCTAAAGGCACCAAGGACAACACCAGGGGGTCGGAGGCAGCGGCCCCCCGCAGACAGCACCCACCCCCACCAACCACCTGTCCACCCCGGCCCCAAGCCATCCCCACCCCCCCCACGGCAGGCCAGAGGCCACCAGCCCCCCGGGAGCCAAATCCCCCAGGACCAGGCCCCCCCCAGGAGAAGGGAGCCTGTGGCTGATCTTATGTTGGTCCAGGTCCCAGTCGCAGCAAGGTAAGGTAGGGCAGGATAGGGTGGGATATGGGGGCGTGCGGTGGTGATGTCAAGCTCACGCCCCTCCCCCCCGGAGGAGCCAGGGCCAAGAGAAGCGCCGGAAACCGATGCCCGAAGAACCAAGGAGGCTCCCAGACCACCTGCACAGAGCAGCAACCCACAGGCAGCCACCCATGCAGAGGCCCCCAGCGAGCCCACGGATCCCGCACCACAGGCCACCAAGAGACATGAAAGCCAGCAGGGTGCACCCGCCCCCAAGGAGCCACTCCAGGCCCCCACCAGCAGGCACCAGAGCCCAGCCGCACCTGAGAGCCACTGACACCATCCCACTGGATAGAGATGGGCTCCCCAGCACAGAGTCCCAGCCATAATGGGCTGGACCCCACCAGCCGCACCAAGCCTAATCTAGTGATCCACCCCTTGTCCCCCCCTGTTATTCTGTATCTGTGATCCCAGACGAAAATTCATTTTCCCTTCACCATGACTAAGTGCAGCTCTAAGTGTAATGTGGTGCATTAAAACTGGGGGAAGAACAGGTCGAGTGGGAGCCCACCGACCCCCCCTCTCTCTGCCTGCCCCAAACAAGTGGATGTTGTGGTGCAATAAAAACAGAGGGCAGGTGAGGCAGGTGAGAGGCAGCAGGGAGGGGTCACAACCTAAACCAGATTGCCCCCCCCCCCCCCCCCCCCCCCCCCCCCCCCCCCAGCACCCTTTGCCCCGCCTCCCCTCAAAGTTTGTGTGTCTCTGGTGCAATTAAAATTGGAGGACGAGAGGGGCAGGGGGGGCGAGGGAGTCGCTCCCCTACCACCCTCGAATCCAAGAACCCTGAATGTTGTGTGTGTGCCCGAAGGTGAATATATACACAAGAGTGCAATGTGTGAATAGTGAGGTGCAAATTAAGAGGCTAGGCTAGTGAGGACCAGCTATGACTGGCCAAGACAAAGTGGGGGCGTGGGAGCGGTGCCAAATGGCCCCCTGAACAGCAAGCCCCAGGACCCACAGGCGACGACCCAGACGGGTTCCAAGCCAGGGCCCAAGGCCAGCGGGTCCCCACGCCCACCCCAGGCCCCGACCCACTGGGGGAGGCAGGACTGGCACCAGGCAACACCCACCACAAGGAAACCCAGCCCCATGGTTGCTCCAGGAACCACCCCACCCAGGACCGGGAACCCACACTAGTCGGAGCCCCCACCCGGAGGCAAGCCAGGCCCCAGCAGCAGACCCCCAGGCGGCAGGAGGCCCCCAGCCCCCTGCAAGAGGGAGAGGAAGGCAGGCAAAGAGGGAGGAGGAGGGAAGGGGCCGCAGGGCGGACAGCAGGAAGGAAGAGGCGCGGGCGCACCGCGGAGGAGCCCCCCACCCCAAAGTCCCGGGGCCAGCCAAGGCGCCACCATGGGAAGTGGCCAGCGCCACCCCTATACCCTGCTGACCATGCATAGATCCAGCAGCTCTGGGGTGCAGGAGGCAAGCCACAGTATACCCCAGCACCTCATGAGGAGGCCGCGAGGCCAGCGGGCCCCACAGGGCAGTGGGTCAAGTCTGGGTACCTAGATGGAAAGATGCCCCCGACTACCATCACCAGAGTATACTCATCGTCTTGGGGTCCCAGGGAAGTGTACTATTTTAAAGGGTAGGGAAGAGAGCTTGTGTGTGTGGGTGTGTGTGTGTGTGTGTGTTTTGGTGGTGGTGGTGGTGGTGGTGGGGGTTGCGTGTGTGTGCAGGGTATTGGCAGGCAGAAAAAAAGAAATAAATAAATTGATAAGTTGGGATGAGAATTAAGTACTTGTGGTTTTAGGTGTGTAAAAAATCAAGAAAAAGTGACCAGTGAGCTTGTTGTTCTGCAGTGTTGTTGAGAGGGGCAGCAAGGTTTTCCAGGGAGATGTAGTCAGAGAGGAGATTTTTCCATTGGATTAAATATAGGGAATTCCTTGATTTCCAGTTTAAGAGGATCGTTTTCTTGGCGATGGCTAGGGCCACAAGAAGGAGTCTATTTTTGCTTGTATTAAAGTTAAGTGAAGATACATCACCAAGTAAGCAGAGTGAGGGAGATAATGGGATGTGGCTTTCCAGAAAGAGGGATAGGGACTTTGTGACTTTTTTCCAGAACTGTCTAATGGGTGTGCATTGCCAGGTGGCGTGAATATTGGTGTCAGGACAGTTCTGTGTGCAATATGGACATATTTCTGTCCTGAAACCCATTTTAGACATTTTTTTGTGCAGTGTAGTGAGTTCTGTGAAGGATTTTATACTGTATGAGTTGAAGGTTTGCATTTATGGTCATACAATAAATGTTTTTTAAGATTGTAGCCCAGAAATCTGCATCAGGAGCAATAGAGAGTTCTTCTTCCCATTTATTAGAGGGTAATGTTTTGGATTTGTCAGTCTGTAGTATTATTATTTTATATATCTTGGAAAGAAGCTTTTTTGGAGAAAGGATATTAATAAGCTCCTCAATTGATGGAGGTAGAGACAAATTGATGGTTCTAATATTAATCTTGGATTGGACAGATGTTTTGACTTGTAGATATTGTAGGAAGTTGTTGTTCCTGATGCCAAACTCTTAGACCAGGTGGTGGAATGGGACCAGGGTGTTATTGTGAAAAATATGTTTAAGATGTGTGATGCCTTTTTCAGCCCACGCATTCAGGTTAAGTGGCTTTTTATTACTTAGAAAATCAGGATTATGCCAGATTGGAGTTAAATTGGATGGTGCAAGGCTAGAGTTTGTGATTTTGTGGAATTCCCGCCAGGCTGTCAGTGTTGAAGCTATTGTTCCTGCATTGAAACAAGGGTGATGCTTGATGGTTTGAATGGGAGGTCTGAAATAGTTATGTCTTCACAGATTGCTTGTTCTATATCTAACCAGGTGGTGTCTGATTGAGTTGGATATGTCCATTTGTATATGTACTGCAGTTGATTTGCCAAAGAGTAGTGTTGGATGTGTGGAGCATCTAAACCTCCTTGCAATTTGGGTTTTTGTAGAGTTGTAAATTTAATCCTTGGTGTTTCGTTTTTCCAATAAAATTTAGTGAGCATTGAATCTAAAGCTTTGAACCAAGTAAGAGTTGGATGAATTGGAATCATTGGAAAAGGTAATTTATTTTTGGAAGTACTGTCATTTTAATGGTTGCTATTCTTCCCACAATGGATAGTGGTTCATCCAGCACTGGAGGTCATTGTCTATTGTTTTAAGCAAAGGGATGAAATTTAGTCCTATCAACTCTGACAGCCTGGAGGAAATATTAATGCCCAGGTATGTGATGTGGCCTGAACATAAAGGGATAAGTGATATATGATGTGCTCCATCCCATCTGGTGTTGTGTAATGGAAGAATAGAGGATTTAATCCAGTTTATTGAGTAATCTGAAATCTTGGAGAATGATTCAATGAGATTCACTGTTTCCTGCAGAGACGATTGAGGGTCTTGTAAAAACAGTAAGATGTCGTCAGCATACAAACTAATCTTATGTTGAATTTCAGGTGTTTGAATTCCCTTGATGTGGATGTTCTGGTGTATGGCTGCTGCTAAAGGCTCTATAAAGGTGGTGAATAGTGAGGGAGAGAGTGGGCATCCCTGTCTCGTCCCCCGGTGCAGTGTGAAACTTTGTGAGGTTAGTCCGTTGGCGGCGAAAGTAGCTGAAGGAGCAGTGTACAGAATCTTGATCCAGAGAATAAATGAATCCCCGAAGCCAAACTTTTTTAGAGTAGTGAAGAGAGTTTTCTAGTTTACTCTGTCAAAAGTTTTTTCTGCAACTAATGTTGCTATGATGGTGTCGACCTGTTGTAATGATGAGTAATGGATTAAGCTGAATAATCTACACGTGTTACTGGATGACTGTCAACTTTGATAAAGCTGGTCTGATCGTGGTGTATTATAGAAGGAGTTATTTTTTCTATCCTGTGTGCTAGAGCTTTACTTATGATTTTTATATCTACATTGATTAAAGAGATTAGACAATAGTTTGATGGAAGGGTTGGATCTTTATTAGGTTTTTGGATGAGTGAAATTTCAGCAGTACTCATATGTGTTGGAAATCTAGACTTTAATTTTATTACAGTTATTACTCTCATAAAGAGAGGAGATAGAATAGGCCAGCAGTGTTTATAGAATTCAGCAGGGAAGCCATCAGGACCTGGTGCTTTGTTGTTTGGCATGAGGTGTAGGGCTGTAGAAAGTTCTGTTTCTGTTATTGGTGAATCTAGTGCTTTGGATTGTTCAGGAGCAATCTTGGGAAGTTCAGTGTTGTTCAGAAGAGAGTCTATGTTTTCCTGTCTTGGTTCATTTGTAGATGAGTAAAGGTCAGCGTAAATTTTTTTTAAATATTTCATTTATTTCCTGTGGTGAATTGGCAGGCTTCCCTGATGAGTCTTTAATTGTTGCGATTGTTGTTCTCTCTTTATTTTGTTTAATTAGATTTGCTAAATATTTACCAGATTTATTGTTATGATGGAAGTTTTCTAATCTGAGTATCTGAATTAAAAACTGGGCTCTCTTATTTAAGATCTCATTCAGTTGGAACTGATATTTTCTTAATTCTTTCTGTGTTTCTTCTGTTGGGTTGCTTGCATTCAGTGTATCTAGTAGCTTTATTTTTTTGTCCTAGTTTCACTTCATATTCCCTTTCCTTTTTTTTCTTATAGACAGAAAATGATATGATTTTACCACTTAGAACTGCTTTACCTGTTTCCCACAGAATGGTGGGTGATGTCTCTGGGGAATCATTTATTTCAAGGAAGGAAGCCCACTCTCTCCTCAGACTTTCTATAAGACAGTGTCAGTCAGTGAACAGTCTGCCCCTATCTGATATGCTCTCAGATAAACCAAGAATCATCAGAACAGATGATAAAACAAAGTTTTTGTCTCTTTTTTCACCTGTTCCACGCACTAAGTCCCACTTCTCGCGTAACAGCTTTGTGCCTTAATTTCTCTTTCACAGCGATCGCTCATCGGTAAAGAGGGGCTGCCTTTAGGATCATAAGAAATAAAATATACCCATAATTACTTAAACATGCAGGGGGTCCAGGACCCTAAAAAGGTTGAGAACCACTAATCTAGACAATGTGTCTTGGGTCATTGGCTGTGATTTTACATCTTGTTCAAGAACACCAGAGGATTGTGTTCTGTGTATACTACAACTACATCTGTGCTAGAACCCACAGTGTTGCAGTGCAAGGAGCATGACCAAAGTTTCTTTCTCTATGGTGGAATAATTGAGCTAAGTTAAGTTCAAGAACTTAAAGCCAGGGTTGGTAATTTGATTTAGATACACTTTTTGTTATACTGGTTAAAGTGATTGTTATGTCCTGATGGCAATCAATGCATGATGTGTTCTTAAAAGAGAGCGAAAATAGTCGCTGTCTACAGCAGGAGTAAAACAGGGAAAACACCAACCAATCACAGTAATTTGCTCCTAATTTTTAAACAAATTTAATCCTGTACTGCTGTTCTGCCCACCTTCTGCGCATACATTTTGCCGGTCTGCACTGACCCTGATTCAATGCGCGTAGCCAAGCTGAAAGGGATCCAAGTACGCTGGAGAACGCATACCTGTCAAGTTTTGGCTTTGAAAATAAGGGTAGCCCGCTGTGAGCCATCCCACAACCCCAACCAATCTCCAGTATCCCTTACATTTTAAGACAGGTGTACAAGAAATCTAAAATAAACACTTGTTTTTGTGAAGGAATGATCCTGAGGTTTTAATGTTGGACCCAAAAGCTTCAAGGTAGAGGCAGGTAAAAAGCTGACAATGATTTTATTCGGGGAAAATCCAGGGTAGGGGGCAAACAGTGAACAGGTGAGTATTTACACTGTGACAGCGGTGGTGAGGGCTTGCGGAGATCACTGCATAAAAGGGAGCAGAAGAAAAAGGTTAGTGTCAAAAATGACTGAAGAAGCATCCAGTTCACAAGCACAAGAAACACAAGCTAGAGTCCAACAAGGAGATCAGAAGGCTTAAGGCCAGCTCTAAGTTGAGTTAGCACTGAGAGTTAAGAAGAAAGCGGCCTGAACAAATCACATTGGGAGTGGAATCCACCGGCAACTGAGAAGAGCCACGGAGCCGGTTAAATAGGGTGCGGTGATTAACTGAACAGGCTGCAGGTGTGTGAGACAGCTGCAGAGAAGGCTTCAGGAAACCATGCCTCCTCCCATAGCAGCCGAGAGCAGGAAGGCAGTGAGGGAGGGGAGAGACTGAGGACAGAGGAGGAGGAATCCTCACAGTTTTTCTTGGTTTGTTGCTGCTGTGGGCTCTTATCTTGTGACAACTGCGACCTAGGCTACTGCAGGTGGCAGTTCTCGCGAGGCTTTTTCTTCTTCTACGGTTTTACGACAGTTGGCATCCATCATTTAGGTGCATTACCGCCCCATGCGACTAGTGACAGAGCTAAGTTTGGAGAGGCAGAGGAATGTTGTCCCAGCCAAAACAGGAGACTTGACAGCTATGTGGAGAATGGCAGAGAAACTACCTATACCCCAATTACCGCTCCTCTTGCTAAACAGAGCAAGAAAAGAAAAACGGAGGCAGAGAAGGCCAAAACAAAAAAGGATTTGAAAAAAGCCAGGGCAAAAACGAGAGTCAACATCGGGTTGTGAGTGTTAACTAACTTGCCATGTTTGTTTGTTTTTTTAAATTTTACTATGATAATGTTTTGGTGTTTTCTTGCTGTGAGTGAGACATGACTTGGCGTAGTGCAGAACAAACACAATGTGCTGAGGACCAGTTTTGAGTTGAATCAGTCATATGGTCGCGAATCAGCGGCACTCATACATGTGAGTGGCGGTGGAGTTTTGAAGGAGCTCCCGGGAGGGGGGGGAGGGGCTAGGCAGAGTCCTGAGGAGATTTGACATTCAAATTCATGCTATTTTTACAAGATTACCAACCCTAGCTTTAACTGTGAAGTAGAAAATCAGGGGGCTGATGTCATCATCACCATCCTACAGCAGTACAGCTCCAGCTCCTGCAGCACTTGCATCCACTTCAAGTTTAAAGGGCTTCCTGAAATCAGGGGCAGCCAGCACATGGGGCACGAGACAGAAGAGATTTGGCAGTCAAATTCATGATGACAGTCACTGGTCCATACAAATGGAACATTTGGACTCCACAGGTTTGTTAGTGGAGCCACTACAACAGAAAAGTTCCTACAGAAACATCTGTAGTAGCCTGCTAGACCTAAGAACCATCAGAGATCTCTCCTGGTGGAAGGAACAGGATATGACAGGATAGAGTCTTGCTGTTACAGAGCACACCTGTCCATTTCCCACCTCCTTCCCAAGTTAGGTCACGGTTGCCTTTCCAAACTCACATTTTGCCAGGTTCAATGTCAGGGAGGCTTCAGCTAGACGAGCAAACACAGATGTTAAGATAAGATAAGATATGTTCCTTTATTAGTCCCACAGGGGGAAATTCCAAGTTTACAGCAGCCATAGAATACAAAGAATATAAAGAAAGAAACTTAGGAATGAAAAAATTAAATAAAATATACATATGAGTGATATTTACAGTGGCTATGTACATTTTTGATATATTAAAGATAAAAATTTAAGATATTATAAATACAAATACGGGTTTTTGCAAATTAGAGAGGTTTTTGTTGTAGAGTCTAACAGCTGCAAGAAGGAAGGAGAAGGACCTGTGGTACCTCTCCGTCACACACTTCGGGTGGAGCATCCTGTCCCTCATGGAGCTCCTTAGTGCAGTGAGTGTGTGATGGAGGGGGTGGGAGACTTTGTCCATCATGTAGGACAGCTTGGCTGTAGTCCTCCTCTCCCCCACCCCCTCCACAAGTTCCAGAGGGCATCCCAGAACCAAGCTGGCCTTCTTAATAAGTTTGTCCAGCCTCTTCCAGTCAGCTGCTGTGATGCTGTTCCCCTAGCAGACCACTCCATAGAAGATAGCAGAAGCCACAACTGAGTCAGGAGTGCCCCCTGTACACCAAAAGACCTCATCCTCCTCAGCAGATAGTCTGCTCTGTCCTTTTTTATAAAGTGCAGAAGTGTTATGAGTCCAGTCCAGTTTCTTGTTCAGATGATCACCCAGATACTTAAAAGATGTCACCATCTCAATGTCCTTCCCTGGATGTTCACTGGTGATGGGGGGGGAGTGGGGGCACCTGCGGAAGTCCACAACCAATTCCTTGGTCTTTCCAGCGTTAATCTGGAGATGGTTCTGCTGGCACCCGTCCACAAAGTCTTGGATGAGTTCTCTGTATGACCAGTTGTCCCCATCTGTGATGAGGCTGACGATAGCAGTTGTCAGAGAATTTCTGTAGGTAGCAGGTGGGTGACAGGTGGGAAAAGTCTGCAGTGCGGCGCCAGCACCGTTCCCTGGCGGGCCCCTAGACTACAGAGGGCAGTCTCTAACAGACAGTCCCAGGCCCTCACATACTGTGGACAGTTGGTGAGGTAGTCCACAATCCAGCATGTGAGATGTTGGTCCACTCCTGAGAGCTCCAGCTTGTCCCTCAGGATGGCCGGCCTGATGGTGTTGAAAGCACTGATGAGGTCCAGGAAAAGGACCCGAACAGAACTCCCAGGCAACTCCAGGTGGGACAGAGCTCGATGGAGGAGGAAGATGATGGCGTCATCCACTACGATGCCAGACTGGTATGCAAACTGCAGCGGGTCTAGGGATGAGCTCACCAGGGGGTGCAGGTGGGCAAGGACCAGCCGCTCCAGGGCCTTCATGAGGTGGGATGTGAGGGCCAGTAGTCTGTAGCACCTAGGATCCTTGGGATGTGGAGTCTTTGGCACTGGTACCATGCAGGATGTCTTCCAGAGGCATGGTACCCTTCCTAGTTTCAGGCTCAGGTTGAACAGATGTCCAGTGATCCCACTTAGGTGGTCTGAGCAGGACCTGAGCAGTCTGGAACTGAGGCCGCCTGGTCCTGCAGCCTTCCTGGTCTTCATCCTCCTGAGCTGATGTGAGGGACAGGTTGGTGCAGGGGGGCTGTGTGTCATGGGGAGTAGATTGGGGGGCTGGAAGGAGCGGGTGGGGAGGTAGAGCTGGTGGCGGTGAGCTGGATACTGAAGGGGGGGAGGTAAGAGGTGGGTGAGGGGAAGGTTCTTGGGCAAAGTGCTGGGAGAACAAGGGTTGGGGGCTTCTGCAGGGCTGCCACAGCTGGAGGAGGGGCAGGTACATCCTCAAACCTACAGAAGTAGGTGTTCAGTTCATCTGCCCACTTTTGGTCCCCAGCTGACTGGGAGTTCGACTCCTGGTGGCCTGAGAAGGTTTTCAGGCCTCTCCAGACTCCCCTGGTGTTGTTCTCCTGCAGCTGTTCTTCCATCTTTCTCCTGTATCTGTCCTTCTCCTCCCTGATTTTCCTCCTCAGCTCCCTCTGAACAGTCTTCAGCTCCTCTCTGTTTCCTGACCTAAAGGCCCTCTTCTTCTCCTTTAAAAGACCCTTAATGTCAGGCGTGATCCAGGGTTTGTTGTTTGAGAAATACCATACTGTCCTGGTGGGTACGGTATTCTCCACACAGAAGTTTATGTAATCCGTGACACTGTCCGTTAAACTGTCAGTGTCCTCCTCACAAGAATCGCTGAATATTTCCCACAGTGTAGTTTCGGAGCAGTCTTTCAGAGCCTCTTCAGCCTCGTCAGACCACCTCTTCACTGTGTGGGACACAGCTGGTTGCCTGTTAAATAGGGGCTTGTAAACAGGCAGGAGATGAACCATACATATAACATACATATAAACCAGCTCAATAGGGTTCAAGTTTGGAGACTGTGCTGGCCACTCCATGTTTTCAAGCTTACCATCTTGTTCTTTTTTCCTGAGGTAGTTCTGGCATAGCTTGGACTTGTGTTTTGGGTCATTATCTTGCTGTAGGATGAACCCCTGTCCAACTAGGCACATACCAGAGGGTACTGCATGGCGCTGCAGAATGCTGTGGTAGCTGTTTTGGTTCAGGGTGCCTCTCACTCTGTACAAGTCACCAACCCTGGATCCAGCAAAACAGCCCCAGACCATCACACTTACTCCTCCATGTTTGACAGTTGATGTCACACACTGTGGAACCATCCTTTCACCTACTCCATGGCGTACAAAGATCCTGCGCAGTGAACTGAAGATTTCAAATTTTCATTCATCAGTCCATGATACCTTCTTCCAGTTTTCAGTAGTCCAATGGCAGTGTTTCATGGCCCAGGCAAGCCTCTTTGTCCTATTCTGACGTCTTAACAATGGCTCTCTTGCTGCAACTCATCCTGTCAAACCTGCAGCTTGAAGTCTTCTCTTCACAGTTGAAACTGAGACTTGCTTACTATGACCACTTTTAAGCTGTGCTTTAAAGCTGTTGTCCTGTGAGCCGCCTGTCACGCGAACTGTTAACTCTCAGAAACTTGTCCAGACCTCTTCAGAAGAAAGAACTCCAGAAAAACTGCTGCACATCATAAACGATGCGGGTCAACCTCTGCACACTGTCATCAGTAACCAGAGGAGCCTGTACAACTCCTCACTGTAGGGGAGGAGGAGTAACAGGAAGACAGAAGATGGGAAAGAGCAGTAGCCAGCCAGTAGCCATATTTTTATTTTTTATTTTTATTTACATTTATTTTATGTCTATTAATATTTTTGTTTATATCTGTCTTTTTATGTATCTATCTTTTTGTCCACTTTTTGAAAGTGCTATTGGAATCCTTATTTCCATGAGGGAGTTTCCCAAAGGAATTTATAAAGCTCTATCTTATCTAATCTAATATGTGTATATGTGTATGTGTATTTCCATATGTATATATGCATATATGTGTATCGATTAAATGAAGATTACGTCTTTGATCTGACATCAGATGTGACAGAACAATTAATACAGATACAAATGTATATGCTGGTTCAGACGGTTACATTAAAAAGTGGTTGCTGTGATTGTTTATGGCATTGAAATGTCACTCTGGTTACCTGCCTGTGAGGCTTTGGTGATGTGTGCGCACTGCGTGCCTGTCAGCCAAATTACCACTGCACCAGGCAAGCTTCCCAGCTCATCCCAGCCGGTCTACCAAAATGCCAAATTGGCTGCTCATGGTGGTGCACCGGACAAAATTACTACTGCGCGGGGTGCACCACGGTCCGCCACCCATTTCTTGGCATAATTTCTTGGCATTGCGCCAAGAAATTAGAGCCCTATAAGTTCATTTGTTTTCCTCTAATGCCACCCTGATGGAGATGTTAGAAAAGACCTTCATGCCTTCTTAGAGTCTGTGAAACATGCATAGACCTTTCCTTTTTCTTACCCAACTCCATTCTATTAGACTGTGGAGGGTGAGTATGTGGTCTGTGGTCAAAAATCTCATTTGACATTGAAGTATCTGATGTGTATCCCTGAAAAGGCAAAGGTATGCATCCTTAGTAATGAGTTCATGGGAGGCCTGAAGGTGACCCTTTACACCAAGAATGGAGATGACCTGTTAACCATTGCTAGGCAAATAAGCCCAAGGCTGGTGTTAAAGGGGTCATATCATGCTATTTTCCTTATCATTATGCCAATCTGGGATGCCTATGGAGTAACTCTGTATGATTTGCAGGTCATAAAGTTCCCTCGTCGCCTCACAATCGCATTTACAAAATCCTCATTCTAGGTGCTTTTTGAGGCTCTGGCTAAGATGCTCCATTTCAGTGTCGCCTCTTTAAGAGTCCACGACCCCTCGTGCCCACTGTGCTCTGATTGGCCAGTTCTCTGAAAGCTTCCAGGGGCTGAACCAGGGCGGTACCTGCGGAAGTGAATGCTCTGAGTGCAGTGTTTACAAGCTCCGGCTGTCCGAGACCGTGTATAGACTTGGCTGCTAACATTATACTTTTGTTTGGCTTTGATAACATTATAAAAATGGCAGCTTTTGAGATACGTCCGTTTGCTTTGGACCCTGAGTCAGTCTGACCCGGAGACTTTCACGGCTGAGCAGGAAGAAAAGAAAAGGATGTCTCAGTGTGGTCAGTGTAACACAGACTTTAACATGTTTTTTATGTAGTTTATGCATGGAAATATACTCAGACTTTACCAATAAATCTGTTTTCATAACAGGACAGTGTGCTGCTCACTCACTTTTCTCTGTTTTATCGATCATACTGACAGTGTGGGAGTATGATGACCTCACGGCTGCAGCTCATCTCACTGAATCCCTGTCATTACTGTCATGGTGCCGTGGCCCTGCTTCACGGCACATATCAGCACAAACATGCTTTGTTCAGTCAGTCTCACAAATATAAAGATACACGCTAAAAACAAAGGTGTTTCACCGACTGATTTACCGTGTATGGCATGCCTTGTCTTGTGTTCTTTGGTCTGAACCGAGCTTTATTGTGTGTTTTTGCCTGTTAAGTCAATTAAGAGTTAAAAAGTATATTTCCATCACTAGTTCTATCATTCTGTTAATCAATTATCACCTAGATTGACCTGTGGGTGTGTGGCAATGCTGACTGGGGCTGAAAATGTTTGCTGTCAGGAAATACCGAAGTTATGTTACAGGAGAAAACCTTTTGTATATTGTACTACTCTAATTAACCACCTGCATCTTTTTTCATATTTTGAAATAATAATGTCATCATTCACTTAACTTGAATTTAGACATTCAATCAGGTGATCTCTTATTCTATCATTTCTGCCTAAGGAAACAGTTTCATAAAGTTAAAACTCACCAATGTTTTTTATGACATATTTTGCTTACTCAAGTGTATTACCATGTATTTAACTAAGTGTAATCAGTTTTATGTATTTATGATTCATCTTGCCTTCAACACAAATATTGACTCTGTGTTTCTCTTTGTTCAAATAAGGTGCTCAGGAGAATAAATCAGGTACCCCCTGTCCCAAGACCTGCATGACCCACCATCCTGGCCTGGAACCGACCTGCCTTAATGTGTACACACTTCCACACATGCACAACATTTACCGGGCAGACTATGGACCCCTGAGGAGAAGAATAGAAGAACAGTAAGTTTTGCACACTTGCTACCAATGTTTGGTATATTATTAAAACATTTTAATATATAAATATTATAATTTATTTAAAAAAATACAATAAAAACAATAACACTGAATCAGATGGTTTTATTATTGTATTTACTAGAAAAACAGGGGATTATTAACAAATCTATATCTTGGAAAACAATTTGTCACTGGATGTAACTGGATCAGTGAGTTTAAAAAAAAATAAGAATAAAAAGCACTCAGGAGGTTGCCATCAGTGATGACAGAAACGGTCTTCTGCTGTTTCTTGTCCAGGTGTTACCAGTTCCTTTAATACTGAAGTTTTGTCTCCTGGTGCTGGGAATATCTGGGTGGAGACGTCAGCGTCATCATTCTGCCATGCGTTGTAAGCTGGATACACCAGTTGTTTCCAGATCCTGCTGGACAGTATGTTGGCTTTTGCTTGCCCCGTGACTGAAGGACGACGTGTGTCCTGCGATGGTCTCCTCTTCTGTCTGCCTCTCGTACTGGGAACACAGATCCTCGGGGATGGAGATCCTTCTTAGCTCTTCCACAAAGGTGGTGGGGTCCTCAAAAACCTTTTTAAACACCAAGGTCATGAGGTCCCTCACATAAGCTGTGAATTGAAATTGCTCTTTAGTAAATAGTTTCATAAATATCTAAATCTAGTATTTAAGGCTGATTTTTGTAATTTTTAAAACTTTTTTTTACTGTTTGTTCTTATTTATAATAAATCATCTATATACTTACTGAATGTTGGTTCTGTCTTGACGGGCTTTGCCGTAGCTTTTTCCCTTTTTTGACTTGTCAAATGTGATCCTGTTGGATTGTCCTCTGCAGTTGTAACCTGTTCATGCTCTGCATTTTCATTTAAATGAATTGCAGCCAGGTACAGTCTATAAAAAGGTAATGACAGTCTTTAGTTAAATGAATTCTATTTTCAAATATCATTTACTAAAAACAAGAAGGTATTATAAGAGCTGTACACTGAAAGCAAAAGTTTTTTCATATCAACTGACTCAGGGAGGTGATCCAACACTGTTACTTTTACAGATGCAAGTAGATTTTCCATCAATTTGATACACCAGAAACTCACAACAAAATATTCTTACATTGGCTACATTATAAAGTATGGCAAAGGATGAAGCACAGTATGTGGGTTTAGCTTCTTGGGCAGCTGTGCTCAAACTAACGCGAACTAGCTTAGCATTAGCTCGACAGTACATCATAGCTTTATTTACATTACTGTCTCTGATTACATTACTTACCGCTCGTGGTTCCGGGTCTTCATGAACACTCTTTATAGATGAAACTGCATCTGCTCTGAGGAGTAGTTGAGAGGAAAATCCAGCATCGTCCTGCCCTGTGTTTACACAGTAATTCTCCATGAAGGGGCTAACACAGTGAAGCAGCAGAGGCGCCGGCTGGTCTCAGGGGGTGTGGCTGCTGCAGGCCGGTGCTTCAGGCTCCTTACCGGGGTGGAGCTGCTTTTTCAGGCTCGTCCAGTTGGAAGCGACTGAAAAAACCTGACGTCAGGTTGGAGGAAATCTCGCAAAGATCTCGCAGCAAGTTGTTTCAGAGGTAGGAAATCTTGCTAAATCTCGTTCACGTATATTGGGAAGAGGAGCACATCTCATGTTGTGGGACTTTCTGGAGGTCTAGAGTCAGGTATTCAACTGAAAAACATTATTTATAGGTATTAAATCTTGTTTCAGCATGATATGACCCCTTTAAGATGATCTGTTAACCGTTGCTAAGGGGATTTATAGCCCAAAGCTAGTTTTAATGCTGTCTGTATGTTAGATGAAGCTGTGTACACAACTCCTGATCCTATATGAGGTGTGGTCAGACTGAAGTCTGGGAAAAAGACATCATCGGCAGTCTCTCCCAGGTATCAGCTGTGCCTGTATGATTCTGGTGTTGCTTTTTGTAATAAACCCCTTAATCTGAAGCAAGCCAGTGTCACAAAGTCTCCTTCAATCTTCTGCACATCACGAGTGGTCAAGATACGACAACATTCATTTAAATCTTGGGTATAATTGAGAATCCTTAGGATAGCACAAAAGGTTTTTTCCTTGGTTGACATAGATCCCACACTAATTTTTGGGGTTGTATTGTTCTCCATTTTTGAAAATTGCTGTGATTACACCTTTGTTCAACAGATCAGGAAAAACACCAACAACTGAGATAAAAAATAAACATCTTAAGTAAAACCAATTTGAATTTATCATCAGAATATTCCTTTCATTTCATTCAATATATCTTCAGCACTACTGGCCTTCTTGTTCATTAAGATCTCCTTGCTCTCTACCAGTTTGTCCTCTGCTCCCATAACTGAGGACTAACTGATGGAAAGCTCCTGACAGGTTTTGGCGAGAGTCTGATTTACGAAATGGCTTCCAATCTTTAGCAGCAGTGCCTGCCTACTATAGTAAATGGTAAATGGACTTGAGCCTATATGGTGCTCTTCTAGTCTCTTTGACTACTCTAAGCAGCTTTACAGTGCATGTCACATCTACCTATTCATACCCATTCACACTCACATTCACTCACTGATGGTTTAAGAGTTTTTATGTTTAACCATTTTCACACATGCCACTCTAATATTATTAGGATAATATCTGGGCTGCCTGCCAGGGTAATTCACTGACATGGTCATTCACACTTGCTCCTCTAAGCAGGGAGTTTCTGCTGGACAGGGAAGAAGTGGGGGAGGGGCTGGGACACAAAAATATGTGGCAGTAGTCAGTGCTCATAATATGATAGCAGACATACAATTTACATACTACTTCAGTGTTACATGTTAAAAAGCGTATCAACAGCATCGATTAAAGAGGTGAGAGGAGCACTGAAGCACACAGAAGTGAACGTGAAGCAGTGTCATTACATGCACAACGATTACACCAGAGAAAGAAAGTGTCAGAGTTTTATCTTCATATTCAACAGAGGCATGAGACGGCTCTTTGGATGCACAAGAGACCCGGTGGTGTTTGTTTTGGAGCAGATGTTCCACAGAACTTTGATAACATTTAGTGGAAACAACACTTAAGATGTCCAGACACACATGAGATTGTGTAACTTCCCTTATAAATCAAATAAACGTTCCTGCAGCAGCAGTTGTTTTGATCCATCCTGTCAAGCCTCTCTTCCTAGTCCCACGGGCTGATGGCATCAGCCCTCCCCACTGGCCTAAGTGAATTTCCCTGATAATTTGCTTCAGACATGAGCCTTCTCAGATTTTACATGGATGAAATACTATGGGGGCCTGAGGCAACTGTCCAGGTAAAGTCCGAGTGAAAAACTCGACTGTTTGCGTTCACTCACATGGCTCGCCGGATAATGTCCAGGTAACTCCAGGATTTTTTGGCAAATGTGATGAGTTTTTTTGTTGTCCATCAGTATCAACTAACACATCACTGCCCTTTCATACCCATTTACACACCACTGTCGCAGCAGTGGGAGTGAGTTGGACTAATTGCCTTGCCCAAGAACACATCACCATGTGGCAGCAGAAGCTGAGCTCAAACCTGCAACTTTCCAATGGCGGACCAAGCGCACCATCAGACTGCACCATCGATGCCCCATCTCCTATAACATCTGGTTGGCCCCTTAATGGATGTGACAGACATGAAGATCATCCAATGGCTTTCTGTAAATGTATCTGAAAGATTCTGTCCTCCCCAAACTCTTTTTATGGGCTGTTGTCCAGATTAGACTTAAGATATATCCTCTATAGAGGAGCTGGCCAATTACTGAATTTCGATTACAGTTACATTTTTACAGCATCCCACAATCATAAACAGGGTAATCATCATGGCCCAATTACATCACTGCCTGCATGCTTGTTCAATTCTGTGTGGCAGAAGTGCTTACCCCCCTCCTCTCACAGTACTGCTAATCTGTTTGGCAGTGTTTGTGGAATTAATTGCTCACATCTTGATTGACAGTGGTTACAACAATTCAATTTTTTAATTATAGGGGACATGCGAGTGTAGTTTACTGTACCTGCCCTACAAAGGCAAAGTGCAGTATCTGCAAAAATGCCAAATGGAGAAAAGCAGCTTTTTGTGTTTTTTTTCACCAAGTGAAAGTATGAAATCATATTTAACTACCAAGTGTATGATTTATTAGATTAAAGGGAAGGGAATTTAATGCATATTGTATATTGACATTCATGCTAATTTTAGCAGTTTTATAGGCTATACTGCACTTTGCCTTTGTTTTACTGCAGTATAATTACATGACCATACAATGATGTACTGCAGTATGTGCAGTAAGTTAGGCCATTTCACTTAGGTTTTTGTTGAAATTAATAGTTGGCATATTAATTTTCAATATTGGTATGTTATTTTTTGCTTCACACACCGCTACTGCCAACACCGAATGTGTAATTATCTCCTCCCTAATTATTAAAAGCAACAACAGAATGATTGAGTTATCTTTGAATGTATTTTTTGTTTTCAGAACAGTGTTTATTTCTCAAGAATTTCATGTGTGACTTCACACTAACACAAAATAAAACATAAAATCAGACCATCAACATTCTACATTGGGCTCTAATACATAAAATGCAGAGCTGATCAACGAACGAACACTATAATGTAAATGCTCTACAGCAACAGGTTAACATTCAACTCAAGTCTGAGTGGAGATGGCCCAAATTTGGTCCTAAAACAAAGACAAAAGGCAGTATCTTATGTTCCTCATGGTGAAACCAAGGCTGCAGTATCTGTATTCTTCATGGTGAAACCAAGGCAAACTGCAGTAAGTGCAGTTACCGCAGTTTGCCTTGGTTTTGTAGTGCATTTTTGCAGTTACTGCAAAGTAACAAATGGCAATATCTCAGAGAAATTAAGCAGGAGCCCTTTGAAACTTTAAGAGATTGAAGAGCAGATACTGCACTTTTGATTGGTGCAAAAAAAAAAAAAAAAAAAAAATCAAAATACTGCAGATACTGCACTTTGCCTTTGTAGGGCAATACAGACAGAATACTTTTTTTCAAGGGTCATTAGAACCAATGTACTAACATCATCAATAGACTCAGTTTCTATATAGATAACATACACTCAAATTACACAAGTTGACCCCTTTTGCATTGGTCATTAAAAAAATATATAGGTACACAAAATAAATCTCGTAGGTAGTCTTTTGTCTCCTTACCTCCCATTTATTTATATACTTATCTACCACAAATGCAAAGTCCACATTTATGTGTACACAAAACAGCAGACAGACAAACAAATATAAAGACTATGATAAAGATAAAGTCGTAGATATGGACGTAGACATACACATACTTGCATATTTGCATGTGCAAGACAGGGCATATTTATGGGTCTCCGTAGTGTATATAGAAGGTGGGTTGTTTTGCAGCACTATTCAATCTACAGAACTTCATCTTGTTTCATTGTATTGTTGTTTTGTTTTGTTTTGTTTTGTGTTGTTTTTATCCTCCAACATTGTCAGCTTTCAGATTGTCTCTTCCAAACTTCCATTACAGAACAAAAGTCCAGAATCATACAGATGATTGTACACTTTTAAAATGTAAACAAAAAAAAAATTAGAAAGCACTCAGAGACCACAAAACTCCTCCAAGGTAGCTCATATATTGCTGATACATCTACAACCAATAGTTCCATGATAAAGTTACCATTATAATGTGATTTCTTGACCCTGAAAAACCACATGTAGCACTTGGAATCATGCTGATATTGTCATTAGTTAGACAGTTATTGAGAAAAAAAAAAAGATCATTCGCTAATTTGGGCCATTACCAACATCTTCTGAAAATTTCAACAAAATCTGTCCAGTAGTTTGCGTAATGCTAACAACAAACAAACAGAAAAACAAACAGACAAACATACATACGCCAGCACAAACATAACCTCCTTGGCGGAGGTAATCATATTAGCAGTGATGTTTATCAATTAGAGATCTCCCTCTCTACCTCCCTGTCTGCATCTTTCTCCATGACGGTTTTTAGTGTCTATATTGCTCAGACTACAAGAATTATGCATGATTACAGCCCTACAGGGCAGTTGTAGGGTTTTGGGACCCATCAGCCAGTTTTGTCTTGTGTAGTGTGTGATATGAACAGACAACAACAGACCTGTCTGGGATGCCTCATGACTCCACAATAGAAGGCCTAGCATGTTTGCTTTTTGTCCTGCTTCCTCTAATTCTGCCTTCTTGTCAGAGACAATGACCACTAGAAAAGCACTCTGAGAGCGCAGACCTCCGCCAAGCAACTCTGTGGTCCCCTAATCTGACTTCAAGGGAATTGAACGACAACACAAGAACCTGCTATGCCCCAATACCACCACTTAATATATAACAGATCATTTAAAAGCAGAATTCCAACCCCTCTGAACAGATATGACAATAATTGTTTGTCATTCCTTTTTACAGCTTGAAAAAAGTGATTAATATGTCTACTTAAAGGGATAGTTCAGTATTTTTGAAGTGGGGTTGTATGAGCTCCATATGGCCACTAAGTACCTTAGATGCAGTCGAACGTTCTCTCCTCTCCCTCAGTAAGCCACAGTCTGTAAGAGTCTGTTACACAGATATAGCCGCAAACAGGGAAGTAACGTACCAAGAACAGAAAATAACACCACAGTTTAGGAGTACGCTACCTATGCATGTTTTTAAGTGCATTAACTTTTCAGAAATATAAAGTTTATCTGGAACTAACAGAGTCACGTCACGTATTCCTCCACGCGGCTCGTGGAAGTGCTGGGCGGAGGAATACATGATGTGAGTTGATCACATCACTCTTCAACCTTTGTCAAATCATATTAATGTAACTTTAATATTTTTTAAGAATTTGGAATTAGACATTAATTTATAATCATAAAAGTTATTATATTTTTTTAATCTAATTACTATACAATAGGCTTTCATTATCTACCACTTCATCATAAATTTGTATTTCATTGAATTCATTTAGGTGATCGCCTTTGATTTTTGTTTTTGTTTTTTGTTTTTTTTCTTATTTGACTTTTTTGTGACCTTTCTTATTAGGTCTCAATACTGTTGTTCTTTATATGAGTCCCTGAGTTTCTTCTTCTATTAAAGTACTTTGTAAACATTTCTTTTAAAGTTTCTATATGAGATTTTTTTTTATAAATACTCTTATTCTTTTTCTTCAGTGGTTTCCAGTGTTCTGTGCTGTGTTGCCGTATGCTGGGGGTGGCAACATGACTGAGAACATTGCCAGGAGGTTGGGCGGGCTGGTGAAGAACGCTGGCTCTGTGCTTGACAGGAGTTTTGACTCATTTGGAACTGCAGTGGAGATACTTAAGCGCAGCATAGTGCAGACCATCCTGGACAATAGTAACTATCCCTTACACAACTTCCTAGAGGGACAGATAAGAAGCAATAGTGGTAGACTCATCTCACTGTGCTGAAGGTCTGAGAGGTTCAGGAGATCTTTTGTTCCCACAGCCATTAGACTGTACAACACCCTGAACAAGGGCATTACCTACGTATAACCTGCTATTGCTACTGGATACCCAAATTTCCCCAAGGGCATTCCTTTTAAGTAAAAAAATCAAAACTAAGTTTGAGTGTCTGAATATGCATAAAAAGTCATCAACTTTGGCAGGATCATCAGGTCAGGTGCAATCTTTGATATCTTATGGTTCTCCCCAAAAACATTTAAGGAACTGTCTCAAAAGGGCCCCCTAGAATCTTTTGAATCAATATGTCCTCCAGGAATTTCACAAAAACATCTGAAACTTTGTGTTCTTGTCCAACACCCTGAAGAAAAACCTCTTAAAGTTGTTGTGAAATGTTGACATTTTTGGGGTCAAATGTCAGTTGTTTTTGTTTTTGTTTGTTTGTTTGTTTTGTTTTTTTGCCATTTCCAGGGGTCATTCTCAGGCTCCTGTTGTGACAAATTCTGGAGATTGTGCCAGGCTCTGGGCCTCCCAGGCTCAGGACCTCATCTATAGGTTTCTATACTCAAACACTGTGTTACTCTAAAACTAATCTTCTAGAGATGTGCAGGAAACAGAAACTTTGCTGAAGAGTAAGATACAGAGTCAAAATCAGGACAAGAGTCCAACCAACTTGAATCCAGTGAGCTTTATTCAGTCATGCAAACAACAGGTGAGGTAGGTCTGCAGAATCAACTAACTTAAACAAAAGCAAGAGAGCATTTTTGTAATCCATTTTAGTGGGTGTACATCGTCAAACACAATCTAAAGACAAACCCCATTTTCTTTCAGAAATTTTCTGATTGGAAGATTCTAATGGTGCCATAACTATTGATTGGATGATCCTTGATGCTCCACCCTGACGTACAACTCAAGGTCATGTAAATAATGCTGTCCTGATCTCAGCGTGAACCCTTGGGCGCCATACATCCTAGTCATACAGGCTCAAATGAAAATTAAGCATAAGATCATTAATGGCCATTTACAGTTTACATCATACAACCATCATGCGGGTTTGTCATATGACCATCATGGGGGTCATCTAAAACTCAATAAGGGTCTGTATTGAGGTACCTATGTGTACAACAATATCCTCTTTAGGATCAATATAGAGTTACTGTTCACTAACATACCACATTTTGTTGAGGCCGTGAAACAGAGGCCATAAAGTCACTGCTTACTAAATACAATGTCTGATCAGCTTAAATTTGGTGTACATCTAGAAGAGACCTTGATCAACCTTAGAGAGGCAGGATCTGGGTGTATCTCTCAAAACATAATTTCTAAAGAAAAAATAATGTGCAACTTGCAGAATTTCAGCAAACCAGGAAGTAGAATTTTTTCTTAGCATTGCATTATCATATCTGCCTCAAAACTTCTGTGCATGGCAATGGTCCTGGCCTGCAATTACATGTGGAGAAAAAAATTGCATGAAACCATAGTGCCTCCTGGTGGTAAAAGTGAATTTCCAAAAACAAGCCCCTTGCCAGAAGCTTTTAAGACAAAGTAGCATATCAATTTCTAATTTGTTGCTTTCTACAGTACACAAGTAGTTCTACATATAGAAATGTTTTTTAGTCATAATACGTTTTTTACAATACCCCTGTTTTGGGTCATAACTCAGTCATTAATTGCTGGATTATTTTCTAATGTATATGGATGGGATCAGCCTAAATAGGTGTGGAAAGATCATTTCAAATGTCCTGCAGCGCCGCCCACTGGCTATTGAAAATATAAAGTTTTACAAATTTGCCTATAAATTCAAGAGTTTTTCTCAATTCTCACTCCAACCTGCTCAGTTACATCCAAAACAAGTTTACCAGAAAAGCTGTTTAACAGATCACGCCTACACCAAACATTTTGCCAGTGATGATGTTTTTTTGTTTTAGCTCAGAGCTGAAAAGTAATTAGCTAAAAAGTAAGTAGTTACTTTTGTGTTAAAACAATCAAAAAAATATCTGTTTGCAAAGTTGTGGCAAATACTTGGCTGCTATTTCAACAGTCTTGTCATGGGGCAGTTGACTTCAACTTTGGTGTAAAGTAAGAAAAGATGACTCTGTTAAAAAAAAAAAGTATTTAGGGAATTTTGATCAGTCAAAAGGTATGGTGTTGGAGGCTCCTCAAATTTTGATAACAAACTTTAGCAAAAACTCTGGATTACAGAGAAACAAAAATCTCTAAAAGTTCAGTGTAACAGATCTCCCTAAAAACGATTTTACAATATCCTATTGTTTTCATGTTCAGTTTTTCATCTGAATGATCTGTGACTTAAGGCATGGCTATGGTGACTTGATATTTGTTATTAAACAGAAAGTAAAATTTGAAGAGTTTATAACACTCCAATGGCCATGATTTTTTGCAACAGATACAACCAGTAAGAAAATAATAACTTTTCAGTAGGTTTTTCCATATTCATGTTCGAATGAATCAATGGTGCCCCTACAAAGTTTTAAAAATTCAGACCCCGCAGCAGGACTGACCTAAAATTCTGAAATTTGGTGGGCATATGTATCATGCTAGGACCTATAAGAAAGCATCTGGCACCCATATCGTAAAATTAATGGGAAGTCTGCCATTTTGAAGTAGTTAGTATACAAAAAAGTGTAAACTCAATTATTAAAGAAATTGTGAAATGGTACTAGGCCTCATCAACATGTCAACAGTCAGAGATTGTTAGTTTGTGTCTTAGGCCAGAGCTTTGGTGACGTCTGAAATTGCAGTATTAATTGTAATTTCTCACTTGATGAGCATTAACCTCCATAACTCTCCTGAATATCACTGGATCTGGCTGAGATTTTCTGTGCTACACCAGAGCATGAACCTGAACAACTGCACCTAGACCACTTTTCTCTAAAATGCAATTTCACCTAATGGCAGCTTGAGAAACATTTTTTGCATTTTCATACATAACACCTACAAAAAAGATAATATCCTACTTCAGTTGTTTCAAGTGAATCTAGCACTAGCTTTAGTTCTTACTTTAGTCCATTTGTCTCTGCCACCTCCCTTCCCTTTCCCACACACCTAACACAGCATAGTGTGGATGGCTGTTCATCATGAGACTGGGATCCACAATCAAGATCTCCTACAGCTAAACAGAGGTTTTTTCTTACTGCCGTGATGGAGAGATTCTTGATTGGCTATATGGATTCATGTTGGGTGTTGGATGTACACATGTGGACAAAATTGTTGGTACCCGTCCATTAAAGAAAAAAACCCCACAATGGTAACTGAAATAACTTGAAACTGGCAAAAGTAATAATAAATAAAAATTTACTAAAAATTAACTCTTGAAAATCAGACATTGTTTTTGAATTGTGGTTTAACAGAATCATTAAAAAAAAAAAACTAATGAAACTGGCCTGGACAAAAATGACGGTACCCTTAATTAATATTTTGTTGCAAAACCTTTTGAGGCAGTCACTGCAATCAGGCGATTTCTGTAACTCTCAATGAGAATGGACCTCTCGACAGGTATTTCGGCCCACTCCTCGTCAACAAACTGCTTCAGCTGTCTCAGGTTTGAAGGCGGTCTTCTCCAGACTGCATGTTTCAGCTCCTTCCATAAATGTTCAATAGGATTTAGATCAGGGCTCATAGAAGGCCACTTCAATTTTGTCAACGTGTGTACCTCTGTGGCAGCACAACAGTTGCATGTGAAGTTGAATAAACTTCAGTTCTTGAGCTCTGAGGAAACATCATGACACTGCAGAAGCTCAGACATCCACAGGAGCAATGATGAGAGGAGGGAGGAGTGTCTGCATGTGTTTTTAAGGGTAGAGTGGGGGTGATTTTAAGCTAACTTCTCCCCCAAACAAAACAAAAAAAGGGATAGTTAAATCAACAATAAACCCCAATCAGAATCAGAATCAGAATCAGAATCAGCTTTATTGGCCACGTATGTTAGACATACAAGGAATTTGTCACCGGTTCACTTCACTCTCCAAGTACAAAAATAAAAGAAAATAGGTACACACAGTGTACATCCTATATTATAAACAAGAAGTTAAAAAAATTAACTTAAGGTGAGAATAAAGATAAAATAGAGTATGTACAATATGTAAAATGTGCAAGATAAAAATGATAATAACTTGTCATGATAATAACAAGTGATAATAACTTGTCATTTGTCATGATGAATTTAAAATATTTTTTTGGGTGATTTATTTATTTCAAGTCAAAGTTATAAATGTTCAAAAAATAAAGCAATCATAAAGGTCTCCTAATAATGGCATCCAAGATAATTAAGCATAATTGTATTTTTTAAAAATAATTCAAGTATTGGCAAAGTTTCTTAAAAAATAATAAAATTGAATTTTAATCATTACTTTTTTGTGCCAAAAATTAACTTAGTCAGCAAGCATGCACTTGATCAGTGATTACAATAGTATGGTTTTTTTTTTTTTTTTTTTGAAAAAAAAATACAAACCCGACTTTATTAGTTCCTCTGAAATAGTACATTTTTACAGTAATGAATTACAAGTAATTGCCCAACACTATTAATTTAGGAGCCATTTCTTCCTCAGAAGTTTTAATCTAATGTAGAATGTACATATGTGCATAAACTTAGTGAATATGTTTACACTAGTCACAAATATATTGTTATGCCCCTTTTTTTGAAAGAGTGGCAAAGGTTAGAATAGAAAAACAGTCATTGATGTCTGTATCTAACTCAGCATATATACAATCACAAATATTTTTAACAGCTACGCTCAACATCTCACAAATGTTCAGTGTTTCCTTTACTTTTTTTTAGCTTTATAATGAGTTAATAAATAGAGTATTCCATTTCAAAATATTGTATTGTTGATTTTTTTTCAAGTATTTTTCAGAAAAAAACTGCTACTCACCATTAAATAAGAACAAAATTTACACAATTGAATGAATGAATGAATGAATAGAATGTTTTTGTTGTTGTTGTAGTTGTTGTTTTTTTTAACATTAGTTGTCATTAAAAATGAATATACAATCTTATTTAAGTCAAAACATGACCATTTTGATTAAATGAAAACTGGATATGCAAAGAAAGTACAAACCCCCTCCAAAACATTTATTAGCCAATTTATTAGCAAAAATGTCAAGACTTCCCTATCTTGCAATGTAACAAATCCTTTAGAAAAATCTTAGAGTTGGATCTAGATTCAGATCACAACTAAAACTAATCACTTCCTCCTTTTACCATGACCAATGTCTTTTGAGTTATCTTGCTGACAGACAGTCGCCAGCAAAACCATTACCTCTGCTGGAGGAGGTAATGATCCAGAACGGTTAGGGGACTAAAGTATAATCCGTTTTTCTGTCCAAACCCATAAATGAAAAAAGGAAAAATGGCTCAATTTTTCGTTTTTTTCGTTTTCAACCAAAAACGAAAAAGCGTTTTTTTTCTTCCTGAATTGGAAACCAAAAAACGAAACCAACACAATCAAATAACGGCTGAATTTTGTTTTTTGGATTTTTCTTTTTCGTTTTTTCGTTTCAGGTCTCAAAACGAAAAAACGGAAGCATGTGATCCCTGACTGTCATGGGTGAAATGGACTCCCTACCAAAATAAAAGCCTTACTGATAAATGGGTAATAAAAGATAAATTACGTTAAATAGCGCTTTTATTTTTGCACAGTATTTATTATATACACTACTAGGCTTGTGATAATGTTAGAAAATTACTATTACTGTTATTAATAATAATAATAATAATAATAATAATAATAATAATAACAATAATAACAATAATAATAACAGGTCTACTGCCTGGCCTGGATACATCTAATGCGCGGACACAAGATCCTTAATGCTTGGATAGGAGTTCACCTTCGCGATCAGTGTGACGTGGCACTCCGGTTGATGCTATGTCTGTTGATCATAAAATACGTGGGTCATTTTAGCTTTGTGACATGTCAGCTGCATGGCATGTGCTGATGAGAAACTCGGTCGTTCAGGAAGAGCTTGGAGTAGAACCGATGCTGCTCCATGCTGCTTTCCGCATTGAGAAGAGCCAGATGAGGCAGCTCGAACAGAACCATTTCCCTTTTTCGCCCAGTAGATGGCAGTGTGAGCCAATTCAGAAGAATATCCAGTACACAATTGAGGGACTGTCTGTCAGCTGGCCTGAGAACACCTAAGTGGTAGGAGATGGATGGATTGATGGACGGACCGACGGACAGATGGATGGATTGTTTTCTTTTCCCAACCATGGCACGTAGCAGCCTGCGTGTATTCTAGTTAATTTAATCTCTAATGGTTGTTTTGTGGGAAACATAGAGTGAGTGACATCATTTTCGTTGATATCGTTTACCCCTCTTCCATAGTCCCAGCATAAAGAGGATTCCTAAAGTCACCAGCAGAGGTCTCCATCATCCACCGTGAAGAAGACCATGAACAAAAATTAATTGTAATAGGTTAATAACATATAAAGATGCATTACAGATATGAGATATGATATTACAGATATAAGTCCAAGTTAAAGACTCAACTGGTGCAGTGGACACTGCTGCAACTGCTCACCTGGAGACCGAGTGTATTAGAGAGTTCTTCTTACTACCAGCCATCCCTTTGCCAATTAGCAGCCTTAATCTATGTTACATAACTATGTTTATAACTGCCCTTGTGTTGTTTGAAGGCTTTTGAACATATTTGTGGGTATTTGGCCTGCCTCCCAGCCCACAGCATGTTGAGAGTAGACAAAAAAACCTGTATTAAACAGGCTGCATAAATGTAATAAATGATATTTGGCTAGCTGTTGAATCTGTGGATATATTGTTACATAACAAGCATTTACATTTGCATAAGACTACCTCTACTTGAGTATCCCCACCCCCTGCTTGAGAAGTTTCTTTGTGAAGTGTCGCTATTGTTGTTTTCATTCTTAGTGAGAGATTATTGTACAACATGTCTAGATAGTAGTGTCATTTCTTCAGTGTTGTCCCATGAAAAGAGGTAATAAAATATTAGCTGAAATGTGAGGGGTGTACTCACTTTTGTGAGATACTGTAACATGACGAATGCATGTAGTGATGGACTTGCCGTACCATTAAATGTTGTTAAACCTGACTTAGACTGTTTTTCTACAATTGGCCTTCCAGAACTAAATTCTGTTGTCTCCTCTTCCAAACTATCAACCTGCCTTTTAGACCCAATCCCAACTAAGGTGTTCAAGGAGGTCTTTCCCTTAGATTGTCCATCCTTTTTGGAGACAATCAATATATCTTTATCAACAGGCTGCTGCAGTCCTTTGAAGTGCCTGTAATCAAACCTCTTCTTAAAAAACCTACCCTCGATTCAGGCACTTTAGCTACAGATGTGGACAAAATTGTTGGTACCCTTCCGTTAAAGAAAGAAAAACCCACAATGGTTACTGAAATAACTTGAAACTGACAAAAGTGATAATAAATAAAAAAGTACTGAAAATCAGCTTATGAAAATCATACATTGCTTTCAAATTGTGGTTCAACAGAATCATTTTAAAAAACAAACTAATGAAACTGGCCATATCTGTATATACTATATGACCTGTGGTATGACAGTGCTTTCAATGGTGGGAAAGACTACATAAATGCTAGATAAATGCTATATAAGCGCAAGACCATTTACCATTTACCAGGCTGCTGTAATAAATGGGGATTTAAAAATCTACATAAACTCTTGTATACTTTGGGACACCAGAGATCCATAAGATACCCAGAATACGCTTTTGCTTGATTTTAAATATTTGATAAAGCATGGTAAATCATACAAAAATAAATTGGCCTGTATTTATAGATCACAATGTTGTTTCTTTATTACTGAAATAAATTAAACTGGAATTTAAACAATTATATTTTAATGATAAACTAATTAAAGAAAAAGCTATGTAAACCATCAAAGGAAACTGGAGGAAAGCCTAAGAAGGGGAAAATATGGAAAACATTGGTAATATACAAAATTTTAGATCCGTAATATGTCAGTCAAAAGAAGTAGGGCAAAGATAAAAGCATGAATCAAGACAAAAAGCTAAGGGATATATATTTATATATATAGATAGATAGTAAGTGAAATACCAAATATGATCATAACTCAGTTTGACAAAATGCCTTTATGAATAACATATATAAAAGATTGATAGGCAAAGTTATGAGGATTTCCAAAGAATTTGTATGTATTTTTCATAAAACATAGTATGTATAGTAACATAGTAACAAGTATTGAGAATAAGTAATAATTTTACAGAAATCTGTGATTCCCCCCTCTTCCCTTGATGAAGGGAGAGGGGATGGTTTCTATTGTCCAGGATGGTCTGCACCATGCGGTCTCTCCACCACAGTCCCATATGAGTCCAAACTCCTTACTAAGTTAGGAAATAACTAGTTAACTAGTTAGTTAACAGATATTAACTCTAAACCAAGACCACAAAGAAAATTATGTGACCTCATTTCATTCACTCCATTTGTTGGCTGTTACTCTCTCATAGAACGTGGACAGAGCTATGGCGATCTGAGCCACACCGGATCAAGTTTCTGATCGAGTCAGTGTACGATGTCCTCCCAAGCCCATCCAACCTCTTCCGCTGGGGCTTGGCCGAGAATCCACTGTGCCCTCTCTGCCAGAGAAGTGGATCGCTGGAGCACATCTTGAGCTGCTGCCCAAGGGCACTAGGAGAAGGGCGCTACCGCTGGCGCCATGACCAAGTGCTACGGGTTATCGCAGAGGTCATCAGCACATGGATCTCCACCAGCAAGCACCAGCAACCATCAAGGCAGTCCATCGCCTTTGTTAGAGCCGGAGAGAAGCCACAGAAGAGCCAGAGCCAAGCAGGAGGGCTGCTGGCATCAGCTCGGGACTGGCAGCTGAAAGTGGACCTAGGGAAACAGCTCAGATTCCCAGAGAACATCGCAGTGACCACACTCAGGCCAGACATAGTCCTGGTGTCAGAAACAACAAGGCAAGTGGTCCTGTTGAAGTTGACTGTTCCCTGGGAAGACCGGATGGAGGAGGCCTTTGAGAGGAAGAGGGCTAAGTACGAGGAGCTGGCAGGCGAGTGCCGGAGCAGGGGATGGAGGACCCGATGCAACCCCATCAAGGTCGGGTGCAGAGGATTCGTGGGCCAGTCTCTCGTCAGGGCACTCAAGATGCTGGGAGTGAAGGGACTGCAAAACAGAAGAGCCATCAAAAACATCACAGATGCAGCAGAGAAGGCGTCCAGATGGCTGTGGATCTAGAGGGGAGATCCGTGGACCATAACAGCTACTTAGACACAAGCCGGGGACTGATCAACCCCGGCTGGGTCACCTGGGCGAGGGTGTCTGATGTTGTGAGACCCGAAACACCCAATGAACCCAGGATACATCACTGATGATGTGTCTAAGTTGCACCCAGGTGTATATTAGAACATCTGAGTTGTCAAGATAATTTCTGCTCTCAACAAAGGCAGACACTTTTTCTCTTGCTTCCTCCCTGCTTTATCTGCCCCACTTGCTCCTCTTGTGAATGTGCTGTCTCTGTCTGAACTATCGCAGCCTCTCCTTGCATTTCTCTCCGAATCCCTAAAATCATGGAATTGATCAGGTGGTCTCTCAATGCTATCAACCAAATTTTCTCAACGAAAAGAGTGGGAAAAGGAGAACCCGCCTGTCCTGACGGAACGTTTGCAGCAGGATACATGTTGAACTCCTGGGAGAAGTGGAGGATCATGTGCCTGTTGAACAGGTATCCTGCTGTTTGGAGTTAGCAGTTTCCTGATCTATCGCAAAGTTTGGAAGACATCTGCAGCACTTTTGGCATTTGAGAAGCTGCCCGTCGTGACTAAAGGAATGTGCAGGGCTGTCAACACTCAGACTCAAGCGACATGTGAGCTTAGTCGCAAGCAGGATCAATTTTTGAACTTCTTCGCAAGATGGATACTACCTTGGAGAAGCTGACAGCTCGGCTCGGCTGAATTGGCCACCAATTTCAGATATTTGGAAAATGCCATCAGAGAACCAGAGGGATTAATAAAGTATGTCTTCTTCTTCTTATACTGGCCTTGGAAGCTGTTATCTCCCCACTCTCCTGGATGTTATGCAGACAGATGTTTGGTCCCCCCCGCCCTCCTCCTGTGAACCTTGCTCTGGATCAGAACTCCCCAAGGCCATCTCCCCTGTCATCAGTTATCAGACGGCAGAGACAATGGGTGGGACTGAAGTAGAGATGAGAACATGGGCTTAAGCACACACACACACCAAGGCACATATAACACACTCACCCCCTCCAACTCAACGCCTTCTTTGGCCCCAATCCTCCCCTCCCTCCCACATAGCAGTGCAGTTGCTGCGGGTCGATGCAACGCGCCTAGTGTGGCTGCAAGCTCCCCCCAGTATCTATGCCGCAACACCTTCCCTCCCCGGCACCCTGCCCCCGCTCCCATATGTGCCAGTCCTCGAGTTTTGTTGTAATGTTTCATTAAGTTGCTTACATGCTGAGGTGTTTTTTTCCTAATCCCACACTCTGCTCCTCTTCAGGAGCTCAGTTTGGAGTTGCCTTTTTTTTCCCTCTTCCTCCCTCCTGTTCTCCCTTTTCTCATCTAAGAAAATGGGGCGCCGCTCTTGCTGGCGACTCGACAGTCTTCCTGTTCCTGTCCCCCATGTATGTGTCATTGTCTTTTGTATGTTCTTGGACGGGTTGAACCGTCACAACAAATTTCGTTGCTCTGTACTTGTGACGTGCAATGACAACAAAGTCTGATTCTGATTCTGATTCTGATTCTATACCAACTACTGCCCAACCATGGTTCAGGCTGAGTTCCTCAAATCCACCTCTCAGATAGTGCAGTTGCTTTAGAGACTGCACCAAACATATAAGCCATCTCCTTCTTTCATTTTGGTTGACTTCAATACAACTTTACTCATCTTGTGAATATCAATAGCTTTTTCACTGTACCTCACCCAAAAAAAAGCCAACAATTGATGCTGCATTTCTACTAAGCAGTCTGGTTCAGCTGAGTTATGGTATGTACCATACACCATCCCACCTTTTTAGCATTCTCCTTTTAGGGCACCAAGCATGCCAATCAAACACTGCAGTCTGTTGATTGGTCAAAAAAATTGTCACCTTCTTATCTAAGGTCCCAAATATAGTAATTTTCTTTTATTTCTAGGTTCTGTTTTTCTTTGTAGCTGGCAGACTTCAGAGCTTAATTTCTTTTTGCAATCTTTTTTCTTGGCCACATGCCATGAAGAAAGATCACACATTTCTGGATATCTTTCATTGTTGCCCATTTTCTGCTGTGTTGCACTGCTGTGTTGTCATGCACTTTCTTACAGCTTACAAATGTCAAATAATGGCTTACACTCTTGCTCTCAAGTGAGGTTACAGCCAGCTGTGGAAACACAAGCAAGAAAAGGGCTACTCTACCAAATTGTACTGAGCTTTGCTGAACCAAACCTGACCACTAGGTGGAAACACAGTTTTAGTTTAATTTTAAACTTCTTCTAATGTGTAATTCAAAGAATACTAAAGCCAAAATCAAGAAGAAAAAAATGCAAAAATGATTGCTCATGCTTTGCAGTTTCAAAAAATCTTCCTTTATTTGATCAGTAACTCAGTTAGTTTAAACAATCTTCAGTATGATTTGCAGATAGAAGAGAATCCCTTCTGAAGTTTGTGCTGATCATTAAGAGTTCAATTTATACATTCATTTCCAACAAAAATTAGAAGCGAAATACACAAAACCAAAAATGATTGTGATAAGCAGTCTTTAAACACAAACACTTCAAGGGACTCACAATTGTGCAGTCAGAACTTAAAAATTCTTTATAAAAACACTGAGTGCTCTGCAGGATTAGCTTTAATTGGATGGGTCATTTTGTTTTAGGGCACCAACTCTGTTTCTATGGTGATGTTCAGTATAAAACTGTTATCAATAGATCAATAGTGCATCTCCCAGGTAATATTTTCATTAAAGCAACAAAATGTTACTTCTCTGCCTTTAAATGAAAGTCTCAATGTCTAATATTAGGATACCTTCAAAAAAGAAAACTATGTCCATCAACATTGCCTTCTTTCAACTCAGTCTTACTTTGGCACTGGCCTTTGGTCCTCCCTGGCAAACCCCTACAGTGCTGGTTCACACACCAGCCTTCAGTGGAGTGATGCAAATTAACTTATCTTAGTACTGTTTGACACTATGGTTAAGGCTGAGTGATGAGACAGAAGGGTTACAGACAAAAGAACAAATTAAATGCCATTCTCTCTGCTAAAAATGTAACAGTGGATCAAATGTCAAACTACTGCTTTCTGGTAGAAAAGTAACACATTGTTGCTTTAAGAGACAGGATTATACTGTATAGTGCAGATCTTGGGAGTTTACTTACATTGTTTAATATGAGCCCAAACTACACACTTTGCTGAAATGTTTTATTTTTTTACTGTGACAACACCAAAAAATAGAAATCACTTGTTCATGTGAGGTGAGAGACAACTAACAGAAAACCTCTTTCAGTCAAATTTCTACTCCGTTATAATAAAATAACTGTACATCTTTGTTGTTTTTAATTAAAGTAACAACAGACCTGCCACAAATGGAATCACATTCATGTACAGTTAAGCAAACTAAAGTCAGGCTAAGACAAGAAGTAACCTGAGTTTAGTATGTGCTGAAACTCATCTTTGACATCCATTAACAGTCATATATGTGATCCAACCACAAGCATAGTACAGTACATCAGGATTTTGTGCAAATTAAATTAAATGTACTAGTCCATCTTCATTATAAACTGAAGAATTTGAATGGTTTGTTGACATTTAAACCAACCATGCCAAGAGAGTTGCAATTTTTTCAACAAAACTGGTTCTGCATTCTCATTGCTCTCAAATAGCTTGTATATAATCACAGCTTAGATAAAAACAAATATATATATATATATATATATATATATTTGCAATAGCACTCCATTAATATTTATGTTCGTGTTTCTTTCAGAACATTTGTCTTTTCGGGACATAAGGTGATGGGTTGACCCCTGTGTGGAGAGCTGGTTTTAAAACACACATACACACACACACACACACGCCCACACACACACACACACACACACAAGCATACTCAAACACACAAATATTGCACACACAAACACACGAGGATACACAAACATCCTACAAAAGGACCAAAATAAGTCTTCCAAAGAGACATTTCATTTCACTTGGTAAATTTGTGGGTTGTAAACTGGCACTGGTCAAGGTAGTACCATGTGGTGTGGCACAAGAAAAGAGAAAAAGTTTCTTCCCTCTCTGGCTGTCTGAGGCAGGACAGCCTCATCACAGCATGGCTTTAGGGGAAGGATCTGGGTACGCTGACAAGAGAGAAAGGAGGACTTTCATTCTGTAAAATCATGTGAAGACGGTTTTGGCATTTAAGTTCAGCCACTTACTGAGGAGGCTTTTTGCTTTAAACCAGTCTCTGTTGCCCTTTTCTCCTACTGTGCCTTTGGTCCAGACCCCTCCATTCAGATCGCTGACTGGCAATTCAGCTCATATTTCCCCACGAGGGACAGCTTGATGGTGCACTGTAGCTCTTCCTCCTCCAATCAACACTGAAGCTCTGCTTCCTCTTGTTCCCAAGCTGAGGTTTTCATGGCAGTACACTGCTGCTCATTGATGGACACATCTAGGAGGGGTGAACTAGAGGCTGGATGAGGAACAGGGCTTGTGCTGTGGGGTTCTTGGGTGATGATTGTGGGGAGAGGGAGGGAGGGGACAAATGTGCAATTAAACTCCTATAAGACTGACAGCATGTTACTCAAGTGTAAGTCAAAGTTGGTTTATTAGTGCTGAAGCATCAAAAGAGCATGACCCTATAGCAATCATGAAGTGTTTTTATATTAATCACTTTGACCCATTCATGGGACATCAAATATGCATTTATTTTGATAAAACTGGCAAACACATCTTTAAAAAAAAAAAAAAAAGCATGGAGTAAACAACTTCGCAAAGGTCCGTCACCTGTATAATAGCGTTGCCTTGGCAATATATTTGGTCTAAAATAGAAACTTGTTTTTAGAGACTTTAAATGCCTAAATATTGACCAAACTGGATTGGAATGAGCAAAAAATGAGAAATGAGAAAAAATTATGTGGGTTAAATTGGTGGGTGTTGCCAAATGGCTCCCCCTCAAATATGTTTTTAGGAATAACTTAGGGCTGAGCAGCGGGGTAACAGAGGACCATATTGAACTTGATTTTTGGACAAAGTTTTTCCTGAATTTGAATATCTAAATATGTATGACAGGTCCTGAAAATTTGATATTTCATGTGTCTCCAAAAATATAAAAAAAAAAAAAAATGAAGGAATTGGCTTAACAACACACCCTAAATATATTTAGATTATCAGCCCCCTAACAAATTTGATGTTAGAAGGCTGAAGCTCTGTTTACATGTTCAGCACCCTGACACTCAAAAAAAGCAACTCAATGTCCTTGTAAAATGTCAACTGGGAATTAACCACATTCTGGTTCAAATGTCAAATTTGTGCCTATTTTTGGCTACTTCCAAGGGATGTTCTAAGACTCACTAATCCAACAGCTTTTGTCGGATCAACTTCAAATTTAGTGTACAGCTAAAAGAGTTCTTGGCTGTCATAAGATATATATAGGGTTTGAACATATCTCAAAAGACCTAATTTATGAAAGTTTTAAATTTGCATAATTTCAGCAAATGAGACAATATCACTTTTCTCACCTGTGCATGAACATATCTGTCCCAAACCTTTTGTGCTTGATGAGGGTTCAGGTCCAGAAAGTCCTGTGAAGAAAAAACTGGCATAAACCATAGCTCCTCCTAGTGGTTAAAGAGGGAAAAAAATGCAGACATGCTTGACGCCAAAAGTTCCTGTTTCAAGACCAATCAACCTATCTAAATATTGTTTACAGTTTAAAAAATTTTAGTGGATCTGCATATGAAAAAAATCCTATGGAGCTGACATTGCACAATTGTGAACCCTTACTTTTAGGGAGTGTTTTGAGCCGTCGAAATTTGTCTCATAGATAACTCAATCAACCATCACTTACTGCCTGTGAAAAGAAATTTAAAAAAAAATCTTTCAATACAACCTACTGGCATATTTAAAAGGCATGCTTTACAAATTTGCCTATAAATTTAAGACTTTTTTTCAAATCCTGTTCAATCTTGCTCAGTTATGTCCAAAACAAGTTGACCAAAAGGGATCTAAAATATTCACAGCAACATCAAATGCTTTGATGGTGGTGATTTTTTTGTTTGGAATCAAAATGTATATTGTAAATTTGCTGGCTAAATATTTTTTTCTGACAGGAAACTTCCTGGCAAAGTGTAGAAAAATCTGAAAAAATTATTTGTTTGGGTCCCCCCGGTGGATGTATTGGTTAACAGCAATGGAAGTATGTGAATAGTGACAGTAATGTCATTTGAAAAGGAAGTATACATTTTCGGACGTAAAGGAAGTATAAATGGGCCTTTAGTGGGCCTTTATGGAAACGTGCAGAAATATGGACGAAATGAACACAGAGCACGGACAAAAGGCTCCTTATCCGGATCCGTATTTAGCGTTGAGCATAAATGGGCCTTAAGCACTGCAAAAACATACTTCCTGTTTGTGTATTGTCTTGCCATGGCAACAGCATAACATGTAAACCATTATGCTTTACAATATTAATCACTAATGTGACACAAATCCCATTATTTTCAAGTGGAATATTGTCATTGTTGCAGTTGTTATGTAAAAAACTGCAACAATGCATCTTCAAGCCACCACTAGTTGGTACTACAATTAGAGCAAATTGGCCTGAATTAATTTGTTCAGATATACTCTTTACACCATGGTGTCCAGCCTGGATGCATCCTTCTTGGATGTGCTGCCCCCCCAGCACACCATGGTGTAAAAGAGGCCACATCCATCAGTGAAAGTCATACAAATAATTTTGCTTTGGCTTTTCTACAGTTCCAACAGCAAGTTTTGTGTCTGTAAAAACATATTTAGACACTAAACAAAGCTTAGTCTGTACTTCTTTATTAGTGGCAAATGAAAAATTGCCTCAGTGAGAGTGTTTGCCGTGAACTGTTCTTGGTCCTTGTTGGTCAACGTGTTTTGGGTGTAACTGAGATTTTTTGTTCATTATTCAATTTATTATTTTGAATGTAATGTTGTCTTTAAATCGCCAACTAATGTTGGCGATTTAAAGACAAATATGCCAAATGTGCTATTTTTAGTCACCAGTAGGTGGCGGCGTGGCACTACAAGATGTTTGAAAACTTTGATTTTACTGATCCTATTCATAAGCACCAGAAGTAATTCAGAAATTGAACAACAGACAGCAAAGTTATGATCAAGCAAATCTTCCAGGGGGTAAAAAAAAAATCCAAAAAGTGGGACCTGTGGAAAACCAGGCCTTGATAGTAAAACTCATGGATTTTTTTTGGTAAGTTAGTAAGTATAGCAACTCCTAAGACTTAGAATTCAGAAAATTTGACACCAGTATGTTAATTTGTTTTGAATCAGTCAAATATGTCAGCAAATTTCCACCTTTTTTTACCACTGGGTGCTGTAGTGATTTATGATTTTTTTTTTTCTTTACAGGTGCATCCAGGTCTGTACCCTTATCATGTCCAAGAAGTTTGGGTCTGATACAATTATGCTCGGCTGAAAAAAACTATCCACTTACTGGTTTACATAAATTATACAAAATTATCATTTTTCATGAATAAGGGTTTTGGAGATATGTTGAAAATCTGGATACTTAAGGTTTACCAAGGTCTCCTCAAGCTGTACACTAAATTTTAAGCTGACTGGATGGACGCCCTTGGATCAGTGAGTCTTAGAAGTTGCCCTGGGAATGGTCCAAAATGGCCAAAATTTTACCTTTGACCCAAGCTAGTGGCTTCCCCATCGACATTTCACCATGACATTAAGAATATCTGAGTGCTGGTCATATGAGCAAAGTTTCAGATATTTTGTACAAAACCCTTGTAGGGGCTGTTGGTTTGAAGATGTGTAGGGGGCACTGTTAAACCAATCTCTTTAAAGGTCCCATATTTTGCTCCTTTTCTGCAGTTTAACATGGATCCTTGATGTCTTCATGAAACATTAGTAACATGCTTTGGTCCAAAAAGCTTATGAATCAAGCACTGCGGCATTCTTTCCACACTCACATAACCTCCCTGTTCAGAGGGCGGTCGCCTTCATATGCAAAGGAGCCAGAGCAGAGCAGTGTACAGATGGGAATTCACAATAGTCCTTCGGTGAAACTAAAGCGAAGCGGGTGCTCCAGCCACGAGCCGCTTACAGTCCTGAACACACACGAACCGTTAATTCATGCCGTTTAACAGATAACAGCGATCTTGTTTCCCCCAAACATCACAGGCTAATGCACAACATGCAAACCGCAGTGGGACAGCTGCAACTAACCTTCGGGGCTAACTTTAGCACAAGTTGAGAGGTAATGGGGTGGGCAAAGGACTGATTATATTCAGCCAACTGTTAAACTTCTCTTCCTGAATACACATGAACTGCAAATTCATTGTGTTTAACAGATAACAGCGATCTTGTTTCCCCCAAACATTACAGGCTAATGCACAACATGCTATCCTTGGCCTAGTCACTGCGGTGGAACTGACTATATTCAGCCGAATGTTAAACTTATCTTGGCTAATGTAAGAATGCTCATCCATCATAGCAGAAGTCTCTGTGTGTGAGTGTAAAAACTTAACCCCCAAATTCCACAAAGAGTGAACACGCCACGCAACATGGTTTTGCTCCAACTGACAGGCTAGTAACACCAACCACTGGAAGCGCTGCAGCGTGCACACCAATATCTGTACAAGCAGCAGCAAATTGGCTCAGTCAAGTTACAAGACCCATGACTAACTAGGCCACTCAATTGGGTTATATTTACATCAACAATAATCACACTTCTTGCAGATTGATATTTTTCATTCCACAATGTGCGTATAAAATAAATATAGGACTATAATGTTGGGTGAAAATCACAGTTTATGGGTGGAACTGAGGTGCTTGGCAGAGGTCTGCGCTCTCAGAGTGCTTTTCTTGTTATGATTATTTTAAAGCTTCTTCCACTTTCTACAGTACTTTCTTGGTTCAGTGTCATTTCAAGGAATTGTACCTCCCCCTTCTCCCTGGCAGAACGGTGCTCTCTTGAACACCACCATGACAATTTTGGAGAAGTTGCCTACTCTGTCGTTTGTCTGCGTTTCAAGCTGATACCATTTACAGCCTAGGAGGAGACACATTTTATTTTTGGATAAAAATTTGGGCAAAATTTTATTTTGGAAGGGAAATTGCCAGCTTCCTGGCAGGGGTGTCGGCGCGTGATTTGTGGGTCTCAATGAGACGAACGTTCTGACGTTGTAAGATGAGATGAAATACTGAGTCTCTAAACTACTTGATTCGTTTTTTTAGTGGCAAACGGAAAAATTGTAACCTTGCAGAGCAGATGGACCTGCCTGATTCATTGTCTGAAATCCTGCTGGTCGATCTTGCCAACATCGAATACTCTACATTTTCACCAGCTAAATGCTTAATGGCCCTATTAGAGAAGAGAGGCAGGAGATGCAGACATGGCGACTGTGGGAAGTGACTGCATGTTTGAAAACAATGGTGGCGCGTGAAGTGGTCTCAGTGGATGAGGCAATATCTGCAGTTTTATCAGAAATGGACTCAATTTCTTCTCTAAAAGAGGAGCAAATAATGACACTTAAAGCTTTTTTACGGGAAACCATGCTTTTGCTCTTCTCCCGACCGAGGATAACTGCTGGGAAACTGGGAGAGATGCGGAAATCCTCCGCAGATGATGCCGGTTAGTCTGTGGGAGTCATGGTTACTCAGCGATACCTGGCAAAACGGGAGAACTTGGCGGGGATTGTCGTTGACAAGGTTCATGCCACCTAAAAGTGGTATATGATACATCTCTGTGGTATAAATTAATAGAATAGAATAGAATAGAATAGAATAGAATAGAATAAACCTTTATTCGTCCCGCATAGGGAAATTTGCAATGTTACAGCAGCAAAACAGATAGACTTAAGTATAAAAGTAGCAGTATGTACATTATTCTACCAATATAAAAAGGGCTTGGGTACAAAAAAGACTAAAAAAGCAAATCCTATAAGGATCATTAACACAATCACAAAGTAATTGCACATGAATGTAAGTGATTGCACATGAATATTGTACATTGTTGGAGAATTTGTACAGCAATTGCACATTGTAGAGAATGTTAGACGATAGTCTAAGGACTGAAACGTAGTTTAAATGGCTAACAACTGTTTCCAGCTGCTACGTCATAATATGGCTTAATGGATTGGTCTGTGATGAGTATGGCGAGCAGAATGATCATCCAATCACCAGCTGCTGTTGTTTTTGAAGGTTCCACCTCTGAAAACATTTTCAAACGGTTCTTTTCAGATGGACTAGTGAAATATTTATGTGGCAGATCTATGGAACTGTCCACCTGGCATGTCAGGTTAGAAAGAAGGCCACCATCAAAGGATCTGAAGTAGACCCAAAGTGTAAGTATGCAGAATTTGTTATTTTCAGTCCCCAGTAGGTGGTGCTTCAAGATACTTTATTTTCTTTTCATAGGCGTTAATGCTGAGTTACGATCAAGCAAAAGTTTTGGGTGGCTCAAAAACCCTAAAAAAAGAGTGTGATTTGTGAAATTTACATATCCTGAAAGTAACATTAATGAGGATTTTTTATATAGAGAGCCCCTCCTGACATTTTTAAAAACTCAAAAAACACTTTCATATGATGAATTGTCATGGAACAGGAGCTTGCTGCTTCAAGCTTGTCCGCAATTTTCTACCCTTTCACCACTAGAAAGTGCTATGTTTTTTTTCTTTGCAGGTGATTTCAGGCCTGGACCACTGTCATGCAATAGGAAATTGCTAAAGATAGGCCAAATTTGACCTTTTGGCCCAAAATGGCAGCTTCCCTGTCAATAGCTCACCTCATTGTGTAGAGGCTATTTATAAGTCTCACAGAACTGAATATGTGAACAAAGTTTCAGAATTTTTGTGTGGAAATTTTCAAGGGCTGCTCTTCCCCAACCAAGTGATACAATTGAACCATTTTTGCTCTGAAACAATGAAACAATACATAATTCACCAGACGTGATCCATCTGCCAAAAAATGGGTTTTCATGCATGTTCAGGCTTTCAAAAATTCAAAGAATAGAGTCACAGTCCAAGAAAAAATATGATTTTGCACAGAGGCCTGTCTTTGTTTGTACGACAGCGTATTAGGGCCACTTAAAGAAATAAAAAAAAATAATGAAAACTTGAAATGTTAGAGAAAAAACTCGAAATTATCTAGTTTATAAAGTCGCAAATTTATGCCTTTATAAACTTGCAAATTCACTACTTTATAAAGTCGCAAATTTACTACTTTATAAAGTTGCAAATTTCCACCGATTTAAAGGGTTAATCTCAATTCTTTAATTTAAATCTTTTTGTTTTAATTCAATAAAAAAAATAGTGAAACACCTTTAAAAAAGTTCAGAACTAACCAAAATGAGACACTTAAGGTTCTTTGGTACTGTGTTCCCACTGCACGTTGTGCAAAAGTTGTTTGACAGTTCTGGTCAGATGAAGACATAGTCACTGTAGGCCATTTTGCACTTTTGCAACAATGTTTGCAGTACATACATAAACCCCTACATCAACAAGTGTCCAGGGGCCCCATCAGTGCTACTTGCAGCACACAGGACTATAAAATAAATGCCATAAAATATTTATCAGGGTTGTTAAAAACATTTTTGGGTTGACCAGATGTAAACAAAAATCCCTTTGGCTAATACCTTATTCAGAAACAAAGTGTACTTAGCTTATCTTAGTAGCTCTTAGAAATGTCTGAAAGATAATAGCTTCTGTTTAAGTTCAAAACACTGCTGGGTTTTTCAAAAGAATTTGTTACTGATCTATGAAAGATTTACTTGAGTTTTTTTTTTTAAGTGGGTTGCATAAGGCCCATGGCACATATAAATACAATTGCCAACCAAGGAACTTGCAAGCTTTGTCCCTGAGGGGAGATATTCAGGGTGGACTCTAACAGATACATAGCAGTGCATGTGTGGGGAAACCCCCTCTAAGCGACTCCTTTGCTGTGCTCTCGGTGGTTTTTGCTCCACTGCCTCTCTGCTTCTGTGAGGGGGCGTGGTTCCCTGCACTCACCCTCTGCAGCTCCACCACACCTGATCCTCATCCTGGGCAATCACCTGCACCCTTCATCTTGGAGACACAGAGTCTTCACCAGCGCCAGATGATTTCCACACCTCGCGTGGTTTGTTGGCTTTATAGTGGTTTCTCTTGAGACTTCTAGTGTTTTTTGATGATCTTTGTGCTTTGAGAACTTTGTGTTCTTTTTCTGACCGTGTTTCTGCTTTTTCTCCACAGTGCCTTCACGAGCCCCACCACCTTGTGAACCACCTCATCTCACTCCCCAACACGGATTCCCCTCCCCTCCCTCCCCTGGAAAAATAAAAAATTACTTGTTGCACCTTGTACTCTGCCTCCGCCTCAGCTTTTGGGTCCAATATTAAAATCTACTGGGACGTGTTCCCTAACAGAATCATCTGGCCATAAAATGGATCCAGCAGACCCAGAGGCAGTTAAGGAAGCCCTTTCCAATCAAGGAATTCTCATCGGATGTCATGACTCCATGCTAAACAGCATAATCAACTCACTTGATGATCTCACTCGTCAAATCCAGCAGATCACTCTCCAGCTTGGCAATCAACCACCCAGAGTCCCCAGTGATCCTCCTGTGAGTAACCCTCCTGCCACAGCTTCCCTCTCTCCTTCTCCCCTCCCTCATAGGGAACCCTCTGTTCCAACCCCTGAGCCTTATTCTGGGGATTTCGGTACCTGTGGGCAATTTATGTTCTCTAGTCTTCAGCTTACAGCATTCTAGTTACTCCACAGATAATGCTAAAATTGCCTTCATGATTAATTTACTCTGGGGTAGAGCAGCCAAATGGGCCACAGCCTTGTGGGAGGGTAGATCCCCCATTTTGGCTTCATTTGCTCTTTTTTCTTCTGAGCTTCGTAAGGTGTTTGATCACCCTGTTCAGGGGCAGGAGGCTGCTAAACAGTTGCTCGCCCTCAGTCAGGGCTCTCAATCAGTTGCCTCTTTTTCTGTTGAATTTAGAATCCTAGCCAATGAGTGTGGGTGGGATGAGCAGTCACTTATGGCCATATTTGTGAAGGGTTTATCGGAACAATTAAAGGATGAATTGGCTACCAGAGACGACCCTACTTCCCTTGAGGGTCTTATAGATTTATGTATCAAAATTGATAATAGAGGGAGAGATCTAGAGAGAGGGCAGCCAGGTCTAACAGAAGGGCTCCCTCTACTGGTTTTTTTAGTGTCCCTGAGACTCCTCAACCTCTCCTGCCATCCACCTCTCCTATGACCCCCCCATGGTACCTGAAGAACCCATGCAGTTGGGTACGACTCGTCTCAGCCCCAAGGAGAGACAGCGACGCCTAATGGAGAGACTGTGTCTCTACTGCGGAGAAAAGGGTCACTACATAGCCTCTTGCCCCCAGTTGCCAAAAGAGCTGGCTCATCGCGGAGAGTGAGCGCAGTGGTGAGCCAAACCTCTTCTGTTCAGAGCTCTCCAAAGCGGATTTCAGTTTCTGTTACCCTCCTTTGGCAGAAAGAGTCTGTTTCCTCTCATGCTTTCATTGATTCTGGGGCCAATGACAACTTCATTCATGAGGAGCTTGTGAGAAGAAATGATATCCCTCTTGAGCAGCTCCCTCTGCCTAAGAGAGTTAATGCCATAGATGGCCGTCTCATTTCCAATGTCACTCACCAAACTATCCCCCTCACACTTATCTTCTCAGGAAACCATCGGGAACAGATCCAACTCTTCGTCATTCCCTCTCCACTGTCTCCTCTAGTTCTTGGTCTCCCCTGGCTGAAACTACATAATCCCCATATTGACTGGTCTAAATCCTCCATCTCTAGTTGGAGCATCAACTGCCACTCCCTGTGTCTCCAGTCTGCTAATCCCTTGTCCAGATCCACTACTAAGGTTCCTTGCCCCCCTGATCTTTCCAGTGTTCCCCAGATCTATCACGACCTAACCCCGGTGTTCAGTAAGGACTTGGCACAATCTCTACCCCCCCACCGCCCATATGACTGTGCCATAAATCTCCTCCCTGGTGCACCTTTACCCTCCAGCCGCTTATACAACCTGTCTCGGCCCGAAAGGGAGGCCATGGAGTCGTACATCCAGGACTCGTTGGCTACTGGTCTCATTCGTCCCTCCTCTTCCCCTCTAGGAGCAGGGGGTTTTTTTGTAAAGAAAAAAGATTCCACTCTTAGACCTTGCATTGACTTCCGTGGTCTTAACGAGATCACTGTGAAGGACAAGTCTCCCCTTCCCCTCATTGATCCCTCTTTCAAACCCCTGTGTCATGCCCAGATATTCTCTAAGTTGGACCTCCGAAATGCCTACCACCTCATCCGCATCAGAGAAGGTGACGAGTGGAAGACAGCGTTCAACACACCCCTTGGCCATTATGAGTATCTGGAAATGCCCTTTGGGCTCACCAACGCCCCTGCTGTCTTCCAGACACTTATGAATGACATCCTGCAAGACATGTTAAACAGGTTTGTCTTCATATATCTGGATGACATCCTAATCTTCTCCAATTCCCTCCAGGAGCATACTCAACATGTCCATCTGGTGTTACAACGCCTTCTGGAGAATCGCCTCTTTGTGAAGCCTGAGAAATGCCAATTCCACTCCCCCTCTGTAAGCTTCTAAGGTTAATTCATCGAGGCAGGTCAGCTTCGACCGGACCCAAGCAAAATTCAGGCGGTGTCTGAGTGGCCCATCCCTAGCACCCGGAAGGAACTCCAGGGTTTCTTGAGCTTTGCCAGTTTTCACCGCCGCTTTATCAGAGATTACAGTAAGGTAGCTTCAGCTCTCACTCATCTCACTTCCACTAACTCCCCCCTACCTATGGTCTGAGGAGGCCAACTCTGCTTTCCTCAAACTCAAGGACTTGTTCACCAAGGCTCCAGTTCTCCAGCACCCAAATCCTTCTCTCCAGTTTTTGGTCGAGGTGGACGCTTCTGACACTGGGGTAGGAGCGGTCCTATCTCAAAGAAACCCTGAGACAAAGAAACTCCACCCTTGTGCATTCTTCTCCCGTCGTTTGTCTCCTACAGAGAGGAATTACGATGTTGGCAATCGGGAACTGTTGGCTGTGGTGTGGGCTCTGCAAGAGTGGAGGCACTGGTTGGAGGGATCGGAGGTCCCCTTTGTCATTTGGACAGATCACAAGAACCTGGCTTACCTCCGCTCCGCTAAACGCCTCAATCCGAGGCAGGCTAGATGGGCCCTTTTCCTTAGTAGATTCAATTTCACCCTCTCTTACCGCCCAGGCTCCCGTAATACCAAGCCTGATTCCCTCTCCCGGATCTTCTCTCCTCCCTCAAGTTCTAGTGAACCGGATCCCATCATTCCCCCCTCATGTATTCTTGGAGCAGCAATTTGGGAGATTGAAAGAATCATCAAGGACGCTCAGAAAAATCAGCCCGATCCAGGAAATGGACCCCCCAACCGGCTCTTTGTCCCTGAGGCTGCTCGTTCCCAAGTCCTCCAGTGGGGGCATTCCTCAAGGACCACTTGCCACCCTGGTGCTAATAGAACCCTCCAGTTCTTACAGAGACACTTCTGGTGGCCCAATATGGCCAGGGACACCCGTGAGTTTGTGGCTGCCTGCTCTGTCTGTGCCCGAGGAAAAACTTCTCACAAATCCCTGGCTGGTTTCCCATCCCTAGTCGCCCTTGGTCCCACATCGCTCTGGATTTCATCACGGGTCTCCCTCCTTCACAAGGTAACACAGTTATCCTGACTATTATTGATCGCTTCTCAAAGATGGTTCACTATGTCCCCCTGGCCAAACTACCCTCTGCTCTTGAGACTGCTAACTATCTAGTTATGCATGTGTTTAAACTGCATGGTCTTCCCATTGATATGGTGTCAGATCGTGGTCCCCAGTTCTCTTCTAGTGTCTGGAGAGAGTTTTGCAAAGCCGTGGGCGCAGCAGCCAGCCTGTCATCTGGATTTCATCCTCAGACCAACGGCCAGACAGAGCAGGCAAATCAGGATCTGGAGAGCGCCCTCCGATGTGTAGCTGCCCATCATCCAGTCTCATGGAGTGAACATCTCGCCTGGATTGAATATGCCCACAATTCTCTCATCAGCTCTACGACAGGTATGTCTCCATTCATGGCCAATTATGGTTTCCAACCCCCCCATTCCCCGAACAGGAGACAGAAGTAGCAGTGCTTTCAGTGAGAGATCATCTTCGGCGCGTAAGGGAGGTGTGGAGGAACGTCAGGGCAGCTCTCATCCGCTCTGCAGAGCGTAACAAACATTTGGCGGACCTGCATCGTGCTCCAGCCCCTGAATATCTCCCAGGACAGATGGTGTGGCTCTCCTCCCATGACCTTCCCCTCCAAGTAGAGTCACGTAAGCTAGCCCCTTTAATCCTTAATCCTTCTGCTGTGCAACTCAGGCTTCCTGGGTCTCTTAAGATACATCCCACTTTCCACGTTTCCCTTCTCAAGCCTGTTGCTACCTGTGACCTGAACCCTCCGACCGAACCCCCACCACCCCCCCTGCTTGTTGATGACCATCCTGCTTTCACCGTCTCCAGGATACTGGATGTCAGACCTAGGGGGCGTGGCTTCCAGTACTTGGTTGACTGGGAGGAGTACGGTCCGGAGGAGCGCTCCTGGATCTCACGCAAGCTGATCCTGGATGACTCCCTCCTTCGTGATTTCTATGCTGAACACCCCGACAAGCCTGGAAGGACACCAGGAGGCGTCTGTTGAGGGGGGGGTACTGTGGGGAAACCCCATTTAAGCGACTCCTTTGCTGCACTCTCGGTGGTTTTTTGCTCCTCTGCCTCTCTGCTTCTGTGAGGGGGCGTGGTTCCCTGCACTCACCCTCTGCAGCTCCACCACACCTGATCCTCATCCTGGGCAATCACCTGCACCCTTCATCTTGGAGACACAGACTCTTCACCAGCGCCAGATGATTTCCACACCTCGCATGGTTTGTTTGCTTTATAGTGGTTTCTCTTGAGACTTCTAGTGTTTTTTGATGATCTTTGTGCTTTGAGAACTTTGTTCTCTTTTTCTGACTGTGTGTTTCTGCTTTTTCTCCACAGTGCCTTCACGAGCCCCACCACCTTGTGAACCACCTCATCTCACTCCCCAACACGGATTCCCCTCCCCTCCCTCCCCTGGAAAAATAAAAAATTACTTGTTGCACCTTGTACTCTGCCTCCGCCTCAGCTTTTGGGTCCGATATTAAAATCTACTGGGACGTGTTCCCTAACAACATGGTGCCACCAAAAGCCTCGTAGTTAACTCACTTATAGTTTAAAACTTCTGTGTTGGGTGGAAAAGACACTAAAAGATTTCTTTAAAGCATTTTACTGTTAAATTGCTGTAAAGCCAATTGTCCAATGGAAGGGGGATGGCCCAATATTATGTTTGTGGTTCATTTCTAAGCCACGGGAGGGTGCCAACGTGTCATGAGCACCCCTAGCCACATGCAAAGTCTTTTCTGTTTTTTTTCTCCTGACTACTGCACGCTGAAATCTATGTATGGTCTGGTAGACTGCAAAGCCAAATTGCCCTATGGCATGAATAAAGCTGTCTAATTCTGAATCTGGTGGATTTAATGGAAAAAAACAGCCCATCTCAATCATTTTTCCACAGGAGAGGAGAAGTGGATAATTTTCATAAAGTTAAATTAGGAACACATAACAGGACTAATATGCGTGTTAAGAGTGCATCATGAGGTAACATGTCCTCATTACGTCTGTGTAGATTCTCATTCATCCAGGTCATGGTCATCTTGAAGATTCAAAAACAAGGGAACTGGACTGTGTTTAGTTTGTTGGGAAGACGTTTCACTTCTCATCCAAGAAGCTTCTTCAGTTCCAAATGGCTGGTGCTGGAAGCAGATATTTATCTTGCTAGAGGAGAAAAAACACAACAAAGGAAAGGGAGGAGTTGGAGAACGACTCATAGAAACTCATCACAGGGTCATGTAACCCCTGAGGGTCGTTACCCTGAATGGGTCATTAACTCCCCCTGTCATGTGAGGTGTTGTGGTCACATGTGCCCAGGTGTGAATGTTTGGAGAACTTCCTGGGGAGAGAGCTTAGCACTGCATTGTATGTGGCTGAGAAGTTGTGTCTGAGTCCACCACCTCTGTTAAGAGAAGGTTTCTCCAGTCTGGTGAAGATGGCTTCTTTAACTCCTCTTTCAAACCATCTATCTTCTCACCAACACCTGTACATTGCTGTCCTCAAAAGAGTGTCCCGTGTCCTTTATGTGAAGGTGGACCACCGAGTCCTGACCTGAGGAGGTGGCTCTCCTGTGTTGAGCCATACGCTTGTGAAGCGGTTGTTTAGTTTCCCCAATGTACAGGTCTGAGCATTCCACACTGCACTGGACTGCATACACCACATTGCTCTGTTTATGTCTTGGTGTTTTGTCCTTGGGATGGACCAACTTCTGCCTTAAAGTGTTTCCAGGCTTGAACTGAACAGGAATGTGGTGTTTGCCAAAGATTCTCTTAAGTTTTTCGGATAAACCTGCAACATAAGGAATCACAATGTTCTTGCGTCTCTCTTATATACAGTGAAGCTGATTTTTGCCCTCAGGAGAATGAGGTCTGCCCTGTGCCCTTTCACTGTCGATACCAGCTGTAGACTTTAGGAACAAGCCATAGCTGTCTGCATCAAAGATTGAAGCGGAGGTGGTTTCGATAGTCCACCATCTTCTTGCAAGATTTCTCATACTCCCGGACCAGCTGAAGGGTATTCGACCTGAAGTGTGATCCAATACGTCAGCCTCTCAACGAGAGGATTAGACAGACTAACTTTATCATTGAGGCCTTACAAGATAAAATTGACCACACCAAGGAAGCACTGACATCCTTGCTTCCAGAAAACATTCTCATTGAAGTTAACAACTTTGTGGATAAGGCCCAGTTTGCACAACACAACAAAGGGAAGGAGTGACAAACACAAAAATTTGACAGGCTGCAATCCACACAATTCAAAAGATCATCTGAATTATTATGGAGGGACAAGAAAGATAGCAACACGGACGCCAACACACAAGATAAATGGGTGAAGAACTTATCAGACAGGGTTCTCACCCAACCAGAAAAGGAGGTCCTTTCCAAAGGACTGAATTTTGCAGTAACCCCAGAACAGATCCCAGTGGTAGACCTCATAACAGCTACGGAGTCAGCCATCCGAGATAACAAGCTGACGGTCACAGAGGCAGAGCAACTCAGGTTGAAGATAACAGCAGCTCTCTCGAATGCTAAAACACCTCCTTCTAACCTCACAGGCCAGGAAATAAGAGCCTTGTCATCACTGCAAAAAGATGAAAACATAACCATCTTGCCTGCAGACAAGGGGAGATGCACTGTCATACTCAACACAAGTGATTACCAGGACAAGGTAATAAGCCTCCTCAGTGATACGACTACCTATGAGACTCTGAAACGGGACCCCACTAACATCTACAAGAAAAAGGTAATAAACTTACTCCAACAGCTTGAAAAGGATGGAATGATCGACAGGCCACTTTACCACAGGCTTTACCCAGGGGAAGCAGTCCCATGCATTTATGGGCTACCAAAAATACACAAGGAAGGTGCACCTCTTAGACCCATCGTCAGCAGCATCAACTCGGTCACCACAACATAGCAAAACATTTGGCCACAATCCTAGCTCCCCTTGTTGGCAACACTACTCACCACACCAGAAACTCACAGGACTTTGCACAGAAAATCAAGGACATCACACTGGACCCAGAGGAAACCATGGTTTCCTTTGATGTCACATCACTTTTCACCAGCATTTCGACCACAGAGGCAGTCCAAGCAGTAAGAAAACAACTCTTACAGGACAGTACACTGGAGGTCAGAACCAACCTCACCCCTGACCACATCTGCTCCTTACTGGATCTCTGCCTTAGTACCACCTATTTCAAGTTCAGGGACCACTACTACAGACAGAAACATGGATGCACCATGGGCTCCCCTGTATCTCCCATAGTAGCTAACCTGTACATGGAAGAGGTGGAGAGAAAGGCCCTAGCTTCATTCCATGGAGCAGCACCAAGCCACTGGTTTAGGTATGTGGATGACACCTGGGTCAAAATCCAGACACATGAAGTGGAGGCCTTCACAGACCACATCAACACAGTGGACAATAACATTAAGTTCACGTGTGAAGATGTTAAGGACAACGTCTTGGCCTTTTTGGATTGTGCAGTACACTTGGAGGCAGACAGGGGTATCAACGTGGAAGTGTACCGGAAACCCACACACACGGATCAATATTTACTCTTTGATTCCCACCAACCTCTTCAGCACAAGCTGGGTGTCATCAGAACCCTCAACCATCGGGCTGAGAGTGTTCCTACAAGGAAGGAAGGAAAGGAAAAGGAACAGAAACACATTAGAGAAGCCCTGAAAACCTGTGGATACCCAAAGTGGGCCTTTTTGAAGAACATGAAAAGCAAGGACACGGAGCATGAAAGGGAAGAAAGACGCAAGAACATTGTGATTCCTTATGTTGCAGGTTTATCCGAAAAACTTAAGAGAATCTTTGGCAAACACCACATTCCTGTTCAGTTCAAGCCTGGAAACACTTTAAGGCAGAAGTTGGTCCATCCCAAGGACAAAACACCAAGACATAAACAGAGCAATGTGGTGTATGCAGTCCAGTGCAGTGTGGAATGCTCAGACCTGTACATTGGGGAAACTAAACAACCGCTTCACAAGCGTATGGCTCAACACAGGAGAGCCACCTCCTCAGGTCAGGACTCGGTGGTCCACCTTCACATAAAGGACACGGGACACTCTTTTGAGGACAGCAATGTACAGGTGTTGGTGAGAAGATAGATGGTTTGAAAGAGGAGTTAAAGAAGCCATCTTCACCAGACTGGAGAAACCTTCTCTTAACAGAGGTGGTGGACTCAGACACAACTTCTCAGCCACATACAATGCAGTGCTAAGCTCTCTCCCCAGGAAGTTCTCCAAACATTCACACCTGGGCACATGTGACCACAACACCTCACTGACAGGGGGAGTTAATGACCCATTCAGGGTAACGACTCTCAGGGGTTACATGACCCTGTGATGAGTTTCTATGAGTCGTTCTCCAACTTCTCCCTTTCCTTTGTTGTTGTTTTCTCCTCTAGCAAGATAAATATCTGCTTCCATCACCAGCCATTTGGAATGTCCTCATTATGTTATGTTTTCTTTCTAAATCAAATGCTGTCCTAAAGGGATTATATAATCTTTTTATTTAGACAGCAAAAACTATTAAATCTCTATAATGCACGGAGAATACTTTCTCAACGTCCTTCAAGAATTTAATGGCAAGACTGACTTAACCAATGTTAAATTAAATCAGACAATACTGCACATGTAATGACTGGAAAGAACCACAGCACAAGCCCCTTTAAGATGGAACAAGTTTACTTGCTTGGTTTAATTTTTCACAGCCTGAGTATGTGCCACACATTACATATTTTATTACATCTTGTTCTACATAAGAAGCAGAGATGTTTTCAAGGCTTCACAAAATTTGACATTTATTTTCGTGATCAGGATTGTTCTTCTGCATGCATACCTGTTTATTTGTATAACCCCATTCACACTTGCAAAAAAAAAAAAAAAAAAGAAACTTTCTGGACTTTACCCAAGTGGCATATATATGAATGCAAACAGCCAAGTTTTTCACCAAGACTTTTCATGGGTAATTTCCTTGTTACCCAGTAGTATTGTTTTAACATGTTAAGTCTGGGGACCAAATTATCAAGGTAATTCACTGTGGAGGGGTGATAGCATCATCCTGTGCGACCAGCACAAAACAGGAAGACTTGACAGGATGAATGAAAACAACTGCTGTGGTGGGATAAGTTTATTTGATTATAAGGACAGTAAAAAACTCAGATTTTTCTCTGGACATCAAAAGTGTTGTTTCCACAGCACATCATCAAAGTTCTGTCGTCCATTTGGTCAAAAAACAATAACCACCAGGTGTGTCATGCATACAAAAAGTCTTCTCACTCTGCAATTGTATAGGGAGCTGAAACACTGCAGCCTTCTTTTGACAATTTTATCATGCACGTAGTGACGCAGCTTGATATCCACTTACGTGTGCTACAATGCTCCTCTCAAATCTGTCATCGATGCTACTGATACACTTTTTAACATGTATCACTGAAGTCAGGAAACTGTGATCATAGTGTAAGGCTCAGCTACTTCCTCTGCTACTGTACATTATGAATATTGACTTCCGCTGTGTATTTTTGAGGTTGTGCCCTGCCTACCGGCGACTCACCCGCCCCCCCTTCACCCCTTCTTTTCCATCCAACAGGGACTACTCCCTCCTAAGAGGAGCAAATGTGAATAACCATGCCAATTTGCCTGGGCGGACTACCCAGACATATAATCCTGACAATATCAGGGTTGAATCTGTGACAAGGGTTTATGCTACCAGCCTTGATCCTTATCCCTCTCTAAATCAAATGTCTGTTGCCATTTTTCTTCTGCAAAAAACATCTTTCTGCAGAGAACCTTTTGCTTGTCAAGCTACTCCTCTTTGTTTGTTAAATGAAGTGCAGAAAAGTTAATGAGGAAACAAGAAAACATAAATAAAAGGACTGAGAAATGGTCAAACATGATAGATAAAAAAAACACTTGAACACTTATATGTAACTAAAGCAAACAATGATCTGACCTCTCTAGACGACTTGGGTCACTGGAAAGAGGGTGCATTCCTGGCTTGCTATTGGTTAGTGCCTCCCAGATGGTCACCTATAAAAAGGTGCACAAGAAGTGAGAGAGTGAAAATTGAGTGTGACAGAACAAGAAGCTGGTCAAGCTCATTTTAAAAGATGTGTTCATCACTATGGCTTTTACTTATTCATGATAATACAGTATTAATTTAACTAAAATAACAGATGCTTTCTCCTTTCCTGCAGAGCAGTGATTTTTGAGAGACAATGTCACTGCCAAAAGAGATCTATCACTTTCAATGTTCCGATAATGAAAAAAAAAAAGATATTTTAAGATGCAAACCTTGCAAAACTCAAGTAACACTGTATTCCCTTTCTTCCTTTCTATGGACTTTATCCACTTTTAACTCTTTAAAGGCTCACTTTCTGTTGTATGCTTTTAAAGTCTTTGATATGTCTTCCTTAATTTGTTTGTGCTTAGCATTCAAAACTTTAGGGACATTTTCACAATTACAGATGACTTTATTAGGGAACATTGTAGAAAAGATGGTCAATGGAGGTCTGTTTTCCTCACTCTCATTGGGGTGAATTTTATTTTGAATGAATCTGAACACTGTGCAGAGCCATCATTAGTTGTTTGTTTATCACAAGTTTGGGCAAACATAACTAGAACTCATCTAGAGAGATGATTAGGGTAGGGGTATAAAGCATCAAGAAAAAAGACACAGATCAGCCAAAACGTGGACCGTCTAATTTACAATAATTGATATGATATTTTATGCACATGCTGATGCCACCACTGCCACTGTATGTAGTTTAGATGGCAGAACATGAGCAATGCTGTTGAATTTATACTTTTTGTGTGAGGAATTATTTGTAAGTTAAGCACTTTTGTCGAAAGAGAAAAACACCAAACACTAAATCAGCTAGATAGATGGAAATGGTGAATGGACTCGAGCTTGTACTTTTCTAGTCTTTCTAACCACTCAGAGCACTTTCAAACCGCAGGTCACATTTACTTATTCACACCCATTCACTCTCACATTCAGTCAATGGTGGACCTAAGTTTCTAGGTAAATTGTCTACCAGTGTAAGCTAACACATCCATACCCTTTCATGCCCATTTACACGCCACTGATGCAGTAGTGAGAGCAACTTGTTACCAAGAGTCTTGTCCAAGAACACATCAACATGTGACAGCGGGAGCTGGGCTCACATCCTTGACCTTCCAATTGATGGTGGAGTGAACTACCAGGCAAAGCCATTGATGTCCAATTAAAGACAAAAAGCCAGCATTATCCTCTTTCTCAAGAAACTAAAGGTAGCCAGTCTAGCGTGGGAAAAATTAATTTTCAATTGAGTTTAATTATATCTTAAGAAAAACTTAAATTTACAACTGTACAACTATCTTTTATTAAAACTTCACGTGTACCTTGAGAGAATACAGAACTTGGGACATAAAAGCAGGGATCAAATAGACAAAGCCATGTGGAAGTCATGTAGTAGGCTCTTACCTTTGTTATCCAACAGGGAATTAATCTCTTTGGCTCATACTCTGCCTACCTGATCATATTCAGAGCCAGCCTCCAACAGACTCTGCTGAATTGCAAACTGCAATAAGTCCTCCTCCTCATCCCTCATACTGTCTCTTTGTTTGCAACCGAGCAAGGTGTATCCGGGTGGGGGCTCAAACACACATGGGGGAATCTCTCCTGCTCGGCATGACACTGTAGCAAAGTCAAATGGCAAGAGATAGGTGGTATAGCTGAAGGTAAGTACATTCAACTGAGGAAGAACACAGAAAATTGGAAACAGAAAATGATTTGGAAGTCTTGGAACAAAATAATGTACAGAGATTGGTCAGATGGATGGAGAGGTGCCTGACAACTAGTAAGGTACCCTTGTTCACACCTTCATGTACAGCCCCTCACTTCAACAACTCTACATTAATCCAGCGTATTTGTGTGAATCATGTTCACTTACATTTAAACACATTAAATTTATTTAAAGGAATTATTAAAGTGTGTTTACTTGATTCTCAATACAATGATACAGATGAATAACGATGATGATAGTTAATGTCATAAACAAAAGGTGATGATATAAATGATGATTATTTAACTATTTCAGTAATGTAGCTATTATCTCATTTCAAACTAATTCAAGATCCTTTTCACAATCATCAACCCATCATCACTGAAATCTTTGATTTTTTGTTTGTTTTTTACACGTGTCACTGTGAAGACTTTTTTCTTTTTGTCCTGATTCACATGTTGTTGTTGTTGTTGTTGTTGTTTGTGTTATTAGTTTGCCATGCCATTTTACCAAGAAGAAATACCAAAAATAAAGGAAAAAAGGAAAACAACTTGTTGGGATTTTAATTGCTCAAAAGACACTGCTGTAAAGATGACGTTATAATTCAGTAGGAAACTATAGCACATGCTGTTACATTCTCACTTGTTGAACTGGAGCTGGACACACTGGAGGAGTCACTTCCTGGAGAGGGATTATCTGGTATCCTAGGAGCCTCTCGCTGCCCATCACCTTCCACTCCAGCTTCTTTGTCTGCACGAATGGCAGACCCCTCCTCGCAGCCATTCACATTTCCAAATGTGATCCTAGCATTCAGGATGTGGTAGAGAGGGATCTCTGTGTTGAACAAAATGTCAATGTTGTCCAAGACTGTCCATTAATAAATGATTGTATTATTTATTTATTAGTAATAAAAATGTTATTATGACGATTATGATTATTAAATTTCCATTCTTCCAAAGATTAATTTAATAATCTCTTTCTTAAATCAGATTCAGTTCTTTTTCTTTCAACCTATCCTACGTGTATCTATCTCTCTAGCCAAGCTCTCACCAATCTTGACAGGGAAGCCAGGTGGCAAGCGCAGAGTAATGAAGTCCCGAAGCTTTGCAAACAGGGCATTTGAAATGGCCATGAGATCAATTATCGGTAGCACTTGTTCTGCAAGGGACAGAGGATGGGACTCACACAACCACAGCTTGGCTTTAAACCTGGAAACAAGAGACCACACACCTTTAAACACAAACTCTGATTAGTACCAAATAAGATGCTGCCCTTATAACCATAAGTACTATGCACAGTTCATGTAAATTAGTTATTTAGCCAGAGGAAAACAAGCATATTTGATTACATTTAGCTAAGCAACAGTCAACAATCATCCTTATGATGTTCCCATTCTTCTTTTTAAGTGCCTTAATACAATGACATGGACTTCTGAAAACAACAGGTCCATTAAAGCCTCCAAGTAGTGTTAGTAGCTGAAAAAACAATATCTGAACCAAATGCCTCACTTTAATCTTTACCCTGTTGTTTTTTTCTGTTTGTTTATTTTTTTGTTTGTACTTGGTAGTGAGTTTAGAGGCCAATTTTTATAAGTTTGGCTTTCTGATTTTTGACTGTGTATCTGAATCACCTCTGGGTCTTGGTGGTTAGGTGGCAAGGATGGCCAATGTCCCTCTGAGTTGGTGAAATGCTAGGACTGAAGTATTCCTCAGCTGTCAGTGCTGCAGGATTGGTCACAGCAGGGTAAGACATTTGGGTTATCAGGGCCTGCAGACAGTGAATAACGCATTTTAAAATTCATTTTAATAACATTTTAAATACAGCAGGGTTTTAAGAATTGTTGATCAATGCCATAACTCAAAAAGTATTCAAAAATATTTCTTTTTGCTTGTTTTTGAGTTCACTCAAATGTTAATGTATACTGTAGAACTGACAACCTACTTTAATTTTAAGACTTCTTCTTAATGCTGAGATGTCTAACAGTGAAAGACATGCTTAAAAACAAACTTGGAACTTACAATTTATTTTACAGTTTATTTTACAACACCTTTGTACAAAAACACCATAATTACAGGAGGAAGAGACTGTCACAGATGTAAGCAACAGGCATTTGTGTCCTTCTTGTATTGCAAGGTCACTTAATCATACTTAATTTATGGTTTTTAAAGTGTTGTAAACTGGAAGCACATTGGTAAGACACACTCAGGTAAATTAAACAATAGTTTAATAATACCATTTCATTCTGCAGAAAGAGGAGTAAATGGTATGAGAAGGGGCTCATTGACAGGAATTCCTAACAAAATAAAAACATACTAGGAAATGGAGGATGTAAAATGTTTAGGTCTGAGGAAATGGTTTCCTATGTCTATCAAAAGAACAAAATAAAAATTATAATGAGGAGGGGTGAGCAATCATTCATTTATTACCATTCATATCTCTCACCATTTACCAAAGGGTATGCAAACATTTTATTCTTTGCACAAAGAAGGTCAAAGAACTGAATTATTGTTCAAGATTAAAACTAAATGTTTGGCACATTGGTATTGATTTTAAAATCATTTGAACTGTATACTTACCCCATTACTAGACCCCATGTGTTGTTCAGCAATTCCAAGGAAGTTCTGCAGTGGAGTCTTACCACCTTTTTAAAGATACACAAGGGGTATGAGAAAGAGTACGGACAAACAGTATTTGAACAGTAGCAATGTACAATGAGAAGCTGTACTGGTTTTGTGATCCTATATTCTCTACTGTAGCTGTCTTGAGTATATTGACACAACTTTTTTTATAAAATTATCCATATTTATCACAACTGTACTGCACTTTTTTCATCTTCAATCGTATTTTATTGACATATGTATCAAGGGACTGGATGCAGTTTAAAAGATATGCTAACTGTGGCATGTGTACATTTGTATTGTCAACATGGTGGTCATTAATGTACAATGTCCCTTGGAAATAAACATGAAATAAAGTCAATTTAATTTAAAGGGAAGCAATATTGGTTTATATATGAATAAATAAACATATATATATATATATATATATATATACATACATAGAGAGAGAGAGAGAGAGAGAGAGGTAATGCTGTAGAAATTACATAGATTGGGAGCATGCGCGGCGTGAGAGGTCGGATGAGCTAGAGTCCACCCGCAATGTGGTAAGCAATGGCGGAATAAGTTAATATACGGAAAGAGTTATTTTGCCAGAGCCAGAATATTAAACGTAAACGAACTCATCTTGAGTCAGCTTGACGGAAAAGGAAGTAATACGGACTTTGTAAGACAAATTGTCGATGTCCATGTCAACACGGTCGAAGGACGCCATGTCGATGGGAGTGAACGCCAGATTTGATGATTTGGAAGGTAAACTCGACAAACTCCTAAATCTCCAATCAGCCACAGATACCCTTTTGTCATCGGTGGTTCAAAGAGTGGATGATTTGGATAAAAAGACTGAAAGGCTGATTGGAGAAATGCACGAACAGGTGGTGCAACAGGACGCCCACCAACGCCGTATAACAGAGTTTGAAAATAAACTTCAGCTTGCAATGGATTACATCGATCAACTTGAAAATCGCCACCGCCAGAATAACCCGAGGCTTCTAAATGTGCCTGAATTCCTTGAAGGAAAAGAGGTAATGATCACCTTTCTGATTAAACCACTGGAGGCAGAGTGGAAAGTTACACTAACGGAGGAGGACATATGGCCCTTTTCCACCAGCCCGCCTTGGCCCTACTCTACTCTACTTTACTCGGCTCTACCCGGTCTGCGTTGCGTTTCCACCGGCACAGTACCTCCTAAAACAAACCAGTTTTAGTACCTGCTCTGCTCTGGTTCTAAGCGAGCTGAGTCGACACTAAAAGGTGACGTCGACCGACTGCCGGCTACTGATTGGTCAGAGAATGTCGTCACCGATGGGTCATGAGCGCAATGCCCAAAACAGGACTGCAGTACATACACTATGTTACTTTATGGCAATAACTTGCTGCCATCACAATGTTAAACACGGGGCTTTATCATTACGAGCTAGCTAACAAGCTAGCGGTAGCTTCCGTTAGCTTACCCTCATACGTCTTTTCTTTGCAGCCCGATTGCTCTCGTCCTCGGCTTCAAACTGTTGTATAGCTTCCAAAACTCTCCTGTACTTCTCAAGGGTATTTCTTCTCGCCGCCTGCAGCCTTCTTCTGCTTTCCTCTTTGTAACAAAAAGACACAGACCGAGCAGCAAGTATACTATTGCCTCCAAGTCCTCCATTGTTTTGGTTGTTGTGTCGCCCAGCTGTTTCACGGCGACCCCGCCCCCGCTGGGCAGGGGACCGGGCTGGTGGAACAGCAGGCCAAAGCGAGTAGAGTAGAGCCGGGTAGAGTCGGGGAAAGCCGAGCCGAGCCGAGTAGAGTAGGGCTAATGGAAAAGGGCCAATAGAGAGCGCACACCGGCTGGGCCCACTCAGAGACAATGCACGTTTCCCACGCAATATTATTTTTAAACTGCATCATCTTCAAAAGAAAATAATGATCCTCAAAGCAGTGAAGGCACAGGGACTAAGTACAGAAAAGACTAAGTACAGGATTATTCCGGACATCTCGATGCAGCTCTCCGGAGGAGACGTGAGGCCTTTTGGACTTGGGTAAAGTTAGAAAGATATTCACAGATTCGGACTTTGCGGGTCAATAACTCATCAATAAAACAACGTACTGACAAACCCGACCCCTCTTTCTAATCACTATCATGAAGACTGTGAGCTACAACCTCGTTTTTCTCCGAAAGAGCCGCCATCCGAGCCACACAACTTCAATTGGTCTCAATACGCTGCCGGTGATGGCTCGGCAGCTTAGGGACCGTCGGCAAATTACCACATCGGAGGAACGGTGTGAGAGAAAATTCACAACTTCTCCATACTGAGAATGAAAGTCTCGAAGTCACAACAAACATAAAGGACCGCATGTTAGTCATACTACAGGTAATGTTTTACAAGAGTTATGAATTAAAATATTTTACATGGCTTTTTGACTGAAAATAAAGCAAATGCCATCAAAGTTATGAGACCTTCCAACAAAATGATAATATAACATGATGATTATATCCCCTCTGGTTTGTACTACAGCTCTGACTTTAGAGAAATAGGTTTCAGTGTATTTTATATGATTTTTTTTTTTTATATTGACATATATATATATATATAATAGTTATGACTATAAAAACTTTAATAACTTAACTTTTGTTGGCTGTATTGACACCAAACTCAGCCTGGTGATCACACATCCCCTTTGGGTTGTACTACAGCTCTGACTTTAGAGATATAGGTTTAAGTGTAATTTATATGATTTTTTAATATTGACGTATATTCACTAATATGTAATTACTATAAAAACTGTAATAACTAAACTTTTGTTGGCTTTACTGACACAAAACTTAGCCTGATGATCACACATCCCCTTTGGTTTGTGCTACAGCTTTGATTTTGGGGAAATAGGTTTTTAAATGTAATTTATACAATTTTTTTATATTGACATATTGATAAATAGGTATTGACCATAAAAACTGTAATAACTTAACTTTTGTTGGCTGTATTGACACCAAACTCAGCCTGATGATCAAGCATCCCGATTGGTTTGTACTACAGCTCTGACTTTAGAGAAAAAGGTTTTATTGTAATTTTTATGATTTTTTTTTTATATTGACATATTGATAAATAGGTAATTACTACAAAAACTTTAATAACTTAAATTTTTTTTGCTAAATTGACACCAAACTCAGCCTGATGATCACACATCCCCTTTGGTTTGTACTACAGCTCTGACTTTAGAGATATAGGTTTAAGTGTAATTTATATGATTTTTTAATATTGACGTATAGTCACTAATATGTAATGACTACAAAAACTGTAATAACTTAACTTTTGTTGGCTGTACTGACACCAAACTTAGCCTGATGATCGAACATCTTTTTCTAGTTCGATTACAGCTCTGACTTTAGAGAAATAGGTTTCAGAGTATTTTATATGATTTTTTTTAATACTGGCCTATATTCACTAATAGTTAATGACTACAAAAACTTTAATAACTTAACTGTTGTGGGCTGTATTTACACCAAACTCAGCCTGATGATCACACATCCCCTTTGGGTTGTACTACAGCTCTGACTTTTGAGAATTTTATTTTAATGTAATTTATATGATTTTTTTTATGTTGACATATTGATAAATAGTTAATGACTATAAAAACTTTAATAACTTTAAAATTTTATCGGCTGAATTGACACCAAACTTAGCTTGATGATCAAACATCCCCTTTGGGTTGTACTACAGCTCTGACTTAAGAGATATAGGTTTTGATGTTATTTAAATGATTTTTTGAATATTGACGTTTTGTTTAATAGGTATTGACTATAAAAACTGTAATAACTTAACTTTTGTTGGCTGTATTGACACCAAACTCATCCTGATGATCGCACATCCCCTCTGGTATGTACTACAGCTCTGACTTTGGAGAAATAGGTTTCAGTTTATTTTAGATAATTTTTTTAATATTGACCTATATATATTAATCGGTAATGACTACAAAAACTGTTATAACTTAACTGTTGTTGGCTGTATTGACACCAAACTTAGCCCGATGATCACACATCCCCTTTGGTTTGTACTACAGCTCTGAATTTAGAGAAATAGGTTTTAGTGTATTTTATATGATTGTTTTAAATATTGACCCATTTTCGCTAATCGGTAATGACTACAAAATCTTTAATAACTTAACTTCTGTTGGCTGTATTGACGCCAATCTTAGCCTGATGATCAACCATCCCCTTTCGTTAGTACTACAGCTCTGACTTTAGAGATATAGGTTTAAATGTAATTTATATGATTTATTTTTCAATATTGACATATTGATAAATAGGTATTGACTATAGAAACTGTAATAATTTAGCTGTTGTTTACTGTATTGACACAAAACTCAGCCTGATGACCACACATCCCCTTTGGTTTGTACTACAGCTCTGACTTTAGAGAAATAGGTTTCAGTGTAATTTATATGATCTTTTTTAATGTTGACCCATTTTCGCTAATTGGTAATGACTACAAAATCTTTAATAACTTAACTGTTGTTGGCTGTATTGACACCAAACTCAACCTGATGATCAACCATCCCCTTTGGGTTGTACTACAGCTCTGACTTTAGAGATATAGGTTTCAATGTAATTTATATGATTTATTTTTTAATATTGACGTATATTCACTTATATGTAATGACTACAAAAACTGTAATAACTTAACTGTTGTTTACTGTATTGACACAAAACTCAGCCTGATGATCAACCATCCCCTCTGGTTTGTACTACAGCTCTGACTTTAGAGAGATAGGTTTCAATGTAATTGATATGATTTTTTTTTATAATGACTTATTGATAAATGGGTAATGACTATAAAAACTTTAATAACTTAACTGTTTTTGGCTGCACTGACACCAAACTTAGCTTGATGATCAAACATCTTTTCTTGTTTGTACTATAGCTCTGACTTTAGAAAAATAGGTTTCAGTGTAATCATATGATTTTTTTAATAATGACCTATATACACCAATAGTTAATGACTACAAAAACTTTAATAACTTAACTGTTGTTGGCTGTATTGACACCAAACTTAGCCTGATGATCAAACATCCCCTTTGGTTTGTACTACAGCTCTGACTTTAGAAAAACAGGTTTCAGTGTATTTTATATGATTTTTTTAATATTGACATATTGATAAATAGGTTGTGACTATAAAAACTTTAATAACTTACCTTTTGTATGCTGTATTGACACCAAACTTAACCTGCTGATCAGACATCTTCTGTGGTTTGTACTACAGCTCTGACTTTAGAGAAATAGATTTCAGTGTATTTTATATGATTTTTTAAATATTGACCCATTTTCGCTAATCGGTAATGACTACAAAAACTTTAATAACTTAACTGTTGTTGGCTGTAGTGACACCAAACTCAGCCTGATAATCACACATCCCCTCTGGGTTGAACTACATCTCTGACCTAAGAGAAATAGGTTTCAGTTTAATTTATATGATTTTTTTTAATACTGACCTATATTCACTAATAGGTAATGACTACAAAAACTGTAATATCTTATTTTTTGTGGGCTGTATTGACACCAAACTCAGCCTGATGATCAAGCATCCCCTTTGGGCTGTACTACAGCTCTGACTTTAGAGAATTCTTTTTTAATGTAATTTATATGATTTTTTTTTTTTTTTATATTGACGTACTGATAAATAGGCAATGACTAAATAAACTTTAATAACTTAACTTTTGTTGGCTGTACTGACACCAAACTCAGCCTGATGATCAAGCATCCCCTCTGGTTTGTACTACAGCTCTGACTGTAGAAAAATAGGTTTCAGTGTATTTTCTAGGATTTTTTGATATTGACCTATATACATAAATAGGTAATAACTACAAAAACTTTAATAACTTAACTTTTGATTGCTGTATTGACACCAAACTCAGCCTGATTATCACACATCCCCTTTGGTTTGTACCACAGCTCTGACTTTAGAGAAATGGGTTTCAGTGTATTTTATATGATTTTTTAAAATATTGACCTATATATATAATGGTTATGACTATAAAAACTTTAATAACTTAACTTTTGTTGGCTGTATTGACACCAAACTCATCCTAAAGATCATACATCCCCTCTGGTTTGTACGACAGCTCTGACTTTAGAGAAGTAGGTTTCAGTGTATTTTACATGATTTTTTAAATATTGACCTATATACATTCATAGGTAATGACTACAAAAACTTTAATAACTTAACTTTTGTTGGCTGTATTGACACCAAACTCATCCCGATTATCACACAACCCCTCTGGTTTGTGCTACAGCTCTGACTTTAGAGAAATAAGTTTCAATGTATTTTTTATGATTTTTTTTAATATTGACCTATATATAAAATGGTTATGACCATAATAACTTTAATAACTTAACTTTTGTTGGCTGTATTGACACCAAACTCAGCCTGATGATCAAGCATCCCCTTTGGTTTTTACTACAGCTCTGACTTTAGAGGAACATGTTTAAATGTAATTTATATGATTTTTTTTTTTTTTGGACGTATTTGAAATATAGGTAATGGCTATAAAAGCTGTATAACTTCACTTCTGTTCACTGTATTGACACCAAACTCAGCCTGAGTTAGCTTTTCAAAAAATCAGACCTCTTTTCTAATGGATTCACTTCAAATGTTCAGGATTATTTATTGTTGATTGCAATGTTGAAGTATTGTTGTTAAAGTTGATTTGTATTGTGTTTTTAAGCATTATTATTATCATTATTATTATTATGTTTATGATTGCAGTTATTTTTTCTATTGTTGTTGTTATTGTTTCAGTTCCTATTTGTTGTATTTACTCGGTTTTTATTTAAATTATTAATCTTTAAATTTTATTGTATTTTTTTTAAATAATAAAGAATCATAAAATGTTAGTATTTCAATTGTGTATTATTTCATTTCCCCAATAAATGTAGATCAATAATGAATAAAAATTCTTTACAGGGGCTAGAGTAAGTTTTTGCATTATCTCATTGGGATCTTGTAGCCTATTAAAGTGAAAATAAAATCTGAAAACTAAAAATAGGCTTCAAAAGGATTTTCCTAATTAAAAATATTCAATATAAAAAATCATGAAAATTAAATTAAGACATTATTCCAAAAGTAAGGGCTGTAGTAAAAAGTGGATCACCAGGGTGAGTTTGATGTCACCACAGTTAGCAACAGTACAGTTGCTAACTGCTGTTGTAGTAATTACCTATGAATGTATATAGGTCAGTATTAAAAAATATCATGTAAAATACACTGAAACCCATTTTTCTAAAGTCAGAGCTGTAGTACAAACCAGAGAGGATGTGTGATCATCAGGATGAGTTTGGTGTCAATACAGTAAACAACAGCTAAATTATTACAGTTTCTATAGTCAATACCTATTTATCAATATGTCAATATTGAAAAGTAAATCATATAAATTACATTTACACATATATCTCTAAAGTCAGAGCTGCAGTGCAAACCAAAGGGGCTGGTTGATCATCATGCTGAGTTTGGTGACAATACAGCCAACAACAGTTAAGTTATTACAGTTTTTGTAGTCATTACCGATAAGCGAAAATGGGTCAATATTAAAAATAAATAATATAAAGTACACTGAAACCTATTTGTCTAAAGTCAGAGCTGTAGCACAAACCAGAGGAGATGTGTGATCATCAGGATGAGTTTGGTGCCAGTACAGCCAACAAAAGTTAAGTTATTACAGTTTTTATAGTCAATACCTATTTATCAATATGTCAATATTGAAAAAAAATCATAAAAATGACATTAAAATAAAATTCTCTAAAGTCAGAGCTGTAGTACAAACCAAAGGGGATGTGTGATCATCAGGCTGAGTTTGGTGTCAATACAGCCAACAAAAGTTAAGTTATTAAAGTTATTATAGTCAAACTATTATATATATATGTCAATATTAAAAAAAAATCATATAAAATACACTGAAACCAATTTCTCTAAAGTCAGAGCTGTAGTACAAACCAGAGGGGATATAATCATCATGTTATATTATCATTTTGTTGGAAGGTCTCATACCTTTGATGGCATTTGCTGTATTTTCAGTCAAAAAGCCATGTAAAATATTTTAATTCATAACTCTTATAAAATATTACCTGTAGTATGACTAACATGCGGTCCTTTATGTTTGTTGTGACTTTGAAGACTTTCGTTCTCAGTATGGAGAAGTTATTGAATTTTCTTTCACACCGTTCCTCCGATGTGGTAATTTGCCGACGGTCCCTAAGCTGCCGAGCCATCACCGGCAGCGTATTGAGACCAATTGAAGTTGTGTGGCTCGGATGACGGCTCTTTCGGAGAAAAACGAGGTTGTAGCTCACAGTCTTCATGACAGTGATTAGAAAGAGGGGTCGGGTTTGTCAGTACGTTGTTTTATTGATGAGTTATTGACCCGCAAAGTCCGAATCTGTGAATATCTTTCTAACTTTACCCAAGTGCCTTTTGGCCGCTGAGAGAACAACTGCACAAACTGAATATAAAAACTAGTCTCCGGTATCCATCGGTCCTGCAGGTACAAGTGGATGATGATGAGAGGATGAACTTTGCCACACCTGAGAAAGCTCTACTGGAGCTCCGTAAGAAATATCCAACTCTTTGCTGAGAGTGCAATATTTGACAACGAAGAACATAGATCTAAGTAAGAGAAAAGTGTGGGCTTACTTATCAGAGAAATACGGTATTTTGCTGAATTTACTTTACTGAATAATGAGAAGGAGTTAAATTAAAAATAAATAAAATTTGTTAGAACTAGGAAGAATCTTCAATACTTTTTAAAGCTCCTTTTAATGAAGTTTCACAGGTAAATTTAATTTGAGCGTTGGTTAGTATAGATTGAGCCTCACATCCTTGTTACTATAAGTGTTATAATTTAAAACTTTTGCCAACAGCTGATAATTGAGACTAAATAAAGCTGCTTTAAGAGAAATGAATGCCTATATATCAGTGAGAGAGGAAGACAGCAAAGTACAGAAGATGAATTTTGATCTATATTGAGGTTATGTTTATGTGGGTTAATGTAGACTGGAAAACCCCTCAGAACTAATCAACTAAAGGATTAAGAGGGATGTGTAGATAAAGGGGTTACTCCTTTACTTGGGATTTAATTTAGCATTATTAAATATAAATGAATGAATTGGGGGGGAAAAAAACGATATCATTTAGGTATTATTGAATTTCCCTGACCTGTTGCTTACCTCTTTCCCTTTTTGTGTGTTGGTTTAAGTTTCAAGTAAGTTCCTTAAAGAATAATATTTAAAGGTTTGGGGATAGAGGAATATTATAAGTACTTTTCCTTATGCAAATGTCAAACCAATACTGGCTCTATTATTGCCATTTATTACACCACAGGGTGGAGTAGGATAGCTCAAAGAAGCATGTTTAAAGTGGAGAATTTCAGAGGGTATGTGTTAGTTATTGTTTTTTCTGTTTTGTTTACACCTTGTCCTGTTACACTACGGTTTATGTCCTAATTCTCTACTGAGGCCTTCCCTGACCTTATAACAGCTATGTGTCCTCAGGTAAATTAGAATTTAATAAATAATGATACAAAATAAAAATAAAGAAAATGTGCTTAATCGATTTACCTTTTGTACTTGGAATGTAAATGGACTAAAAGAAGGTGTTAAAAAACAAAAGGTTCTGGGTCACCTAAAAAAGTTATCATCAGATGTCATCTTTTTGCAAGAGCTTCATTTTAAAGCTGGTGAAATACAATATCTTAAGAGACAATGGGTTGGAGAAGTGTTTGAGTCCACTTATACATCCTGTAGCAGAGGAGTTGGAATACTAATTAATAAGAACATCCCCTTTAAAATAAAATTCACAGCATGCAGATCCAGAAGGCAGATACTTAGTCATAAAATGCGTTATTTTTGGAACTATATATACATTGATCAACATTTATTGCCCACCCTTATCTGATGGGTCATTTTTGTGTAAAATACAGAAGATACTTGATATGTCTCCTACAGGAATCATTATATTAGGAGGTGATTTGAACAATATCTTTAGTACAAAGGACAGTTCACATAATAAAAGGAAAGTATATGGAGCCACAGCACTGACAGTAAGATTTGGTATTGAAAAAGAAACTTGGCATTGAAGAAAAACTTGCATTGGCACTGAAACAAGTATTGGCATTGTAAAATGTTGAATTGAAAAATAAAATACAGACATTAAAAAAACTATTGTTTTTTTCAGGATATTTTTTTGTTTTATGATGTGTTTTTCAATGCCAATCTTCTGATTTTTTCTTTTACACTCTCTCTTTTTTCAGCATCACAGATTTTCAGTTTCAACTTTCTGGTTTTCAGTTACAGTTCTCATTATTTCAGTTTCAACTTACTGGCAGTGTTTTGACGTGGAGGGGAGGGGTGGTAGTTGGGGGCGGGGCTTGGAGTGCGAGGACGCGCTTCCAGGTTTTGAGGAGAGGAGAGCGGAGAGGCGAGCGGCCTCTGTCGGCTACCAACAACACTGTTCTCCCTGCGGCTGTGATCGACACTGAGACAATGGATGCAAAATCACCTGAACTCCCAAACTGCCACAAAGCCTGTTTTTTCAGTTGGTATTTTCACATTGAACCTTGTGGCGTTAAAATCACTATATGCTTTATGTCATGCTAATTTAGCAATCGTGCTAACGTTCGCTAAGCTAGCTGATGTAAACGTGCGTTGAGTCTTTACTACAGACACATAAACACTGACAGGAGGGATTCTTCATCACCACAAACATTATTTCATCGCGACTTAACAAACCTACATAATATATTGATGTTAAAGCAATTATTTCTTGAATTGGGATTCACAGGTGGACTGCAGTCAGTCAGAGGGGCGATCAGAGGGAAGGGCACCCCAGGGTGCTGCAGTTTAAGTTTGAGTCGAGTATATCACAGTGTTTCCCCTAAAGTGTATTTGGGAGGGCGCCCCATGACATGATGTTTGTGGTGATGAAGAATCCCTCCTGTCAGTGTTTATGTGTCTGTATTAAAGATTTAAAGCACGTTTACATCAGCTAGCTCAGCGAACATTAGCACGATTGCAAGATTAGCATGACATGAAGCATATAGTGATTTTAACGCCGCAAGGTTCTATGTGAAAAATACCAACTGAAAAAACAGGCTTTCTGGCAGTTTGGGAGTTCAGGTGATTTTGCATCCATTGGTCTCAGTGTCGATCACAGCCGCAGGGAGAACAGTGTTGTTGGTAGCCGACAGAGGCCGCTCGCCTCTCCGCTCTCCTCTCCTCAAAACCTGGAAGCGCGTCCTCGCGCTCTAAGCCCCGCCCCCAACCCCCCACCCCCTCCCTCCACGTCAAAACACTGCCAGTAAGTTGAAACTGAAATAATGAGAACTGTAACTGAAAACCAGAAAGTTGAAACTGAAAATCTGTGATGCTGAAAAAAGAGAGAGTGTAAAAGAAAAAATCAGAAGATTGGCATTGAAAAACACATCATAAAACAAAAAAATATCCTGAAAAAAACAATAGTTTTTTTAATGTCTGTATTTTATTTTTCAATTCAACATTTTACAATGCCAATACTTGTTTCAGTGCCAATGCAAGTTTTTCTTCAATGCCAAGTTTCTTTTTCAAACCAAATCTTACTGTCAGTGTTGTGGCTCCATAAAAGTACAACCACCAGCATGCCTAGTAGAATTTTTGTCAACAAATGAACTGCAGGATGTGTGGAGGATAATGCATCCTGAGAGTAAAGATTATACGTTTTATTCCCATGCTCAAAAATCATACAGTCGAATAGACTACATTTTCATATCTAGTAAAGGGTTAGGTAGTGTTAACTTAGCTAAAATTCATGATATTGTTATTTCAGATCATGCTGCAGTGACATGTCAAATGGTACCGTTAATAAATAAATATTCTCAGAAAATTTGGAGAATGAACCGAAAACATTTAACTGATATAGAATTTCAGAACTACATTAAAAACCATATTGAGATATTCATGAATACAAATATTGAAAACACTGCAGTGGAAGACAGACCTCAGGTGGACATTATTTGGGACGCTTTTAAAGCATATATTAGAGGAGTAATGATATCCTTCTCAGTAAAAAAGAAAAAAGACTTAGAGAGATTGATCAAGTGGGGAAATCCATGGAATCTCTTAGGAAGGTTCATAAAAAGACAAAGTGCATCAGTGATTTAGAGAAACTGCAAAAACTACAACTACAATATGACAGTCTGTTACTTAAAAAAGTTCGGGATATTAAACAGAATACAAATAAACTGTCATATGTATCTGCTAGTAAGACAGGGAAACAGCTGAGCAATTTGGTTAAAAAAAATAGTAAAAAGAAATATGGTAGTTCTAAAGGACAAAACCTCAAATAAGATAATAATGGACAATAAAATAATAAATGAAAGATTTGAGACATATTATAGGAACTTATACAAATCTGATATGTCACATATTGACCCTGAACCCTTCTTAAAATCAGTCAATTTGGAAGTTCTGACTAAAGAACAAAGAAAGGAGCTCAAAAAAGACATAACAGTATCAGAAATTAAAAAGGCAATCGATGGTTTTCCCTTAAAGAGGGCACCAGGCAGTGACAGATTACCAATTGAGTTTTATTCTGTATTTTGGAATCAGATTAGCCCTCTATTCTTTGATGTTATTAATAATTCATGGAAGCATCACACCCTTCCAAAAACTATGTACCAAGCAATAATTAATGTGATACCAAAATCAGGACGTGAAGGCAGTCAGCCATCGGATTACCATCTCATAAGTTTGATTAATTGTGATAATAAAATGATGACTAAAATTTTAAATAATCAAATAGCTAAAATACTTCCAGCTTTAATCCATTATAATCAGACTGGTTTTATACAAAATAGAAGCCTTAAAACTAATATTAGAACTTGTGTATCATTAATTCAGTATGCTAAGAAGCAAAAAATAGATTTGACACTGATGGCGGTCGATGCAGAGAAGGCCTTCGACCGTTTAGAGTGGGCTTACCTGTTTAAAGTATTAGAAATATATGGATTTCCAGAAGAAATAACGGAAATGATAAAGGCAATATATAAATCACCTACTGCCCAGGTATATGTTAATGAGACTCTTTCAAACATATTTGATTTACAGCGAGGCACAAGACAGGGTTGCCCTTTATCCCCTTCATTATTTGCATTGGCAGTTGAACCCTTAGCCCAGAAAATTAGACAGACACAAGAAATTACAGGTGTAAAGTTAAGTACAGGAGAATATAAACTGAGTTTATTTGCAGATGATTTAATGTTATATTTAACAAACATAAGGACATCCCTCCCAAAGGTGAAAGAACTCATTGAGGACTAGTCTAAAATATCAGGTTATAAAATGAATATTGAAAAAACAGAGCTAATGTAAATTAATAAAGAAAAGCATAGTATTTCAAAAGATTTTGAGCATTTTCAATGGAAAAAAAGATAAAGTATTTAGGCTTCATTATTAGTTCTGATAAAGGAATGCTATATGAAGATAATTTTAAGTCTTTGATTCATGAATTAAAATGTAGTCTTGATAGATGGGTAGACTTGCCTATTAACTTAATAGGAAGAATAAACTTATTTAAAATGATATGGTTACCCAAATTCCTTTCCATTTTCATTTTTCACACAGAGATGCTCTAACTCCTTTAAATTTTTGTTATTTGTTCTGTCAGGGTTGTTCCCCAGGACAGTGACCATAGGCTTAGGATTGGCTATATTTGAGTCCTAACACTGAAGGATTTTACCTTGAGCCTTAAAGTTACATATTTCTTCATGCAATGACATATAGATGTTGTCCTCATGATATGGCACATCTGTTTGGAGGAGGTTGCATAAAAATATTATTGTTACAGATGTTAATCCCGTAACTGTTTTCAGACCCTCTTCGTGCATGCAAGTTTCTACTAGACTCTTTTCAATGTTGACGTTGCAAATTATCATATAAATTTCACCAATTACATTAAAAAAAGACTCTACCAACAGAAATTGTCTGACTCGAGTAACCCAGGAAAGGCTGCTTTGATAAAAAGCTCTGTGATTTTTATTGATTGGTTGGTCAAGCAGTCAGAGAACAAACAAAGGGTGACTTAGTTACTTGATTAATCATAACTAATATTCCCTGTCGGCTAAAGCTTAACATTTATTTTTCTGCTTGTTCATATATTTTGTGAGGAGAGGACACATCATAAAGGCATGCTTTCTGTTATCATGGTGATTTCAGACGCTGCCAGGCAACGCAAAAAGAAATTAAAGTTTGAGCATCAGCACATAGTTGCTCTAAATGTGTAAGCTAATGCAGTCCAACAACAAAAATATCTAACATGCCAAGCTTCGGTTTGTCTGGAATGGAGTTTAGTGTGGGTTTTTTTAGAGTATTGGTGGTCATGAAGTCTGTACCTCACCAAGACTTTTTCGAGTGAATGATCTTTTAAAGTGTTCAGATAATCTGCAAATTTGTATTCTATGTTTAGGGCCAAATAACATTTCAATTTGGGGTATATTGGTTCATTATTCTTTTTCTTTTCATAGTTCATATAATATCAATTTTGGGGTATATTATATATTCGGGAATGCTGTAGTCACAAGGCTTTCTGGGCTTGGGCTTGTTCTTGTTATTTGGGTGCAGCTTTTTGACCAACACTTTTCTCTGGCTTAAGCTCTCAGCAGCTCAGGAGGATGTGACTGAGGTCATTAGTTTTAATATGTTGGTTCAATTTTATGTGCTCTTCTTGAATTTTAAATATGATGGGATATTGGCCGAATTCTGCTCTACATGCATTGTTTAGGGCCTTATTTGAACTAATCATATCATGTTATCTCAACACACCTATTGAAAGAGTAGGTCAAGAAAAAAAAGTATGTTTAGCCGCAGAAAATCTTGGGCAAATCCAGTCCCATGTTTAACAGCTATCCACCAAAGCTGTGTAGGGGTTGTGAGTGGGTAGAGAGAGATGTAGAAAGATACAGTGGCAGTAACAGAGGGGCTAAAATGAGAATTTGTGGAGGTGATAAATATATGGATACATTTTTTTCTTTCTCATATTTTTCTCTAATGAATAGACATGTATTAGAGGATATCCGTTTGACACCTTGTTTTCATGAGGGTCCTCCTCTCTGTATTGTTGAAGGTAGTTTTGTGGCGATGTTAGCAATAACAACCGTGGTTAGAGAGATTGTCCAAAAATTATCATTAGCAATTATGATCATGAAGTAGAGAGGACTGATTCTGGTTAATATAACAGCACTGAGTTAATCTGGGATTAAATTAGGTCTATAAGATAAAAAATACAAGAAAGTTTGTCATTGTGCGACAAGTTAACCTGACACACCAGATGGACAGTTCCATACATCTGCCATGGAAATATTTCTCTAGTCCATCTGGAGAAGAGCCCATAGAAAATGTTATCAGAGGGCAGAACCTTCAAAAACAACTGCAGCTGGTGATTGGACGATCTTTCTGCTCATCACACTCATCACAGACCAATCCATATCAAGCCACATTATGACGTAGCAGCTAGACCCTGTTGTTAGCCGTTATCTTAAACTACGTTTCAGTCCTTAGACTGTAATCTGAAATGAAATGATACAACACAGATGTATCATATACCACTTATATGTAACAAAACTTTATCAACAACAATCCCCACCAAGTTCTCCTGGTAATTCCGAGGAGAGCATATTTCACCAGGTCTTGCTGAGTAACCACGATTCGGGGCTACCGCAGCCTAACCAGCATCCTCCGTGGAGGATTTCCTCTTTCTCTCCCAGTTCCCCGCAGTGATCCCCAGAGAAGAGAGAAGAGCAAAAACATGATTTCCCGTAAGAAAATGTTTAAGTGATGTTCTTTCCTCGTCTTTTAAAGAAGGAGTTGAGTCCATTTCTGATAAAACCGCAGATATTGTCGCATCCACGGAGACAGCTTCAGAAGCCTTCATTATTTTCAAACATGCAGTCACTTCCCGCTGCCGTCACGTCTTCAGTTTCCAACTCTCTTCCCTGACTGGGCTGTTCGGAGTTTGGCCGATGAGGTCATTGGAGATTGGAGCTTGGCAAGATAGATCTGCGTGATTTCAGACAATGAATCAGGCAGGTCCATCTGCACTCCAAGGTTAACAAGTTGCACAATGAAATTAAATTGTGGCTCCAAGACAAAACAAAACCAATAGACACTGAGGAGTGCAGATAGCACAGTTAGCAATCTCACAGCCTAAGGAAAGAAGCTGTTCTGCTGTCTGATGGTATGGCAGCAGATACTTGTGTACCTTTTGCCTGATGGCAGCAGGGTGAACAGGATGTGGTTGGGGCGGGTGTTGTCCTCCAGTATCCTCTGGGTTCTGCGCAGGCACCTCAACTCCCTGATGTCACTGATGCTTGGTAGATGGGTACCAGTGATGTTTTGGACAGTTTTAATCACTCTTTGCAGAGTCTTTCTGTCCTGGGCCATGCACATCCTGTAATGTATCGCTTGAGCTGCAGAGGGCGCTACTATACCATGTTTAGCTTGCCTTGTTGGTCCTCCTCAGCTACCATATTGTTGCTGCATTCCAGTTGTACTGGGAAGTCAGGATTTCCGAGTTCCGAGTGGGAAATTTCATCTGGAACGCGCCCTGAAGCCGGAATTTCCTACCAAGAAGTCAGGGGATCTCACCACCCCGAGTTGACAATCGAAGATGGCTGCTCCCAGTGTAAACAGTTATTAAGCTCCTGTAATATTCCATTTATTAGCACTTCTGACTATTATTTGTGGCGCTAAATCAGCTGTATACATAGTATTGTTCAATGTTTATATATATAGAAATACTGCTATAGTGTTATTTACATTGTTCATGTGGTATGTGCAAACTACAACACAGGGCGTGCTAACAATGGCTAACAGTAGCCTGGTAGATCGGCGTGTATTTTTTCCGACTTTGTAACTGGAATGCTGATAACTCGGGTATGACGTCATTCCCACTCCCTTCTTCCCAGTTCGGATGTAAATTGAACGCAGCAAGAGAGCAGAGCACTGTGTTTTTGGAGAATAAAAAACAGCAGGATAAAGGTACCCAGCATCAAGTTAACACAGCCTCATTCTTTAGTCACCATACATTACATGGTGTCAGAAGTCCCTGACACAGAAATCAGAAGCACAGAACCAAAAGTGTAGTTATGGCTACTCTGCAATTTGAGCACCCAAGAATTGACTGGGATGCAGCTGATTTGTACCAAGAGTTTGATCGGTTCAGAAACAATGTTATGTTTGTTTTTGACGGGCAGCTGTCAGAGCGAAATGCTAAAAGGAAAGCGGGTTGGCTGGGCATGTGAATCGGAGAGCAAGGTAGATTGCCTGTCAGTGCTCTGCACTGTATCCATCTCTTCCACAGTTGGTAAACGTTGGCCTGGACCTCTACTCCTACCCAGCGTCTCTCCAACCACTGCCATATGTTCAACAGCTCAACAGCCACAAGCTGCAACAGCACAGCATGGAGCAGCAGCAGCAGCACCAGCCACCGTTGGCTCAGGAGGGGACCCTAAGGAAGAGCTCACAGCAGGGGATCCATCGCCTGAGGTGAAACCCAAAACATTGAGTGAGGACTGTTTTATCAGCTACAATTACAGACATAACACATATTTGGTCATTTCATTAGCCCCATTCCAGTTCATAATCGTTATAGCTGTTAATGTAGACATTAGCATGATCTCTCTGTCCATGGTTGATAGTTACTATAGATGTATACATCTATAGTAACTATCTTTAGCACCATACAGGCATGAGGTCCCTCTTGAAAATGGGATGTCACATCTCAAGAGGCCTACCTTAAATTTATTTATACTTAACAGAGACAAATATGGTAGGGACACATTTGTGGTCTGGGCGCCCATGAGTTTGTCACGACCATAAATTCTTATTTTCAGTATGACTATTATTGATTATACTTCTATAAAATTATCACCACAATCATACAGACATGAGGACCCTCCTGAAAACAAGATGTTGCATCTCAAGAGACTAACCTCGAACAAACTTGTTTTCAGCAGAAACAAATATGACGATGACAGGTCTATGATTGGCCCATGGATCTGTTACTAGCTTTAGTTCTTATTTTAGTCCACTTGTCTCTGCCCACCTCCCTTCCTTCGCCCAGACACCCACACAGCATCGTGTGGATGGCTGTTCATCATGAGAACAGGATCCACATTCAAGATTTCCTGCTGCTTAACAGAAGGTTTTTTTTCTTGCCGCCATGATGAGGGATTCCTGATTGGCTATTGGATTCATGTTGGGTGTTGGATGTATATATTTATATATATATGTATATGTGTATTTTATATATGTATATAGTGTATGTATTTATGCATATATGTGTATCCATAAAATGAAGAGTTTGTCTTCAGCCTGCTCTATTGTAAAGTGTCTTGAGATAACACTTGTTATGAGTTGGTGCTATACAAATAAAGATTGAGTGATTGACTGATTGATTGATTGGATTGATTAACCAGCTGGCCTGAGCAACTCTGTGGGCATATGGGAGATCCACCTCAGTAACTCTTTTTTAAATGGACTAACACCAGAGACTGCAACCTCGGTAAAAACTTCCTGCTTGAGTTTTCAGGATGTTTGTCTTGCAGAGCTCCGTAAACATGCAGTGCACATCTATGAGCACATGAAACAGACGAGGAAGTATGAAACAGCAGATCTTCACAACGCAGCCCTCACCATGCTGAAAACTGTCTAGAACAGCACTCCAGGTGACAGACAATCCAACAGAGGGTGTGTAAGAGGATGAGGACGTAGAGGAGCCAAGCAGACCATTCACTGTGGATGATGTGTGTTAAACGTGGGAAGAAAGGACTGGTCAAGAGACTGCTACAAACACAAATTAGACTGAGGGGAGAGTGAGAGGAGGAGAGGAAGGGGCCGCAGCTAAACCATTGTGACAGGAGAAAGAGGTACTGCACACACTGCAAACATTACAAAGAACAGTGTCAAAGCAAACCTAAATCATACACGGATGTTCAATTTCACACGGAGGCGTATCAAAGATTACCAGAGTATACGTTAACTGTAAGGTAAAAAAAAAAATCTGACTTTTCTTGTTGATTCAGGGACAACAAACGCTGTTATAAGAGCATGTGATCTTTCTCCATCTCCAAAGGGCGCTATGTTTATTCTATGGGGGCATCAGGCACTACAGTAAAAGAACATTTTACTGTTCCTCTTCCCTGTAAAGACACAGACAATGTTAAAAGCAAACATGCATTTCTGTTGTCTGACCATTGTCCAATTAATCTACTGGGACAAGACCTTAAAGATAACACTGGGGATATCAATTTTGTCAACCTGAAACAATGGTCAATCAAATGGTGAATGTTAATAGGTCTCCACTGATGTTTACATATCAATTGCATTTGGACCACACAGAAACAAGTAGCGCTTTAAGTGAAGAGGCAGAGACACTCATGACAGCTCGTAATGTTGCGTATGTACATGACCTACATTGTATTTCACATTTATCTGGAGAAAGTGACATGTTATATGAAACTGATAGGTACCAGAACAAATTAGCTGGTGACTTGGACGTACTGACTATTAAAACATTTATTTGGATGCAGATAAATGTGCGGCAGCCATGAGCTTGCCAAAAGACTTGACAATGCTATTTGATGTTCCTTCGGTCAGTCCCACATGTGGCATTAGTTAAAACAAACAGCTGCAGGTGGGATGACATAGGATCATTTATTAGTAGCTGATCCCAACCGACTGACTGGACAAACACTTCTACCGAAGGCGTCCAATACTGTGCACAATAAAATTCATGTATAAAGCATTTTTCTGCTGATTTACACAGCACACACAGCATAACAATCTTGTTTGTTGATGTAAATGACCTAATCTGCATGTTTTCTATGTTTGTCTATTAAAGAAGCAATTACACCATTTATTAGGCCAAGTTCCTGACAAATTGTGGGCCAGAGGTAAGTATGATGTGGGTAATCTTATTACACCACAGGATAATCGACTACTGCTAAAACATATTCAGTTCATACAAAAGATCCCTAAACCACCAAGTGATGTTATTCTTAGGATTGTGTTCCTATTACTGTGCATTTATTCCTGACTACTCTGTTATGGCAGCACCATTACAGTGCAACAGATCAGAGAGAGTAGGACAGTTTGAACAGATGAGTTCTGAGTCTGGTTTTAAAGAGGGGTAAGGAGTCAGTGTTGCAGAAGTCAGGGGAGAGTGAGTTCCTGAATGCTTAGCTCCCCCATGGTGACGAGGCGAGCAGAGGGGACAGAGAGATGGACAGAGGAAGAAGATCGCAGAGTATGGACAGGTACTGAAATGCGAATGAGGTCAGAGTGGTAGAGAGGGGTGAGGTTGTGAACATCTTTGTATGTGTGGAGAAGGATTTTGCATTGAATGCAGTGTGTGATGGGGAGCCAGTGGAGCTGTTGCAGGATGGGTGTAATGTGATAAGTGGATGGTGTCCTTGAAATGATGCGAGCTGCTGAGCTCTGGACTGTAGTTGAAGTTTATGGAGGATTTTTTTTATGACATCTGTTCTCTTACAACATCTTGAAGACAAACTAAGACCTGTTGCTTATTTTTCAGCCAAGCTTGATCCTGTAGCAGCAAGTCTCCCTAAATGTTTACTTGCAGTTGCAGCTGCAGAGAAAGTAGTGGTTGCATTATGCAACTTAGTGGATTATTCATGTTTTACACTTCTTGTGCCACATTTTGTCTCTATGATTCTTCTAGAGCAGAAAACTTAAAGGGATAGTTCAGTTTTTTTGAAGTGGGGTTGTATGAGCTCCATATGGCCACTAAGTACATTACATGCAGTAGAGCATTCTCTCCTCTCCCTCAGTAAGCCACAGTCTGTAAGAGTCTGTTACGCAGAAGTAGCCGCAAACAGGGAAGTAATGTACCAAATACAAAGGGTATTTTCTCCGCCTACAAGAACTCTCATCAAAAAATAATATCACCATTTAAGAGTACGCTACCTATAAATGTTTTTAAGGGCAATAACTTTTTGGAAATATAAAGTTTATCTGGAACTAACCAACTCACGCCACTTATTCCTCCGCGCAGTGCTGCCGTGAGCCGCTGAATCACTCCGCCTCTCTCTCAGCTGTTGTAAACACAACAGGCCTCAGACACCGGTTGTAGACTGATTGATAGCAGATTGTTATTTGACACATATTCCTGAGATGGGGTTTGTGTGTTGCTTCCCTGGATGCAGAAACAGATGTGCATCATGGAGCACTCATAGCTTTCACTGTGTTCCTCTGCATAACAGAGGAACATCATATTCAGCAAATGCCTACATCTCTCCTGTTACCTGACAGACTGTGTGTATATATCTATATATCTATATACAATTTTATAGTTCATGGCAAAACATAAATACATTCTTGCATTTAGGAGATGATATATTAATGTTATTACGTCAGAAACAGCTAAGATTGTGTTGTCGCAGAAGTTAGAGGCTAATACACAGTAATGGTTGTGTGTGTGTGCATGTGTGTGTGAGAGAAAGAAACAAACTCACAAGGAGTCTGCAATATTATGGTAAACAGCCTCCTCTACTCTGCTTGTTTGTCTCTGACAGATCATTATTACTTACTTTGAGGATAAACTGTCATTAGGTCCTTCAGGTTTGGGATGTTTTTTCCAGTTTATCTTTGGGAAACTGAAGAATGTCCACAAAACTCTAGTATTTAGAAGAGCAGGAAAATCTGTATGATGAGTGACACAGACGGTGTGAGAGTCACCAGTATCCTCTGACTCAGACAGATCCTGGAGTTGGTCTGTAACCAAGATCCACTCATGGCAACAGTAGCACTCGGGGTCCGTGGGCATTGAGTTGCAGTTCATACACTTGCACCACTGTGTATTTCTGACTCTTTCTTGACCTCCAGTTTCCACCAATGTTTCCTCTCTATTTCTTTTGGCCTATTCGGTCTCCATCTGCAGCAGCTCTTCTTTTGTGAACTCCAGTTCATAAAGATATCCTCTTGGCTCCAAAGTGAATGGAACTTCATCGTCACTGTCATAATCACTCCTTTTTTAATTTCCTACGTTGTCTCTTCCTCGCACCGCTAAGAGTCAGATCAAAAGAATCACAATACTTGATAAAACCGGCGTCTGAAGCCACTAGCTTGTTATGTTTACAACAGCTGAGAGGGAGGTGGAGTGATTCAGCGGCTCGCAGCAGCGCTGCGTGGAGGAATACGTGATGTGAGTCGGTTAGTTCCAGATAAACTTTATATTTCCGAAAAGTTATTGCCCTTAAAAACATTTATAGGTAGCGTACCAAATTTCCCCTTGGGGATTAATAAAGTATTTCTGATTCTGATACTCTTAAACTGTGGTATTATTTTTTGATGGAAGTTTTTGTAGGCCGAGAAAATACCCTTTGTACTTGGTGCATTACTTCCCTGTTTGTGGCTATATCTGCGTAACAGACTCTTACAGACTGTGGCTTACTGAGGGAGAGGAGAGAATGCTTTACTGCATGTAATGTACTTTGTAGCCATATGGAGCTCAAAAAAACTGAACTGTCCCTTTAACAATTATCAACAGCAAGATGGTTACGGAATATTGTTGAAAATGCCTAATGTCACAGTGAAACAATGTACTGTCCATAATCCTGTAACTCTTCTGCCTATTCCAGGGGAAAATGACGAAGAAGAGATCCATAGCTGCAACATAGTGTTGTCGCAAGTGTGCAATCTGAGGGATGATCTGACTAGCCCTAATTTGATTCTTTATTTGTAGATGGTTCAGCGTCCAGGAATACAGTCACCGGTAAAACATTGTTGGATTTGCAGTGGTTGATAAGCATTGTATAATGGGTTTTAAGCAAACTTCCAAATAACTATACTGCACAAACATAGTTGAATTGATAGCACTAACTAAAACATGTAACACTGAAAAAAACAAGTCTGTGAACATTGCTAATAATTCAAACTATGCATTTGATATGATTTGGCACATTGTGGCAGTACTGTAACTTTATAGAATCTGATGGACAGCATATTTTAAATGCCAGTCATGTAGTCCCTTTATTAGAAGTCATCTTAATGCCATCAGAAATTGCTGTTTGCAAATTACTTTTTCCTTTCTCAAGGTAATACCAGAGCAGATTCTGCAGCAAAATCTGGAGCACTGTCTAAACACATTTATAAAATGCTTGCATCCACTAAAAACATGTCTCCTTCTGAGGAACTTTTAGCAGTGCAGTCTCAAGAGTCACCTTAGGATGTGTCTGCAAGAAATAAGAGTGGCTGCAGTAAAGTTACCAACATGTGGTATAAACCAGATAACAAGCCTTGCTTCCCTACAGCATTGTTTCCTCTGCTAAACTGGCAGATGGGTAGGACCACGTGTCAAAAGTGGGGATGCATAAAGCAGTGGAAAAGTTTTGGTGTGCAAATAAAAGATTTCAAGTGTATGCAGAAAATTATTTCAACTGGTGCCATATCTGCATGGCATAAATGCTGGGAGACTGAGGCCTATCCAGCAGGTAGCACACACACAACAAATACAACCATCTGAGCACATATTGACTTCATGGAATTAATGCAGAGTGAAGGTAAGCCTTATTTTCCCTTCATGTACCAATGTGGAGGACCAATGAAGGAGATCTTCTCCATCCATGGAAATTATGGTCTCAGCCATGGTTCAGTATGTTCTCATTTGCTCTCTCTTTTCCGATATTCTCTCACAGATGAAAGCTGTTCTGTCAGATCCAGCGGCCAGCACACTCTATTCTATCCAGTCAGGTGACTGAGTGATGGTGAAAGCTGTGACAGCCAAAAGGTGGAACCTGAGGAAAAGTGGCTAGGACCATACCAAGTCCTTCTGATGCAACCCATGCTGCAGTGAAAATAGCGGAAAGAGTGACGGGGATACATGCAAGTCACTGCAGGAAGGTGCCAGGGCCAGCGGACAACGTTTTTTAAAATTAAATATCTTATGAAATCAGTAGCTCTCACACACTTATAACGGGACAGCGATGACCAGCCCAGCTGCATGGTGCAAGCCAAGCGCTACCACAGCTGCTACGATGAATCACACAATGCAAACAAAGGGAACTAGAGATAACACACTATACGAGGCACCTTTCAATGCCCAATGAAGGACATTGAGTGACCGGCGATCTACACTGGATCATCTGAAGACACGTGATTGAAGAGAAGCAAATGTGGTTGTAATTAAAGTATGGTACAAATCTATGGGTTTAATGTGAGAAAGTTAAACATCACCACCAGTTGTTATGTATGTGACCAATTGCCTCATCACTCTGCATCAGTTATTCCAGCCATCTCCTGGGCCTTAAATGCATCTGAAGTTCTTGGGGTAACCATAACTCTATCAGTTGGCATTAAGAAAACTACAACAAACCCAAATCAACATCATATTACATCAAACACCGTGTTGACACCGTCACAGTGGAAAGGCAGATCCGGGTGTACCCTAACCAGAAACCATGGATGACAAAAGAGGTCATAGTGCTGCTAAAAGAGAGAAACAGCACCTTGAAGTCTGGGGATGAAGCCCAGTACAGGGCTGCCAGAGCCGACTTGAGGAGAGGCATCAGGGAGGCCAAGACAGCATACAAGAGGAGGATTAAGGACCACTTAGGCACCAACAGCATAAAGCAGGTGTGGCAATGGGTCCAAAACATCACCAACTACATGTCCAACAACCTAACTGCAGCTAATATTGACGTCTCACTGGCCTAGGAGCTAAACCACTTCTTTGCCCATTGTGAGGTTGGGACACCAGCGGCATTGAGGCCACACTCACCAGCCCCCAGCAGCCACATCCTCACAGTGCAGGCACAGGAGGTAAGGCGCACTCTGCGGGCAGTGAATCCCAGAAAAGCTGCAGGACCAGACAGTGTGACTGGAAGGGTGTTGAGGGACTGTGCTGACAAGCTGGCAGATGTGTACACTGACATATTTAACCAGTCCCTACCCCAGTGCTCGATCCCACCCTGCCTGAAGTCATCCACAATCCTTCCTCTACCCAAAAAGACCAACGCCAGCACCCAAAATGACTACCGGTCAGTGGCTCTTACACCCATAATCATGAAGTGTTTTGAGAAACTGGTTAGGAGTCACATTACAACAAGCCTGCCACCCACATTTGATCCACACCAGTTTGCATACAGGGCAAACAGGTCAACAGAAGATGCCACTGCCACAGCTCTACACACCACACTCACACACGTGGAACAGAAAGGGAGCTACTTCAGGCTGCTCTTCATAGACTTTGGCTCTGCCTTTGATACTATCATACCAAGTACTGGTCACCAAACTACTGGACTTGGGTTTCTCACAGCATACAAGCAACTGGATTTATTACCTCTTGACAGACCGCTTCCAGAGGGTGAGAGTAGGACCCCACCTCTCCTCAGCTCTCAGCATCAGCACAAGACACCCTCTATACCAGGAGTCGGCAACCTTTACAATCAAAAGATCCATTTTTGCCCGCCATGCCCACCAAAGCATCTGTCTGGAGCCACAAAACACATTTGAACCTTAAAATGAGGACAGCAGCACCTGGTGACACTCCATCATTATAATGACATCAGATCTATAAGCAAACTGCTTTACCACCTGACCTGACCGCTCTATAATGGGTCATGTATGTTTTGTTGTTTTAACTTGGCATTATTGTTATACCATATTATATTGCAATAATTAATTTAGAGTTAAAATTATAACAATGGTGTGTTTACTTTGATTATCACGCTTTTCAACAAAAAGAACAGTCAATTAAAATTACCCTGTATTATCACTGTTAATACTGTTAATTAATTATTTGTCATTGTTGTTGCTCAGTTTTTTTTTCCCACAGGATCAGGTTTTACTTACAGTGGAGAAATCATAAATATTTATTTGATATCAGGTGGGATGGGGGTGTGAGGCTCTTGCCCTGACATTTTTAAACTTAACTCATTTCTTTCCTGCATTCTGATCATTTTTATGCACAATTTACGAGGTCACAGTTGCGCTGAATTTATCATCTCCCCGTTTATTTCGTCTTTAACTAGGCTTTATCGCCGACACGCGTCCGTTTTAAAAGTTTGAATCCCTTCACAGCAGCAGCTGATGTTTTAAAAGTAAGAGAGTTCATCAAAACATCTGCATAAAAACTTAAAAACATCACTGGTGAGCTCACAGCTATAGATATAGCAGCATCCTGCTCTCCCTCCAAGCTGCTACAGGTGACACAGAGGTCATGGGAGGCTCACACATGAAAAAACGAAGAAATAATCATTTAATGAAAAAAACGCACATTTTTTGCAGATAGTGCTAAAACATGCAGAAATACGATCAGTTAAGTAGAGTTTAATACAAGACAAAGAACGAGGTTTTTGCTTTTCTGTCCTCTGAGTCCAGAGAGCCACTGGTGAGGGTCAAAAGAGCCACATGTGGCTCCGGAGCCATGGGTTGCCGACCCCTGCCCTAGGAAGAGCTGGACGAAGTGGCCGGGGAGAGGGAAGTCTGGGCTTCCCTTAGGCTGCTGCCCCCGCGACCACGGTAAGTGGAAAAAGAAGGATGAATGGATATAGCTGTATCTAGTTAAAATGCCATTAAACTGGCTTTAACTGGTTTAAAAGTATGAACTTGTCTTTGTCTTAAGATCTTAAGAAGGGTCTAGGAAGAGCTTCAAAATGCGTAAAGAAGAAATGGAAGGGAGACAAAAAAAAGTAGAGTAAGCAATTTATTACAAATAACCATTAAACTGAAATAGGCTGTTCATCAGTAGATCAAACGTTTAAGACCATGGCTTGAAAAAACCTGAAAACCCTCTAAAATAGAAATAAAATGTTAAAAAAAAAGGACTGAGTAATGAGTAGCTGCGCCATTCTTGTTAACCACCTTGAGAAATTCGTTTGGCATGCTTGATGCCAGTATTTCCAGGAGGCTATTGGGAATGTTGCTCCAAGTGGTGAAGATGTCTTCACAGAGGGCATCCAATGTCTGGAACTGATGTCCATTTTTGTACACTGGTATAAAAAATATTAAACCTTCAACCCTGCTATCAGATCAAACTCTGGTCATATGCATTGTGTGTGTGTGCTCAAGAACAGGAACTCATTGATAAAATTGGATTGCTGCATAATGGTCATATCCCCAGTAGGTCTTCACTGAATTGAATTACTGCATTACGGTCATATGCACTGCATGTGTGTATGTGTATTTAGGAAGTCATTCATAGGTTGACCTAACGAACTCTGGACATATATACTGTGTGTGTGCTCAAGAAGCCATGGATAAACCAATCATGGTCCACATGTGTTTTCCTACATAACTTGTTTAGAAAGTAATGCAATTTAACTATGGTCATTAGTCAACATGTTAATGTCTCTAACAAATCATTGTCTGTCACACTGTATATATATCTTGTGTTTTCCTGAAATAAACCGAGAGAATGGACTGACTCTACTACGCACTGGTCTGCTGTGTCTTCCTTCTCTCCCCTTGATCAAGAATGCAGGCCGGGCCTGCACTGAATATGTGAGCTAGGCTCACACCTATTTAGGCTAGGCCTAACAGAGCATTAAAATAATTAATACATACACTTCCCTTGCCCCCCATCCCCAAATGTTCTCAATTGGATTTAGATCCGGAGAACACACAGGATGGCCCAAAGGAATGACATTATTCTTCTGGAAGAAGTCTTTTGTCAGGTGGACATTGTGAACTGCAGCATTGTCCTGTTGAAAAACCCAGTCATTACCACACAGACGAGGGCCCTCAGTCATGAGGGATGCCCCTGCAACTTCTCTACATAGACAGCTGCCGTTTGATGCCCCTGCACAACCTGAAGCTCCATTGTTCCATTGAAGGAAAAAGCACCCCAGATCATGATGGCGCCCCCTCCACTGTGTCGTGTAGCAAACATCTCAGGTGGGATCTCCTTGTCATGCCAGTTACGTTGGAAGCCATCAGGATCATCCAGGTTAATTATTTCTCATCAGAGAATAAAACTTTCTTCCACCTTTCAATGACCCATCACTCAAAAAAATTATTCATGGCCCTTAAAAAAAATAAGCTTTAATTTGGAGTAAAGAGAAACTAAATTTGATTAAACTTAGTCAATTTAAAATATTAACTAATCCTAAGGCAAATGTGTTTGAGGTAAACTTAATGTAAACAATACAAGTACACTCTATTTGACTTAGTGACCAAATTAAGTTAAACTTAAACTTAATTTAAAACAACAAATAATCATAATGTGAATATGTTTGTCGTAGACTTAATGTAAATGTTTGTGTTAACTCTATTTAACTTTGTGTAACCATATTTGATGAAACTTACAGTTAATTTAAAAAAATAAATAATCTCAACGTGAATATGTGTGTGGTAAATGCAATATACACAATTTGAGTAAACTCTATTTGACTAGGGGCCTTTTGCACAAAACCAAGATAAGGGATTGAGTCAGGATATCTTGGTTATCTTAGATCAACTAATCCGTGATCTGGTTGCACAAAAGTGGGATGGGGGAAGTGGGATATGTTTTGACATAAGTTACCATGGAGATTCACTCTGTGGAGCTAGCCTGCTCCAGACCAGAGGGGTATTTCACCAAAGTGGAATTAAGACATCTAGGATAACCAACTGAAGCCAGGCTTGACCAAGACCCTTCTGAGCATGCTAGCTTAATCATTATGGACAGCCTGGTTCAAATGAAATAGTGGGAATACAACAGTTAACTATTGATAAATATGAAAAAAAGGGTAAGAATCAATTTCACTTTAGAACTGTTACTCAGATGTGAAAATGTAGGCGACTCAGACAGCCCTAAATATGTCTGGGTTTGGTGAGGACAGTATATGTGTCCAAAGACTGTCCCATGATCTGAATGTGTAAGGACAGCCATCAAGGAAACAGGCAAGGACACCCTTGTCCATATTCTAACTATGTGCTAGTCTGTCATGTTTAAGTAATTCAAACTTACAACTGACTTTCCACACACCTTACATATCGAAACGCCCATTCACATAATCAAACTAAAAAACGAGGAAAAAAAGAACAAGTTTAGTCCATAGCTGTCGAAGTATGCGTATCTTCCATGTTTCGATCAGTATATTTATGATCTACCTCGCGGTCTTGAAGAAAGCCATGAACGAGCAGTTATCCGAAATAGTTTCATCTGGCTTGACCAAGCTGCTCCTTCTCATCCTGGATTGGCCTTTATGAAACACATTATCCCTTTAAAGCTTGAATACACAAATTATAGCCAGAAAATTCTAACTTTGGGGGGCTGAAATGATGATTTCACTTTCTACTGAAACCAAAACAATCAAAATTTCCATAAAATTTACTATACATATTTTTTGTATCTCATTTGATACATTAGGTGTTTTTGGCAACTGATAATCCACTTGAGGACATTTTTATTATTTATCTGATTGCATTCAAATGTTTTTTTTAGTAATTTATTGATCATGTTGATTAGATAGAGGTATCATAAAAGTATGTATCAAATATGATACAACAGGCTTTAAGGGGTTAAAAATATGACTTGTGGGCTGTGACTTTACCATGACCAAAAAGTTAAACCCTAAAAATTGTAGCATTTAAGTAACACATTTGACTCAACTTTTTCCATTCATCTCAAAATATCAACAGCTGTGTTCGATCTCAAAATGTAAAGTTACTTATTTCTCATTACTCCTTTTAAAAGTGATAAAATTGTTTACTCTCAATAGTAATAAATTACTTTACTTTCAAGTTATTCATTACATTTTTTTTCAATTCATAAAACTGATCTAGGTTACTTGATTTTAAATTAATCTGTTTTAATCAAATTAATCTGCTCTGCAAGAGTGGAGACACTGGCTAGAGGGTTCTGAACTACCCTTCATAATTTGGACCAACCATAAGAATCCTTGGGATCCTTGGTGGAGACTGCCTGCTGCTGCGGAGTCACGAAGCCTCAATAACTACAATTACAGACATAACATATACTTGGTCCATTGATCTGTCACTAGCTTTAGTTCTTACTTTAGTCCACATGTCTCCACTTACCTCCCTTCCTTTGCCCACACACCCAACACAGCATCGTGTGGATTTGCTGCTCATCATGAGACTGGGGTCCACATTCAAGATTCCTGCTGCTTAACAGAAGGTTTTTTCTTGCCGCCATGATGGAGGGATTCATGATTGGCTATATGGATTCATGTTGGGTGTTGGATGTATATATTTGTATATGTGTAATTTATATATGTATATATGTATCTATGTATATATGTGTATCCATAATATGAAGAGCTTTGTGCTCTATTGTAAAGTGTCTTGAGATAACACTTGTTATGAATTGGCGCTATACAAATAAAGATTATTTGATTGATTGATTGACTATCCCGAATCTTCTCACCTCCTTCTGAAACCACTTCACCCTCCCCTATCGTCCCTGCTTCCTGCATTCTCGGAGCCGCTAGGTGGGACATTGAAAGGGCCATCAGGGAGGCTCAAAGAGACCAGCCCGATCCTGGTATTGGTCCTCCCAACAGATTGTTCGTCCCAGACACCGTCCGCTCCGAGGTGCTACAATGGGGGCATTCCTCCCCATAGCAAAGCGAAGCTAAGCTAGCAAAGTTAGTCCTGTTAGCTTGTGTCATGCTTGATGAGTCACTGCTGACGGCTGGTTTTTCTTAATGAGAAATACTTTTGCATTAAAAGGTTTAAAATTTAACTCATTATTAAATAATATGTTTCTGTTTTGCACAGCATGTGTAAAGAATAATTTTAAGTTGTTTACAAAAGGAAAAAAAAAATGCATTGAATCAATGAAATACAATATCTGAAATACATGATTGTGAGGTATAATATGTGTGACCACGCACTGTAATTCTATTCATTATTTACAGTCACATGCTATTTTGTTATTTAATGATTTAAAGAAAAGGGAATAATTTCTTTGTTAAAAGCATAAAATTATTAATTTCATGGGTTAAAAAAGTTCAGTCATGATTTATGTGAGAACTAATTAAAAACCTAAATAGATAAAAGAGAAGCTGTACAGTTAAAAAGTATTTTAATCCATGTTGTTCTAGTTTGTTTGTCATTACTGTGCAACAGTAATGATAATGAGAACATGATTGTAGCATCCGGAGGTGTGGGAATGCAAACAGAATGGATTGAGGTCAAGCCACAATCAAGTGAGTCTTTTGCAAAAGATGCTCGATATTTATAGAGGAGTTTGCGAAGTTTTTCGCGTTCTTCCTCATTCTTGAGGGCATCAGCCTGTGTGATCATCTGTTCTACTTGAGCCTTGAAGTCTGCATCAGCATCAGTTGTCGGCTCATCTTGAGAGTTCAGGGAGGCTGTGTCCTGATTGTCTTGGGAATTTATTGGCTCAGAATCGAGAGCTAAGACTTGCATTGTATGTAGAACCATCTGTGTGTCGTCTGAAAGATCAACTTGACAGATTGTATCACGATTGAGAGGGAGTGTTGGAAAGAGAGTTATTGCTCTGGTTGGCAGTGTATGGTACACTTGGTCAGTAGCCTGATCAGGGATCAATGCTTTAGGCATTTTATCGATCACTGGAATTCTCAATTCGAAATCATGAAATGCAGTGCTGATGAACCAGCCCAGTGGGGTGGATTTTGGAATCAAAATGTCTTCTCCAGTGTTATTTTGTACCAACAGGTATGCGAATCTGGAACGAAGTTCCATGAGAGGGGTGGCTGGAGTAAGCAGTCCAAGTTCAAGAAAGGTCAATGATGGTTGAAAGAACGCTTGAGTATGTGAAAGGTACTGTCCACGTTGCATGTTCACACGTATGGGGACCTCTGTGGTCTTTGCAAGTATTACAATGTGTTGTTCGTTTATGATCTGACATGCTTCAGGAAAGTTTGTCCTGATTTGATGTTGTCGGGGTCAAGGGTGATGCTTTTGTCGTTGACCCCACAGATGCCCCGGTGTGTTTCCCTGTGGGGATGCCTCCTGTGGCTGCAGCTCGTGCATAAAGTCGCCTCTCCTATTGGACCATAACACATTATTAATGGTGTTGACTTGGACAGCAAGTCGAACAAGTGTGTCACTCCCAACATAATCGGAGTGTGGCTGGTCGGGCACCACCAGGAAGTTGTGTATTAACTCCCTGTGGTTCCATCGTACTTTTAGAGCACAAATTCCTTCTGCAACCATGGTGTTGCTAGGAAGCGGATCCATGGGGAAGCGGGATGTTTTCTGGCTGCACTGAACGTGTGGGCTATTAGTTGACAATGAGTCATATAGTTTACGACTGATCGCAGATTTGTCAGCCCAAAGAGCTAGAGCAACATCTCCAATGTGTGTATTCTCAAGCAATATACCGTTTTTAACTCGCAGTTCTGGCTTGGTTGAGGAGACCTCCTCATTAAATTCGCACAGGAAAGTTTCTCTTTGTGTGACAGAGTCGTTCAAGTACTCAGGATCTGCATGCTGCATGACTACATGATCGTCCTGGTCCAGCAACACATGTACAACCAGCGGTCTGCACATCTCCCTCTTCGTTGAGCAGCACCCAGGCGCTGTGCGGAGAATTATTTAAACACTGACTTGGCTCGACGTTTGCTTTCAGATAAACAAAGCCATCATGTTTGTATGACAGTACACATCCGACTTTGCCGCTGTGTAGATATTGGTATATTTCGGATGCTTTTAGGTTTTCCATAGCTTTGCCATCAATTGCCATGGACTCTACAAAGTATGAGAAAATCTTACTGTACGTAACACTTGGCCAAATCGACATATTGTCCTCCCAGGTGCATAATGTAGCCGGGTGCGGGATCGTCATGCCACCCCTCGTTAACGTCGAACATCCGTGTTCCCATTTTGTGAACATGGACATCGAAAATGTTGGTTACTGTCAGCGGCGTTACTAGCTATCCTCCTTCTGTTTACAACAGACCGGAAATGAAAAACATCAACTTCCGGTGGCTGTGTACAATGGCGCCGCCCTACGCTTCGGCGCGTAAAATTATATATATAGACTGGGTGTACAAGAGTCATTGGTCCTATAGTTATGTTGAGCATGGTCATTGCTGTTAGGGTTGTACTATCAGGAGCGTTATGGTCATACTTCCATGGTACAAGGTTGCAGCCTTTGGTCTTTGTTTGACCGGCGCACCATAGTGCACAAGGTGTTATAAAGCGATGAAGACATTAAAGTGATGTCTGCGGCAGTATTACACTCTAAAAAATGTTGGGTTATTTTCTCAACCCAACAGCTGAGTTGAGACTGTTGGTGAGTTTAATTGGGTTGTTTTCATTAAGTTGGGTAATCTAAGAACCCAATTTGCTGGGTTATTGTCGTTGGGAGTTGAGTTATTTGCTGTTGGGTTGTAATTTCCATTATACTGTGTTGGGTCATTTCGGGCTACCCAACATGTTGGGTTGACGTTCGCGCATGCACGACCAACAGTAACGTTACCCCCAGGCTCATTTATACTCCCATACATGCAAAAATCTATACGTCCGTTTCAAACGATGGTTTCGTCACTACCAACATACTTCCAGGCGTCCCTTAGGTTGGCATGGATGTTAATCATGACATCCACCAGGGGGCAGCCCGGAGTCAAAACTTTATGACAACAGCAATAAACTAAAAGAAACATGGCGACTGTGGAGGAGATCGTTGTGATCTACGTCTTGCACAGAAGACGAAAACGGAGGAAGCGGTGGAGGAGGCAGTGGTCAGTTCGGAAAAATTCCCCGCGTTTGGAGGACGGAGAATTCTCTTCCGCCATTTTCTTCTTCTTCTCTCTAGAGATGCTTATCGGGTAGTGACAGCAGCAGCACTGCCCCCGCGGTTTCCGGTGGTACTGCTCCGTCTGGTCCGTGTCCGTAAACTTCAAGGATACGTGCAGAAATACGGACGAAAAGAACGCGAAGCACGGACGGAAAGCTCCGTCCTGATCCGGATCCGTATTTCACGTTGAGCATAAATAAGCCTTTACCCCCCACTCATTCGACCCCCACAGTTGCTAGCAGTGCCCGGACGCTAGATGGGCACGTCTCGCTGTGGCCAAGCCAAATCCCGCGGGGTTCCTCGCGAGAAGTCCTGAGGGAACAAAGGAAGAAGCCCGCGAATATCTCATTCCATCCACAGACATCGGACAGAGAGAGACCCAGCTCTGGAGGAAGCAAGGTTTGTTACCTGACTGTGCACTATTGTTTCACCACATTGTTTAATTTATATGAATAATATGTATATAAAGCTTATTGTAGTAACCGTGTATGTTGGTCATACGAATGATTCAACGTAATATGGGCGTGTGTAGCAGTGCCTGTGAGCTCTCGGTAATTTGTAGTTAACGTTAGCGATAGCTTGTGGGTAACTTACGCACACCCACAGTGGGCCAACGTAAACGTATATGGTTTTAATACATGGAAGCTTTTCCTAGCAGTTTCGAAGTAACTCGAGTATTTTGTTTTAAAGTTAAAGTTAGGAGGACAGCGTGAGGTTTTTCATCAATTTGGCTTCCATGTATATCAACGTAAGTAGGAGAGTGTTGCAAACCCGAGTGAAGGAAAAATATATGAGTACAATTGACCGCGGTGGGGGGGTCGATTTTGGTTTTGGCTACCCCGCTACATGCTAAGGCCTCAGCTACCCAGGGGGAACCAGTAACTTTCTTGTTCAAGTCGAAGTTTAAAACCGTAGAGAAGTTAATTGTTACAACAGTGAAAATACGTTTGATTTGACGTTACTGAATGAGTTATTTATGAAACTTTTTTTTTAAATTTTAATTCTTTGTGTTGGTTTTGCAGTTTGATTCTCATGGATGATTTTGTAAAATCCAAATTGACCGAGTGGCAGCTTCCAGGCCTCATTGACAGGTTTAGTGGTAAGTCAATTTAAGTTGTTTCCATGTCACATTATTTTATTGGTACTAACTTGGTAGCCACTACTATTATAAATAAATTGGGATAATTACTCATTGAGCCTCAAGCTAAGGACCACTATTTTCCCATATTAATTTTAAGGAGTGTTGTACCAGATAGATACTCTATTAACCTCAGTGTGAAATTCAGTTGTCAGCTCCTCAATTTTTTTCTTTGCCTCTGTGTGCATAATGTCTGTTTTTATGGTTTGGTTAAATTTCAAAATTAGGAATTACAGATGAAAAAAATATGTTAAAGCTAAATCTGGGATGTTGACAACATCCTTGTCCCATTAATTTGAACATTTTACAATAGTTCTACTGCAGTGAATTGTGTACAATAAAACTGAATTTCTGTAACGTGGCCATATCATAACAGGTTCAGATTATATAATGAAACCAGGTGCAAGTCATGAATAGCAAGGAACACACAAGCACTATAAAAATTTTGGTGTGGTGATTTTAATGTCTTTTTTTTTCTGTGTTCCAGAAGAGGCAATTGATGAAGAAAGCTTCGGCTACCTCGACCCCCCAACCATCACATCCTTGATTCCGAGAATAGGTGACAGGCTCAAGTTCAGTAAGAAATACAATGAATTTGTAAGTTCTGCAGCTGCACCCATAGTCACTACATCCTAAATTATAATCAAGACAAAGCCATCAACATACAGCTTTCTTCTTTTGAATGCTTGTCTTTTTAAGAGTATATACAAGTAATGGGATACGTTTGCTTTAGATGTAAAGCTCAAATTCCTGGGGGTGTGAAAAGTCTTTTTATTCATTTACGTGCAGTACATCATGTTAATCATGCTGCAAACTACTTTCAGTGTTGTGAACTTGGCTGTGGTAGAACATTTAGCTACATGCGATCATTTAGAAGACACTTACAGCAGCATGACAATGTTGAGGAGGTGCCTCCTGCACTCGCTCAACATCCAGTCCAGCCAGAATTCATTAATGCTGAAGACCAGCCAGCAGAGGAAGTTGAGGAGTGGGATGAGATTGAGCCAGAGGGGATTACAGATCAAGTAGCTACGTTCCTGGCTCAATTGAGGTCTGTTCCTTCACAAACCTGGTCTGGCATTCATTTCTTAGTTGAACAGACCTCTAGTTTAGTTTCTGACATTGTGGGTGGACTACAGTCAAAGACCATGGCAATTTTCAGTAGTTTAGGACATGAGCAAAGGCCAGAGGTACAACAAATCATGTTGGAGTTCCAAGACTGTGCTGAGCCCTTCCGAGATCTGGAAACTGAATATAAACAAATGCAATATTTTGTGAAATCTGGAGGGTTCATTGAACCTGTCCAGGAAACTTTTCCTGGGGATTCTTATGTCCAGAAAAGGGACTCTGCCACTGGCACTGTCAAACAAGTCGCGGTTCTTGACTCTTTTCAACGTATTCCTCTTAAACTTCTTTTGGAAAATGTCCTTCAAATGCCTGGCGTCTTACAGAAAATCCTTGATTGGCAGCAAAGAAAAGACGGTGGAGTTCTTAAGGATGTCTTTGATGGGGAGTACTGCAAAACGCATCCACTCTTCCTGAAAGAGACTTCTATCCCACTTCTTCTTTACAATGATGACTGTGAAACAGTCAACCCCCTTGGATCGAAGACTGGAACACACAAGCTAGGCTTTATTTACTTTCAAATCAAGAGCCTACCACCAGATCTGCTCTCCAGTTTAAGGTCCCACTTCCTGCTTGCAGTATACAAGTCAGATGATGCCAAAACATATGGCATTGATGTTGTTCTGCGCCCCATTGTTGAAGAGCTGCAGTTGCTAGAGAAAGAAGGCCTCCCTCTTCAGACCCCTACATTTCAAGGTGTTGTGAAGTTCTCTGTTCTGCAAGTAGTCGGGGATAATTTGGGCTTAAATGCCATCCTTGGTTACTCTGAAAGTTTCGCAGCTAACCATATGTGCCGGTGGTGCAAAGTGCATAAACAAGTCTCAGCGCAGCAGACATTGGAAGATCCAGCACAACTGCGTAATGTTCACACCCATCAGGCAGATCTGCAACTTATAAGCATTTCTCAAACAGGGTTGAAGAGAAACAGCGAGCTAAACAACCTTTCTTTTTATCATATCACTGACAATGTTGCACCAGACATTATGCATGACATTTTAGAAGGAGTAGGGCCTTACGAGATGAAACTCGTCTTGAACACTCTGATTGAGCAAAAACATGTCACACTTGACCAGATAAACTACAGGATCACAAGCTTCGATTACGGCTTTTGTGACAAGGCTAACAAGCCCTCTGTCATTACCAAAAATGACTTGAGAAACCCTGAAGCATCTATGCGACAGTCAGCAGCTCAAATGTGGTGCCTTATTAGGCTACTGCCAACCATGATTGGTGACCTGATCCCCGAGGGAAACAAGGAATGGGAACTTCTCCTGATCTTGCTGCTGTGCATGGAGTTCATTTTCTCTCCCTCAATTACTGTCGCTGGAACACTGTTTTTGGCCAAGATCATTGAGGAGCATCACTCACTCTTCCTTGAACTTTTTCCAAATTTACATTTGCGTCCCAAGCACCACTTCATGGTTCATTATCCAAAAGCTATCAGAAAACTAGGACCCTTGGTGCATTTTTGGTCAATGCGATTTGAAGCAAAACACAACTTCTTCAAACGTGTCAGTCACATCACATGCAATTTTCGCAATATTTGTAAGACAATGGCATATCGCCATCAAGTGCAACTTTGTTATAACTTGCGCTCTGGCACTGTGTTGAGTCACAATACAGAGGTTGGCCCAGGACCAAGCATCTTTCTTTCAACCATTGATGGATTTAAAGAAATCCAAAAAGATCTTTCAGATTTCCCTGCCTTCAGTGAGATTCTTGTGCCATCTTGGGTGACCTTCAAGGGCACAAAATACAGACCAGGCATGACGGTGTTCCTCTCTTATGACCCTGATGGTGAACCCCAGTTTGGCCTCATAAAGTCCATCATACTTCTTGGTCAGATGACGAACACTCCAACAACCAAGTTTGTTGTACAGGGGTGGGAAACACAAGGTTTTGAAAGACATTTTCATGCCTACAGTGTGATCCAGACGCAAACTTTGGCAGCTGTTGATCCAAGTGAACTGGTTGACCATCACCCATTACATGCTGTAAAACCGTACAAAGAACATTCTGACTGTCTATACATTTCTCTTCGCTACAGAGTATTCTGGGGGGGGGGTTTCAGTGGGGGGTGGTTTCAAATCTGCCCTGATGCTTTAATACTGCTTATATTTAACTCTGGGCCAACCTCCAGAGCAGACGTCTATTGACACCCTGCAGGACCACACCTTTTGCTTATTACTGCAGAAATCTTTTACTAGACTTGATCAGGGATGTGGTAGGCTGCATAGAAGTTGAAGTGTTAAAGCTTTATCAACTCATAAACTTAGCTTAAAGCTGCCAAGAATTGCCCTGCACAGGTTGGGCAAATGGTGTGCTCACAAGCCACACCCTCAGGACTCCAATTGCCAGCTTCATCAAATGACCTCCAAGAGATGACTGCACCTGCACCCACAGAGGTGACTGCAATTGCAACCCCTGAGATGACTGCACCTCCAAGCACAATTGTGCTGCAGACAGTTCCCACATTTGTAAGTAATCTCTAAATAAATGACCTTTGTGTTTGTGTCCTCTCTAGCACTGAAGCTGGACAATAGCAATGCATGTAGTTTATTTGCCTTTTTGTCCGTATGCTTTCAGGATATCCGCACTGTCCTTTCCAATGTTCTTGAGGGCAGGGCCATTGTTCAGAGCCTGGACACGGACCAGTTAATAACGATTAAACAGAGGCGTGCCATGGTCAGAATTTTGGTGTCCCACCTGATAGAAAAGTGCGGAGAAACGTGAGTAAAATCTAATGAAGGTTGTTGTGTTTTTTAAGTTTCTGTCCTGACCTTGAGATGTCATGTGTTTGATTCCTGACCAAATAATACCATAGATTTTTAAAAAGGGCACCTGATATGTCCCTGCTCTGGTTCAGAATAAATGGCAGGACTTTTAGATGAAGTCCAACTTTTAACTTGTTCTCCAAGCTGTCTGATGCAACATACACAGGAAATCAGCTCCTGGCCAAAGACTGTATGTGTGTGTGTGTGAGAGAATCTGTGAATGCAATGCTTTAGGTAGAGTTTCAGAAATGTTAAACCGTTATACCAATGAAATAATTTTTTTCAGAAAGTTGATTACAAAAAAGTGAAGCTCAATATAATAGACCATTAACCATTTTAAATAATGCTACTTGTTGTCTTAACATAACTGTAAATGGAATTTCACTACATGTATAAGTGACAAATAAAGGAAATCATTCATTTAGTTAGTTTTTCACAGTGTGACAACTAATGATATTATTTGTATGTGTTTGCCATTTTCAGACCATCAGCTGTGACAAAAACTGCCTTGGCTTCAGCTTTAATAAATTCTTTCCCCTGCTTAAAAGATGCCAGTGCCAGTGGTTTTGTGAGTATTTTGTGTGGCGTTAAACCAAATGCATCCCAAAAGACTAAATTTTTTGTAATTTAAATGAAATGTTCAGGGTCAAGTAGACGTTTAGGCTCATGGACTTAAATGGGTATTTTTTATCTTGTAAGGATACGTGGTACACCCAGGGGCGCTCCAAGTACCCAGCCACTGGGTTTCTAGAGGAGAGGCTCAGGAACATAAGAAAGCGACTGCGGGGGTCAGATGGGCCCAGGCCACAGACGTCTCGGTTTCCCTCTGTGCCAAGGACAACAGTAATACCAGGTAATACAATGTCCGTGCCTGATCCTACCTTAGTGAGAGATCTTTTTCCGTGACAGTTGGTCCTTTCAGCTCTGATCCTGCTCCTCTTCTCTGTGGGGTTCCTCAGGGTTCAGTGCTGGCACCGACACTGTTTGCTATTTACATGCTCCCTCTTGGTCATCTCATTAGCACTTTCCCGGTTATCTCTTATCAGTGCTATGCTGATGACATCCAGCTTCATTTCTCCTTCAGTCCTGAGAACTTCCAGAGCCTCAGCATCCTGCTGGAATGTCTGGCTGCCATTGAGGGCTGGATGTCCAGGAACCTCCTGCAACTCAATGCAGCTAAGACTGAGGTGTTGATTTTTGCTCCTGACAGTGTAGCAGCCAGGGTTCAGGAACATCTGGGCCTCTGAAGAACAACATCCAACCCAGTGTTAGGAACCTTGGTGTGAACTTTGACCAGTCGATGCATCTTCATCAACATGTTAAGGCTCTTTGTATCAACAGCTTTTTCCACCTGAGGAACATCTCCAAGCTGCAGTCGATTGTTTCCCACCAGGAGCTGGAGATGCTGTTCATGCATTTGTCTCTTCCAGGATTGACAACTGCAGCTCTCTCTACACTCGTCTTAACCAGTCTTCTCTCCACCGTCTGCAGCTGGTCCAGAATGCAGCAGCCAGACTGCTCACCAGGTCTAAGAAGTCATGTCACATCACCCATCCTGGCTGACCTGCACTGGCTTCCTGTCTCCTTTAGAATCCAGTACAGGTAGCTGCTAATCACCGACAAGGCCCTCAACGAACTGGCTCCCAGCTACATTGGGGACCTCCTCCATGACTACACCCCCAGCCACTCCCTTAGATCCTCTGACCAGGGGCTCCTGGCAGTACCGTGGGCGTGGTTAAGGACTAAGGGTGGGGAGGCATTGGAGGTTGTGGCCCCCCGTCTGCGGAACTCTCTCCCTCAGGACCTGAGGGGGGGCATGTCCTTTGATAGCTTTAGGGGCCAGCTTAAGACTCACCTGGTTAGAAAAGCTTTTGTTTGATAAGTGACTTTAAACTTATTCTTCCCCTTTCTCATAGGTGCGGTGGTCCTCCATCTAATTAACCCTGTTTTTACTTCTAACTAATTAACTTCTCCATTTCTTTAGGTGCAGTGCTATATATTCTCAGTCTCTTTAGGTCGAGGGATTCCTGAATATCACTGTTTATTTCTTTATGATGACTCTAAATGTTATTTTTGTTTTGATTTCCATTGTAGTTTATTTATCTTGTAAAGCGCTCTGTGCACTAGTGCTGAGAAGAGCGCTATATAAATGATCAGTTAAGTTAAGGTATTCTCTGTGGCATCACATTGATTATGCAGCCTGTAATGCTGCATTGTCCTGTCTGTGCAGGATTCAGCTAATGCTTTAGAGATAATATTCTATTAGTCGTGTTTTTCAGTGAAACCATCTTATTGGACAGTTTTTAATCTTCTTGGGCAGACCACCCAAGTAAAGTCTATGTAGGGGAAACACTTAACGTCACCGGGGACACGTTGTATAATGTAATATAAATGTTAACAACAGTGTGAATTTTATATTTTACAGCCTCCGCCATTTCGGAGGAGCGAGCGGTGCAGTGTGCGGAGTGGCTGAAAAATAACACCCAGCCCCTCGCCCAGGTGGATGCATACATGAAGGATACTTGCACCTTCAGGGCGGCCTGGATACGGGCCGACCATTCAAAGACTATCGATGAGGTTCTGGCTGAGTTCCCCAGACTTCTGACCCCAGGCATGGTATGTCAAACCTCAGGGGGAGCTACACTTATGCACACTAAGCTTTTCACATAGTTATTTATAAAATATTGTAAACACCTTGTATCATTTTCATTTCTCTTCACATGTGGCTTTTTTTTGTATGTATTCAAACTGCCATTTATTCATTAAAAGTATATACAAAGCAGCCTGCCACTCCTCTGAAGTAGACCAGCTAGTACATATTTATTCCTGTGCCCATTATCTAATGCATTGTCACAAGTCTAAAGTTAAAATTCAAAAATGCTAAAGCTTGGCATTGCCTCCAAGTTTACTTTTATTAACTAAGCATCTTTTTAAATATTCAAGCTCAGCCATTGTAGTTTTTTTTTTTTTTAATCAGCCCAAATTAGTCAGTATTTTTTGTCCTCCATTTAAAAGTTGATTACTTTTGTCAGGAAAATGCACTTTTTTGTTATGGACAAGGAATATGTGAGTATATTGACATATTGTTTGAATGACCTTGTTTCTCAATTTGTCTCCATCTTTTAGATTGCACAGGACTTTGCTATCCTGCACGTTGAGGCTGCCCCAAAGCTGTTTGAGAAGTGGGTTCCTCTTTATGCAGACAAGATAATAAGTCTTGCCAAACGCGAAGGGAAACTCACCAATGTGGATGAACGGAGAGCTCAGGGTAAATTTATATGTTGTGCAAATATCTTATTTTATACCATGATTTTCTTGTAACCTAATGACACTTAAAATTTTAACTTAACTTACAAAAACACTCAAATGTGAAAGTCACCTGTGTAAACTGCAGAAGAAAGGAAGACGAAAGAGGGGGATGCTCAAAGAGGATTGTTACATGCAAGTTAGCTTGATGGGATTTGGTTCTAATTATAGATGGATATGGATGGCAATTGCTGCCAATTTGGAATTTTTTTTATTGTATTACAGCTACTCAAGTCTATATTGACGCCCATAATTGTTCTCCTACAGATGCCAAGGGGGAAGTAGCCCTGGCGCTGCTGCCAACCATGCTCCCTCCGCCAGTGTATAAAAAAAGCAGACGACTGGTCCGGGCCAGCATTGACGAATCAAGAAGAGCATTCATGGATGTGCAACCTGTAAGTAATTCACCTTTGAGCATAAATCAAAACATAAATTCATTTAGAAACAACCCCAGTTGTTTTAAAAAGTTGGAAGGAAACATTCATCTTTATATAACAAAGGGCATGGTGAAAACGTTATATCCTTGGAATGAGTGACAGTTAGATAATGTTACTCATTTCACAAAGCACAATTCTTAAAAGTTATAACTCACATAAGACTGCACATTCCGCATGATTTCATTGTTACAACAAATATATATATATTTTTGCTTATTAAATAAGTCATGTAGATGAATCTTTGTTATTCACACTTATTAAAGTGCCTTGTGAAAGTATTCATACCCCTTGAACTTATATGCCCCTTGTCACGTTGCAACCACAAACTTAAATATTTTTTATTGGGGTTTTCAGTGATAAACACAAGGTAACACACATTTGAGAAGTGAAACAAAAATGACATGATACTCAGTCCTCTGATACAGAGGGGGCTAAATACTTTGTTGAATCACCTTTCACTGCAGTTACATCTAAAAGTATTCTGGGGTGCGTCTCGACCAGCTTTGCATGTATACACACTGCATTTTCTGTCCATTCTTCTTCGCAAAACAAAACATCTGTAAACAGCAGATGCTGCCACCACCATGTTTCACACTGTGGATGCTGGGTCCAGGTTCATGGTGGTGGCAGCATCGTGTTGCGGGGGGCTTTTCTTCAGCAGGGACAAGGAAGCTGCTCAGAGTTGATGGGAGGATGGATGGAGTTAAATATGAATCCAGAATCCTACTGAGTATCTTTAGCAAGATTTGAAAACTGCTGTTCACAGATGCTCTCCAATCTGACCCAACTGGAGCTGTTTTGCAAAGAAGAATGGACAAAAAATGCAGTGAGTAGATGTACAAAGCTGGTAGAGACACACCCCAGAATACTTTTAGATGTAACTGCAGTGAAAGGTGATTCAACAAAGTATTTAGCCCCCTCTGTATCAGATGACTGAGTATCATGTATCATTTTTGTTTCAGTTCTCAAATGTGTGTTACCTTGTGTTTGTCAATCACTGAAAACCCCAATGAAAAATATTTGAATTTGTGAACAGACAAAAATGCAGTGTGTAGATTTGCAAAGCTGGAGAGACACCCCAGAAGACTTTAGATGTAACTGCAGTGGAAGGGGGTTCAACAAAGTTGGGGTAGGAATGGGTTGAAGGAGCTTGAGTTGTGAGGTAATGATACTTGCTTTGCCCCAGTAGAGATACTTACCTTATTTCTTTTATTTCTCATCATAGGTCGGAACCAACATGGTGGAATACCTTGAGCAGGTAAAAACATTGAGATCCTGCCCCTATGTCCTCCTGCTGGAGAGTGGGACCCAGTATTCTCAAGCGTTTTCGGTCATCTCAGGGAGGACGATTGAGGCCGAAACAGCAGTTGCAGCGGTCGATACATGTTTTAAAAGTTTTTATGTGTTTGACTTGCACTATCCAAAAGAGTGCACGCCAGCGTGGCAATTTCTGCAGAGTGTAATTTTTGAAATGGAGGGAATTGTTACACCAGCGGTTGGCTTTCTTGGGAGCCAGCTGCAATCACTGGCCTCCAGTTAAGTTAATTTCCTACAATTGTTTTAAGATGTTGTTTTTAGATACTTTTAATGTTTTTTGTTAAAAGATTAAGTCACTGTTACCTTTTTTTTTTTTTGAATACTTTAAATACTTAAATACTTAAAATTAAAGAGTTTAACTAAAATATTTTTGTATTGTAAATTTTAAAAAATGTTTCAAAATAATTCATGTTTACTGTTCCCTATTTTTGAAAGATATTTGAAAGAATATTTTATTTATTTTTTAGTTTACTTTTAGTTATTTATATTTTGTATTTTGTGAATTTTGAATTTTAATAAATATTTTCTCTAAATTTTTGGTGTCAGAATATATTTAATCAATAAATAATGACCATAACAGTATTATATAATTATAATAAAATATTAATAATTAGAAATTAGCAACCCAAGTGATTGAGTAGAAAGAACCCAGCAGTATAGTAATATTGAGCCTGTGGTTGGGTAATATGAACAACCCAACTGATTGAGTAGAAAGAACCCAGCAGTATAGTCGAATTGAGCCTGTGGTTGGGTAATATGAACAACCCAACTGAGTAGAAAGAACCCAGCAGTATAGTCAAATTGAGCCTGTGGTTGGGTAATATGAACAACCCAACTGGGTTGTATAAACAACCCAACTGTTGGTTTAAGGAAACCAAACCAACTTGTTGGGTCAAAATAACCAAGCATGTGTTCTGTCCAATATTTAACCAGTGTTGGGTTAAAAAATAACCCATATTGGTTTGTTTTTAACCCAACATTTTTTAGAGTGTAAGGAGTGCTTCATGTCTGAACTCATGTTCAAGAGTGGCATTGAAATAAAATTTCTGCGCCACACCTTTCTCTGTGAGGTTGCACAAGAATCGGAGGAAGGGTGGTTCAACTTGAATAAGAGGAGCTTCCTCACTGGCAGGTCCTTCTGCTGAGTCAGCTTGAACCACAAGGATTGCACTGGTAAGTGGCATTTCTTGTGAAGGGTTGTTGGAAGATACAAGAAGAGCGATTAAATCTTCAGTCAGAGTGGTATCTGGCTCAGGCAGTGACGCACTCTGCTCTTTTTCCATTTCAACCTGATGGACAAGAGCATTAACTGGAAGAGGGGATGTTCTACAGCGGTTATTGCGAGGAGATCTGTCTTCTGGGATTTTTCCTCTTGTAGTCTCTGAATAACCCGATTGAAGATTTCAAGCTGTTCTTCTGTTAAGGCAGGAGTCTTTAATTCCTTCTTGTCATGGTTGTTCTTTTTGATGGGCTTATGGCCCTTGTGGGATTCATCCTCAGATGAGGTTGAGTGAGAGGGTTTACGTGAGTTGTACTCTCTCTTGTAGTAAGGTTGGTGGTTTTTATCCTTTTTAGGGTAGAATCCACTATTTTGGGAGTTTGAGGAGGATTGATTATTATTAAACCTCACTTGTCGTTGACCTTTGTTGGGCCGAGGACGCTGTTTGTAGTCACGCTGTTTATTATCAGCACGGGGATGCAATACTTTAGGTTTTGTAGCTGGTTGCACAGTGGGGACTTTAAAGGCATCAGAGAATGTACTACTTTCTGTCCCTTCAAGCTCGATTGGCAAAGACGTGGTATTCAGGACAAGGAGAGAGCTAGGCAGTGGCAGTTTGTCAATAGGGGGCGCTGGGGCGCCGCCCCCTTCAAAATTCGGCAGAGAAAGTCCACTTAAACACAACATAATTTGTCTTTAAATTATAAAAAATAACAGATAAAAACATTTATTTTTACCACATAGTAATAGTCTGTCAGCAGCACCTGTCACCATTCAATAAAAGGGGTTTCACAATGTTTTTACGTAGTAACTGTGTTGTGAATACATAGTTTACGTACAGAGGGGCGCCGGCCTAATGGGAGCCAATGTAAGTCCTTAAACTTTTGCTCAGCATGTGACCTGAGGCTTCTTTGGGATTGGCCGCTTCAACTTTGCCTCCGGGATGCAGGCAATTGCGCCCCAGACACTTCCACTTTGACTGGCATCGAATCAGTATTGTTTTGGTGTTTCTTTTCCTTATGTGACTGGACAACAAGCGTTGTCAATCATATGGACACGTCACCGCAGCAGATATGATTTGCTCATGTGCAAGCATCTCGCTCACGCGTCTGACCAACGCTCCTATGCACCAAAGAGGCGTCGGGTACTCCATCCAGAGAACCATCAGAGGATCGCAGAAGAGGTGAGGAGAAAATCAGTAAGAGGCTATGCTACACTGAAGATTAGATTAGGATGTATCTATCTTACCTTGTAGACATAACATAATTCAGGGGCAAAATTTTCCATTTTATGTCATACATGGCACAAAACCATAGATTAGGAGCTACAAAATGAGTTTGCCAGGAGGATATAAATTCTTTGTTCAGTATAACATTATCCTTTTGCAGACTTTACTTCTAAAAAGTCTGTATAGTTTTTTTAATTCTTGCATATTTTTACAAAAACAACATACTTTTAGGAGGAATTGGGGCTTTTATTGGGTGGGTAAGTTTGTTCTTACCCCACTAGAAGTTAATTTTAAATTTAATTGACAAATTTGATACATTATTTTGATGAAAATATTATGTAAAGGGACCTATAAAATATATATTTTTAAAAATCATGGCAAAGCAGGAACAAGATAGGAGAAATTGTAATATTAATATTATACACAAGTGCATGCAGATTATTGCAGAGGTTTATTGCACTGCTCATTAAATATTACTGTTACACTGTGTGAAAGCCTTTGAAAAATTACAAAAAGAAGAATTGATAATGCTATCAAGTTATGTGTTGCAATTTACTGGTGAAAACAGTGGGGTTTTATTAGCCCCAAAAGTGTAAACAACACAAATTCTTTACCTCTTGGGTGTATGTCCATTACAGAATTATTTTTTAATCTACTGGAGCTTTTAGATTTGACACTTACCATATAAAATCAATGAAAACAGACCAACAGAATGTATCATCTTGTCTCTAAAGGGTGTAGTTTTATTATGGCAACTAAACATGTGATAAAAAATAATAAATATCAATATAAATATATAAAGTATTGTCATTTTATATAATTGTATACCATATGTTTAGTTGCTTGGATAAAATGTTCTATTTGGATACAAAAATTATACATTCTTTTGGTGTTTTTTGCTGACTGAATACTGTAAATAGCAGTACAAAGTTAAAGTATTCAAAAGCTTTAGCATACGGAAACAGACTCCTGTAAAGTAAAGTTTTTTTTTTTTTTAACTTTTTAAAATTTGAAGTAGTTTTGCTGAAAACTATAAATGTCATCCATACATTGAGAGCCTCCATTTCAGTTGTGAGAATCGGTCAGCTGGTGTGAGCCATCTGCCCTCTTGTGCTGCATGCTTGTATCTGATTTTTTTTTTCTTATGTGTTTTTTGTTTTGTTTTGTTTTGTTCATACTTTTTACAGTTAATATATACCAAAAACTGTATCACATAGTTTTACCTTTAGTTTTAAAGCATCAGTTTAGTGGTACATAAAATTCTGTTTGTGTTTACAATCCTGAGCCATGAGACATGTATAAAATAAGACACTGTTCAGATGACACAAGAAATGTTCATAAAATGGTGAAAATGGCATAAATTACAACTTTATTTTCTGGGAGCAGGTTAAACTTTGGCTGTTTTATTGATTTTTTTTCAGTAAATACTGATGTTAACTTTTGGTAATAAAATGTGTTTTTCTATGTATTTTTTAATGACAGGTTCACAAAGTACCATGCCATGTTTCCTGAAGATTCTCTCAGCAGCACCATGAAGGCCTACCCAGTGCTCAACTTAAGCAAGCTGAAGACAGAGCTCAGTCTTAATCTACAGTAAGGAGGAGTTCAAGGCCTGCTGTGGTGCTGTGGACCTTATCCAGTTGTTCATGGAAAATAATCTTGGAGAGGTATTTTCAGAGACTGTCACTCTGCTAAAGATCCTTATCACCACACCCATGACCACTGCAGAAGCTGAGGTGCTTCTCAACCTTAAAAAGAATCAAAACTTTCCAGAGAAACACCATGAACCAGGACAGGATGAATGCACTGGCCATGCTGTAAATGGAGGAGAGACTGGTGACAGAGATGATGGACTTCAATCGGAGGGTCACTGAGAAATTTGCAGCCCAGAAGGAAAGGAGGGCAAAATTTCTGTTCAAATATTGCATTGTTCAAAGTAGGTTGCATTGTGATTATGTATTGTCTTTAGTTTATTTTCACTGTAGTATGGAGTGCTTCTTTGGTTTGTTTCCTCCAAAGCTGCACCCCCCTTAAATTTTTTGGCACCAGCCACCACTGGAGCTAGGCTCTGTTTTCTTAGACGTGGTTTGTTTCTGTTTCATGAAGTCTTTCACAGCTAACTCGCGAAGTTGTCGACTGTTCAAGGTGCGTGGACAAGCAGAAACGCCAAGATGATGACTGGTTGTAGGGTGGAGGTTTTGGACGAAAAGGGTTTTGAAGTTCAAGTCCTCCTCCATTTCTGGTTCATTTTGGGAACCAAAGTTAGCTTTCCGTAAGCGGCTGTAATAGTGATGAGGAGGTTCAGTTCTTTCCTGTTTCACATAGCAGCAGCCAGGCCTGCCAGTGACAAAGAATCTGTACACTCATCGATTAATGCCTGACAAAGTAAATCATATCTATGTCTGACACGATAGGGTTGGCGTTCAATGAAACTGCTAACTTCCCGACTAGAAGTTGCTTTAATGAGGTAGATTTTATCATCAACAGTGGCACCATGGAATTTTCTCAAATAGAAGTCAATATCATTCAGATAAGTTTGAGTGTCACTAGAGTCTCCATGCTCTGGGTCGAAATGTGCTACGTTTCGAGCAATTTTATCAAGATCCCTATCAGAGGGATATGCTGATGAGCGATCAGGAGGCGGAGAGTAGGACTGTCGATTCAAGGATGTCCTCACAGGGTCAAGAAAGGTCTTGTGACGTTGGGAAGAGTAGTCGGGTGCATTTTGCAAGGTAGCAGGTGTGAGAATACTCATAGGGGCTTCTTCAACCTTGCTTTCCTCCAAGAAAGTTTGTTCCAAGCACTCTTTTCTGTCCCGACCATGCTGAAGGGAGAACTGCAGCTCCCTTTGGACATTTGTCAATTCTTCATATTTCTTATCTTGTTGTTCCTGGCACTCACTTAATCGCTTTTGTGTTTCTTTAAGTTGGTACCACAAGTGAGAGTTTTCTCTCTCTTCGGCCTCAAAAGCTGCCGTCTTTATCTCAACCTGTGTTTTCAAAGCTTTGGTATCCTCCATAGCTTGTTCTAGCAAGGACTCAGAGGCTTTCAACTTGCCACTTGTTCTGACTAATTCATTCTGGGCTTCAGCCAGTTCGTTCCCCTGTTTATTAAGAATTCCTTCCAGAGATTGTACTTCTCCTCGAAGGGTTGCAATTTCTTCTTGATCCACTGGTGAGGGAAGCTGTGATGCTTCCAAGTTAGTGATGCGTTTCTTTGCGTCACCAAGAGACTTCTTAGTTTCTTCTAAATCCTTTTCAAGACATGTGCTTCTTCTTTTTGTATCCTCAGCTTTTCTGTAGCAAGTGTTAACAAGTGTTCTTTGCGTTTGAGCTGTGCGGACATTACAACAGCCATGCGACCAAGCATTTTAGATAATTCCATATCTTTGAGGGCTGTGGCTGAGGTGGTGTGGACCAGCTCGGCCATCACACCCTCTAACTCAGTCGGCTTTGTCTTTTGGACTTTAGCCGTGTAGTCAGGTAATAACTAACTCATCATTAGGCTTAAAGCTGTGTCTACAGTCTCCTCAGGGATCTCTGGACTGGAGTCCCTTTCTTCAGCCATGTTTGACTCTTAGGATGGAAGAGTGTGATTGTTTGATTGGTGAGTTTGATTGGATCCTAAATTAAAAGTAAGGAGTTTAAATGTTGAACTTTGGGTTCGGATTGTCAAAGGTCATACAAATGTTTAGAGGATGAGAAATTAAAAAGTAAGGATTTTACTTGTACTTAAGTTGAATAGCAAAATTGAAGAAGGAGGAAAAAAAATCAGAATCAAAGGTAACTAACTAATAACAGAAATAAAGAGTTACCAATAAGAACATTTTAATAAGGTAAAGTAAGATGATGCAAAACAAAAATATTGAAATACACTTGGGATATGAAGCTCCTAAGTGAACTAGGACCTGAAAAAATCCGTCAAAATAATTGAAATAATGTTATATGCAAGAAAGAGATGGAAAAGGTAATTAAATAAAATTAGGATCAGGCGACAAACTATTGGTTTCACTGAGTGAATTGCCTGATGTCGCAAAAGAGTGCAGGTTATGAAAATTGAGCCAATTCAGACATAATACATCAGTCCCTTTATGATGAGAAACAAAAGGAACAAAATCTTGCACTCAACACATCAATAAACTAGAAAAGGAAATTTGTGTAAATAACAATACCCAAAGTAGGATAACTAACAAAGAAAAGCCCAATAATTAAAATAGTAGCAGTTAATTTTGACCACTTGGATAGTTAATTTTCTGAATGAATTAATGCTATTTAACTCTTGGTTATTTTGTTAAACCAGTTAAATTAATTAATCAGTTGTTTAATCTATTCATTTCATGAGATAGGCTGTTGTATTTAGGCATAAAAGAGGCAAGGGAAGAAAAACAAAAACATCAGCCTTTCAGAGCAATAATTGAATGTAATCAGATTGAACAGACTAGTTGGCTGCAATGGTTAACTTGCTATAATGTATGTTTAGGACATAGAAGCAAACAACAAAACTAGAATTCACTTGTTTGGTTGAACAATTAAAGTGGTAAATCTGTAATGGAATTATTTATATGGACAATTAATTTCTCATTGTATGACGGGACATATATTAAAAATAGGAATCACAGTTAATTGTTTACAACTGGTGTATCAAACTCTCTGAATCAAATCAACCATTTGAGTCATGTTTATTAAATGAGCACAAGGGCAGCGCAGATGAGGTGCTGCATGTGGGAAAAAATAAAAAATATATAGATACTCAGTGTCTGCTGTTATGCAAGGATTGGCCAGCAGATGACAGTACAGACACTGTGATGATGTTGGTTCGACGCCAGGCTCGACCATCAGAGGGCGGCGGAGGAGCAAGTAGGTGACGTCACGTTTAACACCGGGTTCAACCACCAGAGGACGGCGGAGGAGCAACTAGGTGACCTCATGTTTAGCACCGGGTTGGACCACTAGAGGGCAGCAGAGGTAGAGTCACAAGCAGTGACGACTTGGCTCCTCCTACTGGAGTGGCACTATCTGTTTAGTGTTAAGTCAAGCAGTCTTCCTTCAGACAGCAAAGAGTTAACAACTCACAGCAAGCTGCGCATGTGAGCGTCTTTTTGTCGGCGGATCAAACTTTCCAAGTTTCCGCACTCAACACAGCACAGATACAATCTGTAAACTTTGTAATTCTCAACTCCTCAAAACTTCACCAAAAACAAGTAACAAGGGTTAATTTCCCTCACAGTGAATACTACTGCAGACTTTAACTTCACAGACGCACAGCAGTCTGTGTCCAAAATCACGTCTGATCTCACACAGACGGAACCCCCCTGCTGTAAAGCAGTTTTCCAGCGAACAGTTAGCTACTCTGTTGGGGAAAGTGAGGTATCTGGATCCACTTACAGCAGTTAGAACATCGTAACAGACCATAAAGGACTCAGGGCTTGAATATATGGCTCAGAAACGTCGTGAACACCACTATTCAGCAAATAGGCCTTATAAATCAATGCGTATGGCGATGCAGAACATGTGCACTTATCAATAAACAATCAGCGCGTCGACGGCACACAGTCACATCAACAGCCTGGAGCGGCTCAATCACAAACTACATGCATGTAACAATAAACAAAAGCACACGAGATCACGCAGGCAACATTTAGCACACTAAATCCAGCACTTCAGAAAGCATATCATTATTTTGATGTGGATGAATAAGTCAGGGAAAACTGATAAATAAATGTGTTTGTTTGTTGGAGTGAAATTGATGTTTGTCTGTTAGTATTCAGTATTGGCCACACATGCAACAGGATGTGGCGGACTACATCAAAGGTTGTCTGGTCTGTTGTCAATTTCAGCCATCAAACCCACTGCATCAAGCACCCCTACAACGAAGAGGTGTCTCTTTTCCTTGGTCAGACCTCCAGATCGATTGAGTTGGACCCCTAACCAGGTCCACAAGGGGAAATAAATATTCCCTTACGGTTGTCTGTGCATTCACCAAATGGATAGAATGCCTGCCAGCCCCAAACGACACAGTCCAGACTACAGCATACCTCTTGATGAACCATGTCTTTTCGCGATTCGGACTGCCAAGCCGTGTCAACTCTGATAGAGGCACACACTTTACCTCAGAGGTCATGCAGCAGGTGTGGCAGTTGCTAGGCGTCAAGGTCAACTTTCACATCAGCTTCCACCCTCAAGCTTCAGGCCAGGTAGAACATGCGAACCGAACGGTGGTGACAATACTGAAAAAGTTTGTGTCAACCAATCACAAAGACTGGGATGTCAAACTCCCCTTGGTCTTGATGGCCATCAGAGCAACACCACATGAAGCCACTGGCTTCTCACCTTTTGAACTCATGACAGGCAGACAAATGACACTGCCGTTACACCTGCTTTACCAGCCAGGTGAAGCCAACATTGCCACAGTATATACTACACACAAGTATATGACTGACCTTCACCTACACCTAAGGGCTACTTTCACCTTTGCACAAGAACATCTTAACAAAACGCAGAAGGTCGCAAGGCCTACCATGACCAAAAGACCTCTCAGGATGAACTCCAGGTGGGAGACAAAGTGTGGTACTACCTTTTCAGTCAACCCACTGGAGACAAAGGCCCAAAGGCTGGGAAACTAGCCAGAAAATTCCTACCTCGGTGGGCTGGCCCATACATAATCACAGAGAAACTGTCTCCTGTGGTGTACAAGGTCAAAATCACCAAAGGAAGCAAACCACCAACCCTTAAATGGGTCCACCGCAATCAGATCAAACCATATCAGAACCCCATGGGACTTATCAAGGTCCAAAATGTCCAAGTTAGGACTTAGGAAAATCAATATAAACTCAACATCAGATTCTGCCCGTGTGAGAATTTATAGTGTTACTACTACTTATAATAGTCCTATTTTCCATCTTTGACAGGTGCCTTTGTACCTTGTCTAGTGCCATTGTTGTTACCAGTTTTGTTCTTAAAGGACAGCTGATTAGTAACAGAGAAGCAGTTGGATTTGGTTAAGGTTGTAAAGTTACAGTCAAATCATAGTGTCAAACCCTCCTAACCATGTCCACGCTCTTCCCTAGGATGATTTGGCTGATCACCCTCCTGGGTCTCGGCCTGATGGCCACCCCAACTGCCCCAGAGACCCTAGAGCCAGGACCGGATTCCGGGGTTGTCTTGAGGGAATAACCCGGCCTACTGATAACGAACTGCCGCCTGCACACACAGAAAGTGTTTGTCAGGTTGAATCCCCGAGATGTGTACAAGAAAAACGTCCCCACAACGGACCAACTGACTAGTTGGGCCGGCACACATTGGAGCAGGGAAGTTCTGAACCATGCCGAGGTAGACATCTCTCACATGCTAGAGCAGCTACAGAAATTCACAATCACTCAGTCAGAGTTAAGTGGCTCAAACAAGAGATCCAAGCGCTTTATTGGGGCATTGCTCACTGCGGCATCAGTCGCTGGTTCCCTTTTTAGCCGGGGCCTCTCCTCATATAATACGGTTAGTCTGACGACTATCAAGCATCACATGGGTGAACTGAAAGCTGAAATTCCGCTAATCAGATCCCAAATTAACCAACAACAAAAACAATGACAAATGATCGGACAGACCGTTAAAGGCACTGTTCTTGTGGTCAACACCCATAGCGAGGTGCTAAACAAAACACTGCATGCAGTTAACTCCTTGCTAACAGTTGTCCAAGTTGACTACGCTCACACACTTCTTCTCAATATGCTCATGTCAGACATGCTTCAAGAAGTCGGGTCTTCCATTAATAGTCTCGCTATTGGCAAAATTCCCCCATAACTGGTACGGTTGTCTCTGGAACAGAATCTTATCGGTGTCGCTACTCGTGAGACAGTTAGTCCCCTTCAGGCTCATCTGGCCTACGCATTGGGTAGTGCTGTCCCAATCTTCGTTAACCCTGAAGATCCAGAAATTGCATTTCTCATCAATCTGCCAGTTGTAGCCTCAGAGAACATCTATCGGCTCAAGGACGTTGTTAATGTAGGATTTTGGCATGGGGACACGCACATCAAAATTAACACCCCATCAGTGGTTGCCTACCATGACAACAACCCAGAATTGTATTTGGCCCCAAATCTCCGAATGTGCACGCTGACCAAAGAAATCCATTGTACACGACAGCACCAACGGCATTTGCGGCCTGACACCTATGTTACCGGAGAACCGGTGTCCTACTACAGTCACTCCTCGGTCTCAGGTCACTACCACTACTGTGGAGGTGGTTGGTCACCGCTGGTTAGTTAACACCCCAGCCAAATCTGCTGTGTTGACCTATGACCAGCATGACACTGCCACCCGTGTTCCCTTGTTAGATCAAACAATGTCGATTGAGGTCCCACAAAATGCAATTCTCCATGTTGATGACATCACCCTCTACTACTTAAACCCTGAACAATTCGAAGCCGTCATTGAATTGCCAGACTTCTTCAGTAAGCATACCCTGCAGTTAGCACCCAGCACCATTGCCCAGATCCAATATGAAGGATCCCCGGTTATTGACTTGACCCTTATTGATGATGTCCTCAAAGAGATAGCATCACAGGAGGAAGTCCCTATACAACCAATAACCTATTCCTGGTCGGCCTCTGATACCGTCTTAGCCATTAGTGTCAGTTTAGGGTATGTCTTCACCTCATCCTGGCCTTTCTGTACGTTAAACGTGGTAACACTTTGCAGTGCCAGATTGAACAACATGGCAGAGCGCTGGCTAGGCATAAGTTGCACAGGAGACAGGAATCACAAAGACAGGCCTCCGAATCCACAATAGAGGCGAGAGACCGGGATTCAGTACAGGAGAATCTCAATGCTCTGGTAGAAATGGACAAGACTTGCCTGTAACTTTTCTTAGTATCTTCCTATATATAAATGTGATTTTATTCTATGTTACTTTAGTCGTTAGATGCATACACACTTATACACAATATATACACACATATACATATAGAAATGTGTACGCATCAACCTCCTTTTAAGCGCACCTGCTCCTGTTCCTGCTGTTCCTGATCAGCTTCCCTGGTCGTCTAGATGTTTCTCTGGATCGAGCCCATCATGACGAAAAGAGGGGGTGTTGTAGCATCAGTAATCAAGGACATCATATCATTCCCTGTTCTCCACAGTCTTCTTCTGTCTCACCTCCCCTGAGACCTACTATCACCTTTTGGACATGTGGAGTCATAAATTGAAACCCCTCTTCCTGCCATTTGGCATGAACTCTACATGGACCCGCTATAAGCACTCAGGACCAGAACTCCCTTTTTTGATTTAAGGAACTTTATTTCGCGCCTTGGACAATCAACCAGCGCCTGATTGGCTGAGACTCTGTAAGGCGCCGTGAAGTCTCACTAGCACCACAGACTTAATGGTTACTCCCTTCTAAGATATACAAGTTTACCAGTCACACCTAAGGAGAAAATGACTTTCCTAATCCCCTTATCTCTCTGAACTGCGAACTGCCCATTCACAGCTGCAGGTCGTAAAATTCCCCACTCCACTCTCACAGGACATCTGGACTTTCCCTTGCATTCCAAGCATCCAGAACAATCTCAGATGAAGAAAACATAAAGGACTGGTATTAATGTTTGAAATTATAAACTGTGTGTTGATTTGAAGTCAGTGTGGGATGTACATCACTAGATCCTTTCAACGGTCTCTCTACGACCCCCAGGAGTGAAGTTAATGAGATCCCAGATTTATTCTAAATTCTGTGGAAGACCAACAGCTCCACCTAGCGACCTTCTTTTAGTATAGCACAGTCACAGTTATAATATTCAAGATATGTCGCCATAAATACCAGAAATTACCTACAATGTAATCATTATGTGTTACAGTGTGTTGTAGTAATGCTTTGTAGTATAGTATTCATTTAGCCACATTTGCACAACAGTATGTCGGTAATTTACCTCAAGCATGATGATAAATGTGCCATCGTTACTGTGTGTTTCATTAATGAGTTAGAATTGTCTGATATCATCCTCTTATCATTTGTTCATGTGTTATCTAAGATCTTATACTTATGGTGAGTTGAGTGATATGAGTAATTCGTTCATTATACTTAAACTTAATTACCAAAATCCGGGATACCAAGAAAGAGATGATGAAAGTTGTCAGTGACGTCATCGTCTTCACACCCATCGGAGATGTTTAAAAACGCGTGCCAACTCTCATTCACTCTCTCTTGTCTATTACTCTCTTGTCTTTTACTCTCTCTTGTCTGTTGCTTCCTGTCGACTTCTCGTCCTCGTAACGCCTAACTTTCTTTTCTAGTTCTTCGCGCCGTTCAGGCCTTTGCTTCTGTAAGCACGTTTAACTTTTCGTTTGTCTGCTGATTGCGACTTTAACAAGTCTTTCATTTAGATTTCTCTGTAAGAATCCAAGCTTTCCAACGCAAGCCTGCACATTATCATTATTGAATTGTTCCTTTTTTTGGTTTCGCACATTTTTCTGCGAGACATCGTTGTCCTGGCCAGCGGCGGTGTTTTAACAGACTTGCACGAATTAAATCAGCCATTAATAAATTTTTGTTAATAATACCATGAGAGCTTTGAGACGCAACCACCTCCAAGCCTGCGTTTGCCAGAAGATTCTCCAAAGAGAGCTGTCGAGAGGGATCCGCGGGCACCGGTGTGAGAGACGGACTTCAAGATCCGCTGTTCGGCTTTCCAGACCGAACCAACGTCACCAACTTGATCCAACTCTGATCGAACCAACTTGATCCATCGGTAGCCTGGACCTTCCCAGCCTCGGAGAAACAACGTGAGAGTCGTCTTTGACCAAGTGGGCAAACGTCCAGTTATTCTGTTTTTAAAAGGAGGTTTGATGCGCTCTTAGACTTAAAAGGTGTTCTAATCCTGAATTGGTTTAATCCAAATTTGATCTAAATTCTCTCCAAAGTTCAGTAGTAAACGGTTCATTTATTATAAACATACACTCACTCACCATCATTTCAAGTTTTCTGATTTTACCACTGTTTCATTCAAACCTGATCATTTCATTGCAATTTTATTCATAATCCTCACAATTTATTTTATGCACTGTAAGATTATTCACTTCAATAAATTTATGATTATCGATTTTAAATTCTCTGTCTGTTAGTGTTCTTCAGAAGCCAGCGTCCCTGAAGTAAGAACTCTGACTTAAGATCTGAGATTGATAAAACTTGATTTAGTTAAATTGTATTATTTAAGTGAGCTAACTTGGTAATCAATTAATTAAATTAAGATTTGCCTTATTAAAGAAGGCTGGTGCCCCCAACGAGAATAATTTACTGAATTATTAATTAACTTTAATTAATAACTCCACGGCTAAATCTTTCAGATTTAAAGCTGATAAATTTCAAATCGCTACATAATGTACATTTATGGCTGTAAAAAATCAGATTATAAGACTTTAATAGAAATAGTCCTGTTCCTATACAGGCTAAGTTTTTGAGCGACCCTGGAAACCTCCTTAGAATTGGATCTGGATTCTCCTTGACGAAGGAGATGGCGAGCTGACCCCTGAACCTGTGAGCTGGAGATCGATGTTGCTGAAAACCCTCCCTTGAGTGTTCCAGTGCAGTAGGACTGTCTGAACCCAACGTCTTTCTGCCTGATTTTGGAATCCTGAACATAAGAGCTCTTGACTAACACTAAACCTGACTAAACATTGACTGAGTACTTTAAAAGTACATTCAAACTTAAAGAAGGAACTAAAACTCTAATGGAGACATTTTGATTTGAATTTTGGTTTATTTGTTACTGAACTCCATTCAACCATTTTGTTACTGTTTCATCTTTATGCTGCAGTCATTCGAGCTGTCTGGAAAAAAAAATATTTATTTTGTTTAAAGCTTAAGTTTGGTTTTTTGACACCTGGACCTTATTTTTAGGATTAAATACGCTCGTAGACTCACCCAGACAATTTTGGCGGAGCTCGGAGCCGTTTTCGAGCAATTTAGATCCATCCGACGATGTTTTTTCTCATGCCATAGTAGCTGACGGGGCCAGAAATCAAAGCCCCTAAATTAGACATTATCTGCTGCGAAACTCGCTCATTTCAGCTACATTTTATAAATGAATGGCCAGTGTTATCACCATGTCAGCTCAACTTCATTGTTATGGTCATCCGGGACTTTACAAGGATGGGTAACTTTTGGTGATGTCATAGACATGAGCCGCAAGAGCGCAGCTGGGTAGAGCCGGTGTTAAGCTACGGGCTACACAGCTACAAACATGGTTCGTCATTGCGTTTTTCCACTTTGTCCTGAATTTCCACATCATACATAACTACAAAGTAAAGACATCATACCCAAGTTATTTACTTATAAAGCAAACACTCATAGAAAATATACCCTTTGACCATAACAACGAAGTTGAGCTGACATGGTGATAACACTGGCCATTCATTTATAAAATGTAGCTGAAACAAGTGAGTGTCGAAGCAGATAAGGTCTAATTTAGGGGCTTCGTATTTAATCCTAAAAATAAGGTTCAGGTGTCAAAAAAACGAACTTAACCTTTAATACACATATTTTTCATCTAAAGCACAGTGGCTCTAGTTACTTATTGTATCTGTCAAAATTATTTCATCATTCCTGTTCCGCACCTAGGCGCTGGTCCATTATATATTTAAATATCCAGTGACCCCAGGTGGATCACAGATTCATTCACAGTCTAAACCTGAGCATCCACAGGAGCTGTAATGTCAATATATATATATATATATATTGATGACATGAGAAGTGCTGCCCACATCAATTTTTTCCCCTATATTTCCTTTTTCAATTTTGTGGTGAAAAGGCTAAGCTTGTAATTACACAATAGGGTTAAAGTGTTTGAAAATATCAGTTTTTACACAAATTGTCAACACTAAGAACTTCTAAACAGTTATGCAGCTTTTAATTATGCAATAAGGAGATGAATTTTGTTTAAATTGTAGCTGGTTTTCTTGCTTTTGTTCCTCATTGAAAGATGTTGAGTATTGTGTGCATTAAAAAAAGATATGGTACCGATATGGTACAGGACTGATATGGTACCAGAACAAGCACATCTGTTACTAACTTAACTGAACCGTAACACAGATATTGGTGCTATATTTAGGTACGACTTTTAAAACATTTTAGCTAAAGATGCTAGACCTTTTACTTTTTGCTCAGTGAATTGTCCAGTATCACCCTTTGACATTCAGATCTGTATATTTCTTACACACCCCATGCTTTACTTGTGATGCAAAGGGTGTGGATGTTTATCTCCAGCTTATAAAGGTATCCTAAGACAGTTGATAACACAATGCTACACTTGTAGTTGCACTGTTCAATTTGTGGGAAAAAAACCCGGAATGTAATCTGTGGAGATTTTTTTTCATCTTAAAAGTACTGATTCGAGCATCACTTAGACACCAGAACTGTTTTTACAGTACAGATTTAGCACTCAGGAAAATGAATATACTTCTGTGTGTATCTATGTATGTGTATGTATGTATATGTATTTTTATATGTGTGTATATAAGTATGTATATTTATATCATCTTTTTAAAAAATGGTAACTGAGACTGGGGTCAGGGGACAACAGGAGTTGGGACTGAGAAAGTGCCTTTTTTAATTAATTAAATTATTTATTAATTTTTCAGTATTTGTAAAATGTCATACGAAAAAATAACTTGGCGCATTAGGTTTAGAATTAAATATATCTCCTTCCCCATCACATGCACACAAAACCTGACTTTCACTTTCTTTCAGTTTATATTATTTCATTAACTGTGCTGTTTTATTTTTTCTCTTTAAGTTTCCTTTTTTCTTTTCTTTTGCTGTTGTCCTTGTCCTTGTTATCCCATTTATGCCCTCCCATCTCTGTTGTCAGTGTATCATTGTTGTCATATCATTCATTCATTTTGCACTGTGCCGCATCACCTAATAAAAAAAAAGTACATAGCTGTATAATCAGGAATACAAACCAAAGTTTTGCACCAAAGTGCAGTGTATCAATCAGAGTGACTTACCCTTTGTCTTGTTTTTATTCTGGTCCGAGAGATGGTCAGTTCTGGTTCTGGTGATCAGCTCCACGTTAGATGCTGCATACACCTGAAACAGCAAGGACACTTTTGTGCTCTGTTAACACTTGCTTTACTTCAACATTGTTTACTAACACACTGCTAATACGATAGCCTATTTTTTCTCAATTATATCTCATTAACTAACTAATGTAGCTATGTATCATGACCCAGTAATAAATAGTATGCATTTGTGCATTTAAGTCTTCTGACAATTCTAAGTGATTTGCTGTTCTTTTTATTCCTATGTGCCCACGTTTCCAAACCTGTATGTTGGAGGCTACCATGTGAGGTGTTGACCTGTTCTTCATGCAAATTCTGATACACTAATGGAACAGCATTTAGAGACCCCTTGGGTACAGATTATTGAAAAAAAATCAGACTGAAGAGATAAATAAAAATCCTGGGATCTTCTAATGAGTAGACAAGCAGCTCTATGTCTAATCTAAGGCAAACTCTTGGAATCATCTAATGTTATGTACCAGACAAAATGCCGAAATAATACTTTTTAGCTCAATGGTCCATCTTTACATCCATTCATTTATGTATTCACTAAAATCCACCCATGCATCCCTCCTCAAGCGGACCAGTGATTTTCTTAAAACAGCAGGTCAAGAGGAGGGTGTGAAATATATATCCAATGAAGATGTGAAACACACTTTATGGCATGTCAGGCTGCACTTAAGGCAGAGCACCAAAACTATTTGGTAAAAGTGTTTCTGAGATAATTAACGCAAACACCATTTGTGCTTGGAGTTACTGTGTCAGGCAGGAGAGACATGTAAATCACAATAAAGGGCATGTGAAACTCATAAAGGCATAATGGATCTTTAAATCAAAGCTTTCTCCAAGTTGATCTCATATGCAGAGGGTTGTGACCTCAAAGGTTGAAAGACATATTTTAAAATGGCTTTGGAAATAATTTCCTCTTGAAATTACTAGTTTGAATAAGGAAACATGTCTTTCCAAAGCAGCAGTGTTTCCTGGATAGTGTGGGAGGTCAGTAAGCAGCTATACCTTACCTTGGCTTCATATCCATTCACTGTTTCAGTCTTTTCACTTCTCCATCCCAGTATACCCGTCTTATTCCTACAACAAAAATTGTCCTGAGTTAATTGTCTTGTCTTAATGTCAAACCATCATTGTAGTTGCAGTTTCTATTGGTGTAGATTTTGTGCCTGACTTTTAGGGTTTGCACTGAGAGTGTATCAACTATCATCATACACTGCACGTTGGTGGTTAAGTCTGGCAGAAAACTCTACTCCCAGCTCCGGCTGTCACATGTTGATGAGTCCTTTGCTCTCACTGTTGCTTTACTGGCATGTAAATGGGTATGAACATGTAAAGATATGTAAGCAAATGTTGATGGACAACTTAGATAAAGACCAAAAAGCATCAGTAAGTGAATGTGAAAGCAAACTGGTACATGTGACCTGTGGGGATTGAGTAGTTGGAAGACTACAAAAGTACAATAAGAGCTCAAGTCCGTTAACCATTCAGAGGTTCAGTTTTTACTATGCAATTTACAGTCCTAAAACACTGAAGCTCTTGTATTTGTTTTAAATGGCAAATGGAACATACCTAATTAGCCCTTCTCTAGTCCTCTGGCTAGGAGGTGGCACATTTACACTTGTAATCACACATTCATACACTGATAGCAGAATCAGTCAACTGCTCATGAATATTAATCTCATCCTGAAAAGTAACAATCATGTCTTATTGGCTATGCTATGAGACAATTAAGGTCTGGATATCAAGGATTGCCAATTGCCAAGGACATTGACAATTGTGGCCTGGCACTCCCAAAGCAGCTATTTAATCAAGCTATTATGAGATGAAAAACAGTAACTATCTTTAAGAAGTGTTGGTACACTAATCTGAAATGAATTCATGGAGCAAATATTACTGTTCTACTTTGTAATATTTTATGGATAGTACAGCAAAATGCCTTAGTGCAGCCATTCTCAAAGTTTGGGTCCCAACCTAAACTGGGTCTCGAGCCCGTTTTCATTGGGTTGTTTAAGTGGGGATGTCAAATTAAAACCACTGAAATAACTGTGAGGTGTGGTGCTTATCTTTATCAACTCCCTTATCATTGTGCCACAAGGAGGGGAGAGCAGGATGTGAATTAGAGTGACACTTCAGACTGCGGTGTCCAAGATGCCTAAGCATAATTATGAAGACGAAATTCATAAACGTTAGCTTTGCCAAGGCCTTTCAGTTTGTAGATTGTTGTGTGTAACATGAAGTTTAACTCTACAGATTGGACCTCAAGACACTCCTGCAGGATTAAGGAAAGTCACAATATTTTGTGCACAAAAAGGCACATGGAAATCGTCTCACTGATGGTAGTAAAGCAGGTAAGACACATTTTTAATCATCGACTTTGTGAGTCACCTGTGCGCAAATTCCGCACCATGCAGCAGTCAATGAGCATTTCACATAGCAGAGACTTGACATGAAGAGCATGACAAACTCTGGTTAATGTCCAACAACTTCATTAAAAATGAAAAAAATGACATCAAACAATTACCATATCACTAACAGTTCATTCTGGGGCCTCTTCTTAAGGAAAGTTTTGTAATGAACCAAAGATTCGGACAGAATTTTTAATAGGGGAGACATGGGGACAGTTGTAACACAAACACATTATCCTCATAACTTACAGATAATTATATCTACAGCTTTTGATTTTAAGAAACAACTACATGAACACAAATAATCAAACTGTTTCTGTATGTTATCTCATAAGTACAGGACTGTCTCAATCAATTCAATAAAGTCAAGTAAACAGGGCAGCTGTAACAGCACTGAGGGGCAATTATGAACATGTTATTTCTTCAAACCTTATGTATCTAAAATAAAAGCACGCCTTTTGTTATTCTAACTTCTGCTGTCTTCTTTAATAATATTACTGGAGATGAGCAGTAATGTCACTACAAACAGTAATGTTATTTGCTCAATTACATTTTCCAGTAGTGTTGCGGTAGCTCCATTGTTTTCTGAGTCAATTAGCTTTTTGGTAGCCTACTTTTTTTTTTTCATCAAGCCATTCAGTAGCATCTAAACAAGCTGAATGTTTCCCTCTTTAAAGAGGAAGAGCAGCAGCAAAGCACTCCGTCACAGAACAAAATACTTTGAAGGAAGAGTAAATGACATGAGGAGACACACAGATTTGTAGTTGTAGCAAACAGTATGTTTCCTCAAATCCTTTACAGCTCTAGTGTCCATCCTGCAGCCGAACTCATAAGCCAGAGGCGAGGGGGACAGGCGAGTGGACACAGAAAACCCACAACACCTACCAGTAAGTGATGCTTGAAATGTGGCTATTTCATATGAAACACAACTGTCATTAAAGCAGTCATGACAAAATACTCTGTCCTTCCTTGCATTACCAAAATCCAAAATTTTGTTCAAGCCAACAATAATTAATGAAATCAACAATAAATATGATTGTAATTAAATCTTGCAGTTTCAATAACATTGTGTATTTTGGTTATTTGCATCCTGGAGAGAGAGCTAACTTCACATATGGGTCCCAAGTCAAAAAAGTTTAGGAACCCCTGCCTTATTGCATATAGCTTATGTAAGCAAGGGTTGGAAATATTAAATATTAGTGTTTTCTAAATTTCATTTATTAGGGTGGTAAACTCTGCATTTTTTGGGACACTGAACATGTTCAAAATATATGATGAGTTGTGCATTATCTAGAGATTCATATTATTTCCAAAAAAGAGTTTGAGGAATCATCTTAGCAACCTCATATTTCATGTTTTACATAGAAATATGAAACTTGGTAGACACGTGGCTCTCTGAGATTTACAAAAAAATCAGCAGGATGGTTTTTTTAACCCCCACAAGAAAGATTCCATTTTCTAATTAATTACCCAAAAATGGGTCATCTTTGATCATTTCCAGGGGATGAACTAGATAGAGGGTTATCATCTGATCAGCTTCCTTTGTTTATAGCTAGAAAAAGATTATGAAAGTACAAAGCTAAATACATCCCACTCAATAAATCTCTTCTCTACCACTGAGGCAACCAGTACTGGAAAGGTTAATCATCTACATGTAATAATTTTGCTCTGGCAAGGGATTATTTGCCATCAAACAGGAAGCCGTTTTTTTTTTTTTTTTTACAGAACCTAAATGTACTGTACATTCACTAAACTTAACCATAAGCAGAGAGGAGGAAATAGACAATTTACAATAGTTTTACCAGTGGGAGTGGCAAAACTGCTCAGGGGTTCCTCCTACATTATTTTTAAAATTCAGCTCCTGCACGACAATGAACCTAGGATTCCGGATGTTGGTATGCATATAAACTATGCCAAGACCTTCAAAATGCCTTTTCGACTCATACCGTAATGCCAAAAGGAAGTCAGACATTCATTTATTTATTATCTAAATGGCAGAAAAAATTGTATTTTAAGAGCTCCTGCAGGGAATGAGTCTTTTGAGTGGGGTGAATCCATACATTTGCAATCTGTCTTGAGCTACAGGACACGCTCTAGAAATGCTGATATTTCAATTGTATTCTCAGATTAAAAGATGTTTCTATGGTAATTTGTCAAAGTTCATCCATCCATCCATCTTACTCCGCTTTTCTGTGGTCGGGTCGCAGGGGCAGCAGCCTAAGCAGGGAAGCCCAGACTTCCCTCTCCGCAGCCACTTTGAGGCGTTCCCAAGCCAGCTGCAAGACATAGTCCCTCCAGCGTGTCCTGGATCTTCCCCGGGGCCGCCTACCAGTGGGACGTGCCCGGAACACCTCACCAGGAAGGCGTCCAGGAGGCATTCTGATTAGATGCCCAAGCCACCTCATCTGGCTCCTCTCAATGTGGAGGAGCAGCGGCTCTACCCCGAGCCCCTCCCAAATGACCAAGCTTCTGACCCTGTCTCTAAGGGAGAGCCCAGACACCCTGCGAAGGAAACTCATTTCAGCCATTTGTACCCGCAATCTTGTTTTTTCGGTCACTACCCACAGCTCGTGACCATATTTGAGGATAGGAACGAAGATCGAGCAGTAAATCGAGAGCTTCGCCTTTCGAATCAATTCCCTTTATTACAACAACAGACCGGTGCAGAGTCGACATCACTGCCGACGCCGCACCCATCCGCCTGTCGATCTCTAGGTCCATCCTTCTGGGGGCGGGGCCAGACAAAGCGTGGCTCGAAGACCACTATGGAGCACAAGACCAAAGGTTTCCAGTTTCCCTTGCCTGTATGCAGGTAGAGGGCTGCCTTTGGGTTGGGGGACAGAACCTGACTGTTTTTTGTGCTTATGCACCAACAGTAGTTCAGAGTCTCCACCCTTTCTGGATTCCCTAGAGGGGATGTTGGAGAGTGCCTCTTCTGGGGACTCCCTCGTTCTGCTGGGGGACTTCAATGCTTACATCGGCAATGACAGAGCGACCTGGAGGGGTGTGATTGGGAGGAATGGCACCCCCGATCTAAACCAGAGCGGTGCTTTGTTATTGGATTTCTGTGCTCGTCATAGATTGTCCATAACAAACACCATGTTCAAGCATAAGGGTGTCCGTACAGTGCTGCTTGAAAGCATGTGAACCCCTTGAGCAGTTTAGATGTTTCTGTTATTTTATTATGATTTTCTTAATTCATCATCGCCAGTTTTTATATATAAAATGTCAGATATATGTTTATCAATTGCATGTAATTGTTTAGTGGGACTTGTTTAAGTAGCCCAAAAACTACATGAAATATGGAATTAGTGTATGTGCATAAGTAAAAACACATTTGGGTGCTTAATTAATCATTTAAGCAGACCAATTAAATGAGACATCATTTGGAAAAGGTTTGGCCTGCACTAATTAAAAAAAAGAGGAAACCGACCAAACCACAGTGGTCTCAAACAAGTCAATAATGCCGAGATCAAAGGATATATCCAAAGACATGAAGAAGAGGATAGTGACAGCCCATTAGTCTGGGGAGGGCTACAAGACCATCTCTAAAAAGATTCCAGCACCACCCGTCCACTGTAAGACAAATAATTTATAAATGGAGGGCCAACAGCATGACAGCAACTCTGCCTAAGAGTTGACGCCTGTCAAAACTATCACCCAGAAGCACCAGAAAAATAAATCAGCTAAAGGCCAACCCACACATCACCTCTGTAGAGTTGCAGACTTCTCTGGTAGCATCTGGGCAAAATGTGCATACATCTACAATCAGAAGAAAACTGAATAGCCATGGCATTTATGGGAGGGTTGCTAGAAGGAAGCCTCTGCTCTCAAAAAAGAACAAAGCTGCCCGTTTCAACTTTGCCAGAGAGCACCTTGACAAACCAGATGCCTTCTGGAAGTCCATTCTCTGGACAGGTTAGTCCAAAATAGAATTTTTTGGTCAAAAAACAGTGACCATGTCTGAAGGGTTCACAAACTTTCAAGCAGCACTGTATGTGCACTTGGCACCATGACACCCTAGGCTACAGTTCAATGATCGACTTTGTGGTCGTGTCATCGGACTTGTGGCCACATGTCTTGGACATTCAGGGGAAGAGAGGGGTGGAGCTGTCCACTGATCACCACCTGGTGGTGAGTTGGCTCTGATAATGGGGGAGGATGCCCGTCAGACGTGGCAGGCCCAAGCATGTTGTGCGGGTCTGCTGGGAACATCTGGCAGAGTCTCCCATCAGGAAGAGTTTCAACTTCCACCTCTGGGCGAAATTTGACCATGTCATGGGGGAGGCAGGGGACATTAAGGGTGAATTCCAATTCTACCCCTTAGCCCTTGTCTTACCCCTTACCCCTTGGTTTTGTGCGTTCACGTCTAGTGAAGTGGTGTCCCAATTCTCCGTAGGGCTAAGAGGAAGGGCTAAGACCAAGGGGTACATAGCCCTCGAAACGAAGACAGACCGGGACTTCACTTGAAACGAAGTGTCGCCCGCCGACACGAGGAAGAGCAGAGACCGAAGAAAGCGTTTAATTATAAGTAATTATTAAATCAACCAGGAAATATGAACCATGTTTTGAATTGTTGGTCGTATTTTACAGTTTCTCGTTATAACAAGCTAGCTTTCACAGCTGTAGCTACGGTTACTGTCGCATCTGCCTACGTCACAGCTAGCTAGCGGCTCTGGGTGATGACATAGTGGGCAACGAGTGGTGTCTCGTTTCTCAGCAGTGTGTTTTCACCCCTTCCCCTTAGCCCTCTGTTTTGAGGGCCAGGGGGAAGGGGTAGGGGAAGGGGTAAGACAAAGGGGAAGGGCTAGGGGTAGAATTGGGATTCACCCTAAGTCCGAGTAGACCTTGTTCCGGGCCTCTATTGTTGAGGCGGCTGATCGGAGCTGGCGTGGCGGCAACACCTGAACCCAATGGTGGACACCGGCAGTAAGGGATGCTGTTAAGCTGAAGAAGGAGTCCTATCGGGCCTTTTTGGCCAGTGGGACTCCGGAGGCAGCTGACAGGTACTGGCAGGTTAAGCAGAATACTGCTTCGGTGGTCGCCAAGGCAAAAACCGGGCATGGGAGGAGTTCGGTGAGGCCATGGAGAATGACTTCCGAACGGCTTCGAAGAGATTCTGGACCACCATCCGGCGTCTCAGGAGAGGAAAGCAGTGTGCTGTCAACACTATCTATGGTGGGGATGGGGCGTTGCTGACCTCAACTCTGGATGTAGTGGATCGGTTGAAGGAATACTTCGAAGACCTCCTTAATCCCACCAGCACGTCTTCTAGTGTGGAAGCAGACCTGGGGGACTCTGGGGTGAGCTCTCCTATCTCTGGTGCTGTGGTCGCCAAGGTGGTCAAAAAACTCCTCAGTGGCAGGGCACCAGGGGTGGATGAGATCCGCCCAGAGTTCCTCAAGGACCTGGATATCATGGGGCTGTCATGGTTGACAGAACTCTGCAACATCGCGTGGACATTGGGGACAGTGCCACTGGATTGGCAGACTGGGGTGGTGGTCCCCCTTTTCAAGAAGGGGGACCGGAGGGTATGCTCCAACTACAGGGGGATCACACTCCTCAGCCTCCCTGGTAGGTCTATTCGGGGGTACTGGAGAGGATGGTCCGCCAGATAGTCAAACCTTGGATTCAGGAGGAGCAATGTGGTTTTCGTCCTGGTCGTGGAACTATGGACCAGCCCTTCATAGGGTCCTTGAGGGTGCATGGGAGCTTGCCCAACCAGTCTACATGTGTTTTGTGGACTTGGAGAAGGCATTCAATCGTGTCCCTTGTGAAGTCCTGTGGAGGGTGCTCCAGGAGTATGGGGTTTTGGACCCCCTAATACGGGCCGTCCGTTCCCTGTACGTCCGGTGCCAGAGCCTGGTCCGCATTGCTGGCAATAAATCAGAATAGTTTCCAGGGAGGGTTGGACTCTGCCAGGGCTGCCCTTTGTCACTGGTTCTGTTCATAACTTTTATGGACAGAATTTCTAGGCACAGCCAGGGCATTGAGGGTGTCTGGTTTGGTGACCTCAGGATTTTTGCAGATGATGTGGTCCTGTTGGCTTCATCGGACCGCGACCTATAACTCTCACTGGATCAGTTTACAGCCGAATGTAAAGTGGCTTGGATGAGAATCAGCACCTCAAAATCTGTGTCCATGGTCCTCGCCTGAGGGTGGGTGGAGTGCCCTCTCAGGGTCGGGAAAGAGAATCTACCCCAAGTGGAGGAGTTCAAGTATCTCGGGGTCTTGTTAAAGTTCAATACCTCATAAAAATTAGAAAATGAAAAACAAAAAAATAAAATAAAATGATAAATCAGATTTACAAAACAATCTACCTGCTTCAATTTAATTTAGTGCTGCATAAATAAAGATTGATTGATTAATTGTTTATGGCACAAAATGTGTCTCGAACTCAAAAAATAGCCACAGTTTCAACCAGGTTGACAAGATCTTCCTTAAAGGGGACATATTATGCAAAAACCACTTTTTAAGGCTTTTGAACACATTTTTGGGTATTTGGCCTTCCTCACAGCCCACAAAATGTGATAGTAGACAACAAAACCTGTATTTAGCAGGCTGCATGAATGTGAACTCATGGCATTCGGCAAGCTGTTGAGTCTGTTAATATACTGTTACGAAACAGTATATTTTCATTTGCATACCTAACCTGATTGGTCTACCTGAGTATCCCCCCTCACCCTTGCTGGAGAGATTCCTCTGCAAGGTGCAGCCATGTTGTTTATATTCTTAGCGAGAGATCGGTGTTCAACATGTCTAGGATTTCAAATGAAGGAAACATGGCTGATAAATGTAGGTTCTTTTTCTTTTAATTTGACTTTGTTTAGCTTGTTCCTTAAAAACACATGATACACCCGTAAGGTTAAAATTTACATATTTAATTTTTCATAAGTGAAAAATTGAAAGCTGGTTTTGGTATTTTATGTGCTGATGCATTTCTTCTTTCAGTAGCAGGAACTATAAAAGTCCATCTGGTTTCACTTTTGACAGTATGTGTACATCCCAAATTGCCAAACTGTTTCTGTAATTTTTTGCATTTCTCTCACAGTTATTTCACAATTATTTTTTGCGGTTGATAAATACACCCTATTTCAGCACAAGCTCACACACAGATTCAAACATTGAAAGAATTGTTTAAAAATCTGACCTCGTCCCCTAAAAATAAAGCTTCTGTTTCCTCTCTGCCAGGTCATCTGTTCAAAACCCATCAGGGTTGTGTCAACACGGAGACACTGACCACACTTCCAAACCCTGTAGGTATCGCTGGGGCAGATTCTGGACACCAGTAGCGCTACAGACAAAACATACACACGTGTCTAAGCTCAGAAGCTGTCACTGCTTGGTTGTTGGCTGTAAACAGCCACATATATCTTCACATACAGTTATGTTCATAATAACAGCAGTGTGTTTAAAAAGGTGAGTAAACCTCAAAATTCTTGAAATAAATTTTATTTTAATGCACCCACATGCATTGGGGACACTGCACATTCTATTTCAAAGCAAGAAAATTGGAAAAAGTAATTGAATTTGATAATATTTTACAGAAAGTCAAGAAATATGATGTTCAAAAAATAGCAGTGTTGACATCTTTATTTACAAACTCAAAAAAGTAGTGTATAAACTAAGAATTGCTTGATGATTCAACTTTCCTGAGAATCATAAACTAATATTTAGTTGCATAACCACGGTTTCTGATAACTGCTTCACATCTGTGGTGCATGGAGCCTACCAACTTCTGGCACCAGTCAACAGGTATTGAAGCCCAGGACAATTGTACTACGTTCCACAATTGCTCTGCATTTCTTGGTTTTGCCTCATGAACAGCATTTTTTATGTCAGCCCACAAGTTTTCTATGGGATTAAGGTCCGGGGATTGTGCTAGCCACTCCATTACTTGAATTTTGTTTGTCTGGAACCATGATTTTGCTCGCTTGTTGGTGTGTTTGGGGTCATTGTCTTGTTGAAACACCCATTTCAAGGGCATTTCCTCTTCAGCATACAGCAACATGACTTCTTCCAGTATTCTGATGTACTCAAACTGATCCATGATCCCTGGTATGCGATAAATAGGACCAACACCATAGTACGAGAAACATCCCCATATTATGATGCTTGCACCACCATGCTTCACTGTCTTCACTGTGTACTGTGGCTTGAATTCAGTGTTTTCAGGTCGTCTGACAAACTGTCTGTGGCCCTTAGACCCAAAAAGAACAATCTTACTCTCATCAGTCCACAAAATATTGCCCCATTTCTTTTTAGGCCAGTCAATGTGTTCTTTGGCAAATTGTAACCGCTTCAGCACGTCTTTTTTTTAACAATGGGACTTTGTGGGGGCTTCTTGCTGGAAGGTAGGCTTCACATAGACATCGTGTGATTGTTACAGTACTCACAGGCAACCTTAGATCTTCTTTGATCCTCCTGGAGCTGATCATTGTCTGAGCCTTTGCCATTTTGGTTATTCTCCGATCCATTCAAATAGTCGTTTTTCTTTGTCTTCCTCACCTTTCTGGTTTTCGCTGCCACTTCAAAGCATTTGATATCATTTTAGCTGGACAGCCTATCATTTTCTGAACTTCTTTATAGGTTTTCCCCTCATCTATTAACTTCTTAATCAAAGAACACTCTTCTTCTGAACAATGTCTTGAACGACCCATTTTACTCTGTTTTTCAAGGACAAATGCACAGCCAGCATATGCAGCATCAGTTGCCTTGATGCTTAAATAAGAGCCACCTGTTTAACACCTATTTTTTTCACACAATCAGTTACCTCACTAATTGAACTCAGCACTGCTATTTTTTTGAACACGCCCCTTTCAGTTAACGATTCAGTTTCACAGAATCAGCAGCATGCACGTCATGCCTGTTGGGTCTGTTGGTTTTCTATACCTTTACTAAACCTTCTAGAAACTTACTTGCAGTGTAGAAGTTCAAATTCTAACAAAAATAGTGATTTATCTTGCTAGTGATGTGGGACTGCTATTATTTTGAACACAACTGTGTAGGCTACCAGCCTCGGAGGACCAAAGGGTCCAGTGGATTCATTTTTATTTTGAAGGGAATGAACCACCTACAGTCGGCTAAAACCTGTATGTGTGTGCCAGTCACTTCACATCTGACTGCTTCTTAACCTTCAGTTAGTTCAACACAGGACTGGCAACTAGACTCTTACTGAATCCGAGCTCAGTACCAACAATCCATCGCCAAACCTGATGATGGAAATGTAAGTATTTTAATACTGTGTAGTATTTATTTTGCTCATTGCTACGAGCTAATGCTAACAGCAGGGTGAAGTGAACTAGAGGTAACTGCACAACATGTTTGTCAATGTTCACATAACTTGTTGAAAGTCTGAAGGATAAACTTCAATGTATGAGCATTCTTATATTAGTCAAGAGAAGTTTAACAGTTGGCTGAATATAATCAGTCCCACTGTGGTGACTAGGCTGAGGTTAGCATGTTGTGCGTTAGCCTGTGATGTTTGGGGGAAAAGAGCTTTGCTGTTGTAACTGTGTGTGGTAGCATGAATTTAGGATTTGTATGTGTTCAGGACTGTAAGCAGCGCATGGCTGGAGCGCCTGCTTTGCTCGAGTTATGAGTTACTCTACCGTGAATTGCCGTATGTATGCTGCTCTGGCTCATTAGCATATGAAGGCGACCGCTCTCAAAACAGGCTGTTCTGGACAGAGCTGTTATGTGAGCTGAGCGTGGAAAGAATGCAGCTGTGCTTTATTCATAGGCTTTTTGGACCAAAGCATGTCACTAACGTTTCATGAAGACATCAAGGATCCATGTTAAACAGCAAAAAAGGAGCAAAATATGGGACCTTTAAAATATCTTCATTGTATTCAGACATTGTCTCCTTCCAATATTGCCAAATTGACAGTTCTGTGGCTTAGAATGCTGCAATGGAAACAAATTCTTCATCATTAAACAGGACGTACAATTTCGGAGGCTTAAAGTATTTTTACTGAACTTTGCCAACATGAGCCGATGAAATGAATGAGTAGCTCCTTAAGAGTTTAATAATTACTGTGCCAAATCTCTTTCCACTGTTATTTCAACTCTTTATGTGATCCAGATCATTTTGCTCAGCCAAATTATCAACTTCTATTTGGCTCACAAACAACTCTTTATTTTTGTACCATTCTGGCTGTTATGACACCAAATAACTTTAACCATTTCCTGACACAGTGTTGATACTTGTGCATGTATTAGTAGTTGTTACTTTGGTATTAACTAATAAGGATCTCAACAAATCAATAAATAAAATCATACTCAAATTAGATCCTACAATTAAAATGAACTGTATTATTATCAATAACTATTCTAAGTGATGTTATTATTTATTTATATTTTTATTTACCTTTATTTTAACCAGGAAGTCCCATTGAGATTAAAAAAATATATATCTTTTACAAAAGACCTGGCCAAGGTAGCAACCAATACATGTTGATGACCAGTGTTCCATTTGCAGTGGCCTTTCTGTTCAAATGAGACAATGCAATATACATTAGCACATAAAAATTTTTGCCTTTATTTAAAGTTATTATCAAAAGTGTTTTCATATTCCTCATGATTAAGACTCAAAATTGTTATGAATGGTGAAAAAATAAATGGCTGTTCAAGGACTGCTGGCTCTTTTTGCTCAGATAACAGCTTGCACTTTAGAAAGCTTGGTGGCAATCAAGTTTTCACAAACCAATAAACCAAGTCAAACCAAGTTTGCCCTGCTTAACAATTCTTGGTGAGTTATCTCTACTTTATATATCTACCTTACCCTGCCTTATCATTGCATGTTGTGTTAAAATGACCTTCCCAAGATCCTCAAGGCTGCAAGGGCCCTGTTGATGCTACTTGTAGCGGTTAATATTTTTTTTCCTTTTTAAAAACACGTGGCTCTTCCTAGATTGATGCAATTTTTTTAGCTAAATTTGTCCTTTTGTTACCAAATTTCCTTACAATTTTATATATGGCACTGTACTGCAGTAACATTCCATAAAGAGTTTTTCAATTGCCGCCTCATTTATTGTTCTGTACAAAGAAAGAAAATGACATCAACCAAAGAGCCTGCATTATCCATATTAGTCAGTTGTGGGTTTTAGCATCAGTTATAGCAAAACTGGAAAAAATAAATGGAAGTTTAGCTTTCACAAAACATAAACTTTCCACACAGGAAAAAAACAGCATGACCTGGAGCATTAAAATAGACTGTGTTCAAATACAGCTACTGGTGGTAAAGAAACAGATAACTGTGACTGTTCTGTGAAGAAAAGTCTTTCCAGTAAACCCAACATGCTGGCAAAATTATGAGACTAAAAGGGAAACTTTGTCCTGGGGAAAAACATACAACCTTTACACTATCTGTTACTGTAACCCTGAATATTTATGCAATACATCATTTAAGCTATTAAACAAATTAAGAAAATAACATTACAAAATGAGAACATGGTTTATAACGATGGGGATAGTTTACTTCAAGAATAGATTTCCCCACATTTTCCAGGATATTAAATGCAGTAACAACTGTAGAGTTGTCTGTATTGATACATATCAATTGACAAAGCAACCTACTTTGAATTATGTTTATGATTGTCCTTATTTGATACTGTAACTTTGTATCCTAAAAAAAAATTTGTACACTGGCATCTGTCTGACCTTTCAAAGGCAATGTTGCGGGTGTCCAGCTGGGTGGTCACCACAGGAGCTGACAATCTTCCAGCTACCTGCTCGTCGCTGGGCTGCACAGCCCCAAGACGGCCAAGACCAGCTACAGTGTCACTGCATGCACTGCTATTCAGTTGGCCGGTTGATAATGTGGCTAGTGACGAGACACACAGGGTCTCGCAGTACACCAGCTGTCTGTCATGGTCCACCTCCATCATTTCTGCACTGGAATCTGGTTAGCAAAAGGTTGAGAATTATGTTTGTAAATGAGAGGGTAATATTAGGTGAGAGAGAGAAGGAAGGGAGGGAATAAAAGAAAAGTACTACATCAAAAACATGCAAGTTTTGCTGAGACACAAAAGTAAAGTGAGTACAGAGCTCATTGCATTGATTCAAAATAAACAGCAAAAGTAAATGCCAAAAGTAGGCAGTGGGTGTGTAAATACAAACATATCATTGTTCATTATGCAAGACATTCAAGTGGATAGAGGAAAAACAAAGAGGAAGCAAAATACTGCTGGAGTGAAAAAAAATGGTAGTTTCTGAAAGACAATAGAAACAGCTATGCAGGGAAGCAACAAAGATACTTTTTACTCCCTTTCGTACAAAGACAGTCAAATGTTAACTGATATCTGTGATTATCTGACTAACCTTACCAGGATTTCAAATGAAGGAAACATGGCTGATAAATGTAGGTTCTTTTTCTTTTAATTTGACTTTGTTTAGCTTGTTCCTTAAAAACACATGATACACCAGTAAGGTTAAAATTTACATATTTAATTTTTCATCAGTGAAAAATTGAAAGCTGGTTTTGGTATTTTATGTGCTGATGCATTTCTTCTTTCAGCAGCAGGAACTATCTGAGTCCATCTGGTTTCACTTTTGACAGTATGTGTACATCCCAAATTGCCAAGCTGTTTCTGAAATTATTTGCATTTCTCTCACAGTTATTTCACAATTATTTTTTTGCGGTTGATAATACACCCTATTTCAGCACAAGCTCACACACAGATTCAAACATTGAAAGAATTGTTTAAAAATCTGACCTCGTCCCCTAAAAATAAAGCTTCTGTTTCCTCTCTGCCAGGTCATCTGTTCAAAACCCATCAGGGTTGTGTCAACACGGAGACACTGACCACACTTCCAAACCCTGTAGGTATCGCTGGGGCAGATTCTGGACACCAATGGCACTACAGACAAAACAGACACACAAAGAATACAACTGTTCCACTCTGACTGGAAAGAAAAAAAGAATTGACAGCTCCATCCTTAGTTCTGTTATTTAATATGTTCAGAAGCCAGGTTTTGTTAAACAATGTCAAAGAAAAAATTCATCAACACTCTTGTATTTAGTATACAAACCTACCCTAAATTTTAATCTGCAATGACTGAGCTCGGTCTGCACTACCCAATCAATCTTTTAGGAAGAGGTGGAAGCTAATAGCATGATGACTGCAGGAAGCAACTGCTTACAGAGATTAGCATTGATGCTAACAGCTTTAGTGACAATTTTGTTAGATCTGGACCGCATTTCTTCATTAAATGAAAATCAACAAGACTGAAAGCATTTTTTGATAGGAAGGATGTTTACGCTCCACTTCCGACATGTTTAGGCATGATTTGATCTACGAAAATGCTTAGATTTTGTACTTTACACTGCAACAGCGGCACCCATCCACTACATTACCAGACTGGATCATGATAAATGTAATTAATGGGACAATCATTCAATCACCTGCCTTATATGGTTTTGAAAGGTTCTGTCAAACCAAAGCACTTTCCATATGCTGTTGCCCAGATTGACTGATGAAATGTATTCTGCATGTATTGAATAGTCTATATGGTGTGCCAGGCTATGAACTTGTGGTTTCACAAAGCAGCTCAGAAGCAGTTTAACAAATGTTTGACCAAAATACAAAAGCAAGTCCCATAGTTAACCAGACAAGAAATTTGTGGGCTTCAGTGTTCAATATAACTTAAGGTACTCACAGACTCGGGCATACTGTGAGCGGAGCGGACTCCGCGCGGAATGTCCACAGACGTCAGAGCTTTCATAGTTGAGCGCACTGCCGTGTAGTAGTTTCTTGTGAAATTACAGAGAAACCCTACATTTCCCACAATCCTTGCGCATTGTTTTATATTTCTCTGTCATGACGTCCTACACTGAGGACGAGGGAGAGGAGCTGCTCTGCCTGCTGACTTTGCAAGCATTAATTAAGAGATGGAGGTGTATACGGCCATTAAATGCCATAAGAGACAGGGGCGGGGTATGCCATGAAGGACATGCGTGATATTGACGATGAAAAAGATTTACAACACTTCTGAATGTCAAGTGAACCCAACTAGTTCAGTGATCTAGTTGGGTGCCTAGTCCCCTTCCTTCCGAAACCAGTGCATGGTCGTAAAATTTGAGCTTTGCGCTCACAGGCTTTGCGGATGTCCACTTTGAGTCCGCGCAAACCTCCGCGGAGTCCACTCCGCGTATGTTCCGCCCGAGCATGTTTGGGCCTTTAGAGATGAAGAGCATTCCATCACCAAAGAGAGCTGTTGACATTTTTAGTTTTGACCTCACACTGATTTATTGACTGGGACACAGACACAACTTACCCCAGCTGGTAAACTCCCATTTCATCTCCACATAAAAGTCCTGAGCCTGGTCAAAAAGTGGCAAAAATAAAAGGTACAGATTGAGGAGGTTAAGACAAATAACAGAGAAAAAGGCACTTCACCATGTCAGAGACTAGGACACAACTTTACAGATAGCATAATTAGATTTTGATGTGCTTTTGTCAGTCTGAGTGGGTCCGTTGGAACAGAAAAGGACCAGAATGAGACCAGCAAGAGGTGCAGTCCTGGTACAGGAAGGTGACTGTGGTATTAATAGTTCGCTATTTTGTTCTTTATTTCTACAAAGATCAGGTAAACTACAGCATTGCCGTAAAGAAAGCCCTAGTGTTGCTTTTGTTCATCAATTTGAGGTCAATGTCTTCTTTAGCTCCAAGCCAGTATTTATGTCTTTAGATCAGGGGTGTTCAAACTATGGCCTGCGGGCCAACTGCAGCCCGCCATCCATTTTTAATTGGCCCGTATCAAAGTCCAAAAAAAAAATGGAGTATGGCCCACACATGATATTTGTGCTGAACTGTATTGTACTTCTTAGTTTCAACACTAGTTGGAGCTACCATCTTGAACAAGGCGCTGCCTTGTTTTTGTCTGCATAAAAAAATTTACTCAGGGTCACCAGAAATGGCTGAACCAAAGAGATGGTGGAAAAATGAATATTTTTTTAAAAGAAACCAGAGGAAAATGTGTTTGTTTGATTTGCAATGGAACGGTTGTCATGATGAAAGAGTACAATATACAACGACATTACGAAACAAAGCATCAGACCTTCACATCCTACACTGGCGCTGAGCAAGAAGAGAAGGTGAAGCAAATGGCAGCCAGCCTGCTAACCCAGCAACAGTTTTTCGTGCTAACAAAGCTCAGGAAAATGCCACAATAGCCAGTTATGAAGTAGCTCAACTCATTGCCCTACAGGGGGAAACCTTTCTCTGATGGCGACTTTATCAAACAGTGCCTCATTAAAGTCATGGGAATAATGTGTCCAGAGAAAATGCAGGATTTCAACAATGTAAACATGTCCAGAAATACAGTTGTGCACCGAATTGAAGACTTGTCGGCTAACTTAAAACACCAAGTGTCAGATAAAGCTTGTTCTTTCAATTTTTACTGGATTGCATGTGATGACAGCACTGATGCCACAGACACTGCACAGCTGTTAATTTTTTTGCAGGGAGTTGATAATTTTTGCATCACTCAGGAACTGCTTGATCTTCGTAGTCTAAAGGGGACAACAACTGGTAAGGACATTTTGAAGTTGTGTCAGATGCAGCTGACCAGATTGGACTTAAATGGGACAAGCTGCGTGGTGTTACAAGGGATGGGGCTCGAGTAATGACAGGCGAGTGCAAAGGAATGGCATCTATGGTATGCACAAAGGTGCAAGAGAGTGGAGGTGAGGCTGTCAAAATGGACTGCATCATCCACCAAGAAGCCCTCTGTGCCAAGACAGTCCAGCTTGCCAATGTGATGAACACAGTTGTGAAAACTGTCAACATCCTTCGGGCACGAGGGCTGTACCACAGAGAATTTCAACCATTCCTCTCCGATGTCGATGCTGAAAACGGGGACCTACTCTACCATTCAGATGGTAGCTCAGTCGTGGCTCCGTGCTGCAACGGTTTTATCCCCTGAGATCAAATATCAACACGTTTTTAAAAGAAAAGGGCAGACCTCTGCAGGAGCTCAGTGACTCTTTATGGCTGGCAGACCTGGTGTTTTTAGTTGATCTCACTGATCATCTCAACACCCTGAACAAACGACTACAAGGCAAGGAGCAGGTGGTACCACAGCTGTATGCGCACATGAAAGCATTCTGTGCAAAGCTCCGTCTCCGAGTCACAACTGTGCAACTTCAATGTAGCACACTTCGCCAAGCTGACCGAAATCAAATGCGCATTTCCAAATGCCAAGCTCTCTGCAAAAATGAGAGAATGTGTCTGTGATCACATCTCTCATTACAGAATTTTGTCAGCGCTTTCAAGATTTTTCTGTCATTGAGAAAGAAATCACACTGTTTGCAACTTTGTTTTCAATGGATGCAGAAGAAGTTGAAGAGAGTCTGCAATTACAACTGATCAAAATGCAGTGTGATGATTCTCTGAAGAATCAACATCAGCTTCTCTCCCTACTTGACTTCTACCGGAGTTTGGAAAAGGCCAAGTTTCCTCTGATGAGATGCAAAACAAATGATGAGTCTGTTCGGCTCAACATATATCTGTGATCAGACTTTCTCTCTGTTAACACTGAACAAAAGCAGATTGAGAACCAGAATGACCGACAGCCATCTCCGTGACGTCCTTCGCATCTCAACTACCTCCTGACCTGTCAGCTATCCTTCGGACTAAAGAGCAGTATCACTGCTCCAACTGAGCGTAACATTCTTCCCATTACAGGTGAGTTAAAAATATTCTCACAGGGCCGGATCTACTTAATTCCCAAGTAATGAGCGCTAAATTGCGTGTGCAACTAAAAATTGCACATGTTGCGGTAACATTTTTTGCTGTCCGTCATTTTGACGGACAATGTCGTCACTTTTCCCTCATGCCATATTTTTATGTTGCGACATCTGCCCAGAGTTTCAAAAATGCTGAATTTATACTTGATCCAAAACACATCGGGGCAAAATACTGCAGCATCTGGTGGCGTTACCTTCAGGTTGTGGCTACAGAGCCGCTCACTGAAGAAAGACACCAAAATCTCCTGCCGAAACTTCACACAATGTGAGTGTGAACTTGTTTTTAGATTTTTACTTTGTAATTTTGAGTGATCATAAATTTCATCAAGCTGACTATGGAACAGTGTAGCACACACGGTGGGAGCAGTCTGCTGTACTCAGTAGGCGCATCTGAACAAGAACAGAATGTAGAATCCCTTTATACAATATTATGAATGGTACAACATTACTTCCCTGAGCCTATTCCTTCACGAATTCTCAATGTTACGTCTTTCTTCTGTTTTGCGCACACATAGCTAATTTGCATACACGCACAGGACTTGGCAAAACATATCTGTGAATACATGTTTTGAATTCTTACTGGACATGGTGACATGGCAAAAACACAGAGCGCAATCAGTTTCGGATTTGATAAATCACATTGCGGATGCTAAATGATTACATATGCATCTCCTCCTCCCAGTATTTTGCATGTTCTAATAATCTGCATGTATTCTGCATATTAATGAAGGCAAACACGCTAAATAGATTGCGCTTTTTTGCTCATCTGACAGAAGCAATCGAATAGTAGATCAGCTTTGAGCGCATTTTCAAGTTTGCACGCGTTTTTATACACACAAACCTTCAGGGGTATTGAATTGAAAGACACTGAGGTCCAGTTATTAAAATTTCCTCCAAGAAAAAGTCTGAACCGAAGTCCAGGTGTGTCTTACAGCCTTCACCCTCGTCCACATTTTAATAGTTTCAACAATATTCATTACCCATTTTTAATGCGGGATATGTTTAACTGAGTGCACACTCACAGCTGGGTCTTTTACTATTAATAAAATTAGCCCCAGGCAAATAAATTTAAGGTCTTTATTTCAGATTAAAGAAAACAAAAGCCTCAGAATAAAGTAACTAAAAAAGTGCAAACATAGCCGCATAACCTTTTTTTCTCTTAAATTAAAGAGGTCCCAGCCTGAAGAATTGGAAGAAAAAGAAAGTCAACATCTTCAGAAAACAATAAATAAAAGGTGGGGGTTTCTTTAGAAAAATAAACAAGTGCATACAAAGCAGTCTCCCAGGTCGGCAGCGGTTGGAGGAATAAATGCTCAGAAATCCTTAGACAACATCATGACCGTTAGAAGACATACAAAACATATATCCAGGAAAAATCATGGCATGAGATCAGATGACCATAGCAGTTCTAGAGTTGTAGCAGCGACAGCTGTCTATAGCAGCGACCTTCGGAAAAAATGCTCCTTTAACTTCTATTCTTGTGAATTTATCAGAGATTGCTCACAGGTTTCGACAGAACCATCACTCGATCCGGACCAAGGTCCGCCATTTAGTGATGCTTTAGTAGATCTGGCCCACAGTTTTCATTTGTAAATCAGCCCAATTTCTTAATAAATTCAGGTCATTAAAGTTGTCAATTTTTTAACAAACATTAGTAGATGTGTTAACACACCCAATTATTTATTTGTGGAAGAACCTTGAAATATCGCACACATGAAGACAGATAATTTCAGATTTGTTAGTTTTGTTCCTGTTGTGTGTGGTGTGCCACAAAGAGAGAGACATATGAGGATACCGCAAACCAACCAGTTCATTTACCAAAAAGGCAGTGCCTTTGCTCTCACGGCTTATGATCTCACATGATTACAGGTGTCTTCCATGTAAACAAATACAGTGGACAATGTCAGGAAGCTAAATGTGTCTAGCAGTTAGTGTTCGAGAATTCCCAGATGTTTAAAGGAAGACACAGACAGAATTAGGGGTGTGATGATCCATCGATCTGGATCGATACATCGATTGGTTAAGCAATGATCCAATCAAATCGATGGAAACTCAAAACATCGATCAACATCGTCATCTTCAACGCCTTTATTTTGAAATTCTGACCGGATATGCGTTTCACCGCTTCCGCCCAATAGCGCCTCGTTCTGAAGTTTCAACTTCACAGGGCTCTCAAGTCTCACGTATTCAGCATATGAGACGCGTACCTTTTTGCTCTCTTACACACCGGTATTTCTCCTGCATGAAAATGTATTGTGTAGCGCCCACCGAGTAACACCGCTATATGCTAACGCGTAGCAACACGCTCTTAGCATCACAGAGCTAAACGGGAGCTTGACATGTCAGCCAATCAGAAAATAGCACTGCTGTATTCGGGTAAGATACAGTCGATCTGACAGCAGAGGATGCATACTGCACACACACTACAGGAGTAATCACATGAGTACAGTAAGTTATCTCATCATTTGATTTTGTAGCGCACTGATTAATGAAATTACTTATTGTATGAAAGGAAAACAGTGAGAGCTTATTCTTATTCTTCCTCCACACCTACCAGTAAACAGTGAAGCAAAGTCTAAAAACACCTGACAACTAATTAACCCAATTTTAATTTTAAACACGATTAGATCATACAGATGGTTATAATCCTCTATAACCTATCATACCCAAAGGTCAGCACATCGTTTCACATTTCAGTAATAAAACTGTCAAAACTTAGAAATTGCTTTGTATTTCTTTCTTTTGCTTTAGGTGAAATGTAGCTGATTGTGTTCAATGAGTACATAATATCGTCTTAAATCGATCGAAGGTCCCTGAATCGTATCGTATCGAAATCGAATCATGGCAGACTTTGTGATATCGGCAAATATCGTATCGTTGTCCAAAGAATCGATATCGTATCATATCGTCATGAAACTGGTGATTTACACCCCTAGACAGAATCAATCTGCAGTCTCTTGAGAATTTATTGAGAGAGAACAGCTTCAAACCAAATCATAATAGACAGACCCCTGAAACAGCTTTTGTTATGACTTTTATGGTGCTTCAGTGACGTCAGTGCTTCTCAGGCTCAAGCCCACCCATTCCGGTCCTGTTCACCCTCCTGGAGCTGTAATTTGAGATATTTGTAAAATTGTTTTATAACAACTTGTCCTGCCAAGTTTTCTTTCCTCATCAGGTCAGGTCAAGATGACCTTATATGGAAGGGAACATCTGCAAAATAGCTCTCCTCTTCAAGCAGCAACACTTTATTCTGTAATAACAACTGTTTCCTGTTATTGTGAGCAATCTCGTTCCAACATAATCCCCCTTTGACCCTAACCTATAGGGTCAAACAGTCACTCCTAGGATAGATTAAATGGTTAATTTATTTGCACAATGACGTCGCTGAAGCATCGCATGAAAAATTTATTTTAAGTATCAAACACAATGAATGGAACTTATCCTACCCATTGTAATTCTTTATAAACCTAGGGATTAAATATATAAAACTTTCTAAGACTTTATACTATTCACTTCTAATGCTATGAACAGTGTCATGAAAAAGTATTTGCCCCCTTCCTGATTTCTTACTTTTTGCATATTTGTCACACTTAAATGTTTCACAAATTTTAACATTAGACAAAGATAATTTGAGTGAATACAAAATGCAGATTTTAAATGATGATTTTATTTATCAAGGGAAAAAAGCTCTCCAAACCTACATGACCCTATGTGAAAAAGTAATTGCCCCCTGAACCTAATACCTGGTTGTGTCACCCTTGGCAGCAATAACTGCAATCAAGCGTTTGCGATAACTGGCAGTGAGTCTTTCACATCGCTGTGGAGGAATTTTGGCCCACTCTTCTGCACAGAATTGTTTTAACTCCGCCACATTTGAGGGTTTTCAAACATGAACTGCCTGTTTAAGGTCACACTACAGCATCTCAGTTGGATTTAAGTCCGGACTTTGACTCGGCCACTCCAATTAATTTTAATTTTGTTTTTTTAAGCCATTCAGAGGTGGACTTGCTAGTGTGTTTTGGGTCCTTGTCCTGTTGCATAACCCAAGTGTGCTTGAGCTTGAGGTCACAAACTGATGGCCGAACGTTCTCCTTCAGGATTTTCTGGTAGACAGCAAAATTCATGGTTCCATCAATCACAGCAAGGGTCCTGAAGCAGCAAACCAGCCCCAGACCATCACAGTACCACCACCATGTTTGACTGTTGCTATGATGTTCTTTTTATCAAATACTGTGTTGTTTTTACGCCAGATGTAACAGGATGCACACCTTCGAAAAAGTTCAACTTTTGTCTCATCAGTCCACAGAGTCTGTGTAGATTCTCATTCATCCAGGTCATAGTCATTCTGAAGATTCAAAAGCAAGGCAACTGGACTGTGTAGAGTTTGTTGGGAAGACGTTTCTCTTCTCATCCAAGAAGCTTCTTCAGTTCCAAATGGCTGGTGCTGGAAGCAGATATTTATCTTGCTAGAGGAAAAAAAAAAAAACAACAACAAAGGAAGGGAGGAGTTGGAGAACGACTCATAGAAACTTATCCCAGGGTGATGTAACCCCTGAGAGTCGTTACCCTGAATGGGTCATTAACTCCCCCTGTCATGTGAGGTGTTATGGTCACATGTGCCCAGGTGTGAGTGTTTGGAGAGCTTTCTGGGGAGAGAGCTTAGCACTGCATTATATGTGGGTGAGAGATTGTGTCTGAGTCCACCACCTCTGTTAAGAGAAGGCTTCTCCAGTCTGGTGAAGATGGCTTCTTTAACTCCTCTTTCAAACCATCTATCTTCTCTCGCCAACACCTGTACATTGCTGTCCTCAAAAGAGTGTCCCGTGTCCTTTAAGTGAAGGTGGACTGCTGAGTCCTGACCTGAGGACGTGGCTCTCCTGTGTTGAGCCATACGCTTGTGAAGCAGTTGTTTAGTTTCCCCAATGTACAGGTCTGAGCATTCATTCTCACTGAAGTTAACAACTTTGTGGATAAGGCCCAGATTGCACAACACAGCAAAGGGAAGGAGCGACAAACACAAAAATTTGACAGGCTGCAATCCACACAATTTAAAAGATCATCTGAATTATTATGGAGGGATAAGAAAGATAACAACACGGACTCCAACACACAAGAAAAATGGGTGAAGAACTTATCAGACAGGGTTCTCACCCAACCAGAAAAGGAGGTACTTTCCAATGGACTAAATTTTGCTGTAACCCCAGAACAGATCCCAGTGGTAGACCTCATAACAGCGACGGAGTCAGCCATCCGAGACAACAAGCTGACGGTCACAGAGGCAGAGCAACTCAGGTTGAAGATAACAGCGGCTCTCTCGAGTGCTAAAACACCTCCTTCTAACCTCACAAGCCAGGAAAGAAGAGCCTTGTCATCACTGCAAAAAGATGAAAACATAACCATCTTGCCTGCAGACAAGGGGAGATGCACGGTGATACTCAACACAAGTGATTACCATGGCAAGGTAATTAGCCTCCTCAGTGATACCACTACTTATGAGATTCTGAAACGGGACCCCACTAACATCTACAAGAAGAAGGTAATAAACTTACTCCAACAGCTGGAAAAGGATGGAGTGATCGACAGGCCACTCTACTACAGGCTCTACCCAGGGGAAGCAGTCCCATGCATTTATGGACTTCCAAAAATACACAAGGAAGGTGCACCCCTTAGATCCATCGTCAGCAGCATCAACTCGGTCACCTACAACATAGCAAAACATTTGGCCACAATCCTAGCTCCCCTTGTTGGCCACACTACTCACCACATCAGAAACTCACAGGACTTCGCACAGAAAATCAAGGACATCACACTGGACCCAAAGGAAACCATGGTTTCCTTTGATGTCACATCACTTTTCACCAGCATTCCGACCACAGAGGCAGTCCAAGCAGTAAGAAAACATCTCTTACAGGACAGTACACTGGAGGTCAGAACCAACCTCACCCCTGACCACATCTGCTCCTTACTGGACCTCTGCCTGAGTACCACCTACTTCCAGTTCAGGGACCACTACTACAGGCAGAAACATGGATGCGCCATGGGCTCCCCTGTATCTCCCATAGTAGCTAACCTGTACATGGAAGAGGTGGAGAGAAAGGCCCTAGCCTCATTCCATGGAGCAACACCAAGCCACTGGTTTAGGTATGTGGATGACACCTGGGTCAAAATCCAGGCACATGAAGTAGAGGCTTTCACAGACCACATCAACACAGTGGACAACAACATTAAGTTCACACGTGAAGATGTTAAGGACAACGTTTTGGCCTTTTTGGATTGTGCAGTACACTTGGAGGCAGATGGGGGTCTCAACGTTGAAGTGTACCGGAAACCCACACACACGGATCAATATTTACTCTTTGATTCGCACCATCCGCTTCAGCACAAGCTGGGTGTCATCAGAACCCTCAACCACCGGGCTGAGAGTGTTCCTACAAGGAAGGAAGGCAAGGAAAAGGAACAGAAACACATTAGCCCTAAAAACCTGTGGATACCCAAAGTGGGCCTTTTTGAAGAACAAGAAAAGAAAGGAGACGGGGCATGAAAGGGAAGAGAGACGCAAGAACATTGTGATTCCTTATGTTGCAGGTTTATCTGAAAAACTCAAGAGAATCTTTGGCAAACACCACATTCCTGTTCACTTCAAGCCTGGAAACACATTAAGGCAGAAGTTGGTCCATCCCAAGGACAAAACACCAAGACATAAACAGAGCAATGTGGTGTATGCAGTCCAGTGCAGTGAGGAATGCTCAGACCTGTACATTGGGGAAACTAAACAACTGCTTCACAAGCGTATGGCTCAACACAGGAGAGCCACGTCCTCAGGTCAGGACTCAGCAGTCCACCTTCACTTAAAGGACACGGGACACTCTTTTGAGGACAGCAATGTACAGGTGTTGGCGAGAGAAGATAGATGGTTTGAAAGAGGAGTTAAAGAAGCCATCTTCACCAGACTGGAGAAGCCTTCTCTTAACAGAGGTGGTGGACTCAGACACAATCTCTCACCTACATATAATGCAGTGCTAAGCTCTCTCCCCAGAAAGCTCTCCCAACACTCACACCTGGGCACATGTGACCATAACACCTCACATGACAGGGGGAGTTAATGACCCATTCAGGGTGACGACTCTCAGGGGTTACATCACCCTGGGATAAGTTTCTATGAGTCGTTCTCCAACTCCTCCCTCCCTTTGTTGTTGTTTTTTTTTTTTTTCCTCTAGCAAGATAAATATCTGCTTCCAGCACCAGCCATTTGGAACTGAAGAAGCTTCTTGGATGAGAAGTGAAACGTCTTCCCAACAAACTCTACACAGTCCAGTTGCCTTGCTTTTGAATCTTAAGAATCAGTCCACAGAATATTTTTCCAAAAGCCTTGAGGATCATCAAGATGTTTTTTGGCAAATGTGAGGCGAGTCTTTGTGTTCTTTTTGGTCAGTAGTGGTTTTCACCTTGGAGCTCTCCATCTTATTGTCTCTTTCTTATTGTTGAGTCATGAACACTGACCCTTAGAGAGGCAAGTGAGGCCTACAGTTCTTTAGATGTTGTTCTGGGTTCTTTTTGACCTCCTGGATGAGTCGTCATTGTGCTCTTGGCTCTCTCCATTTGTGGATAATTGCTCTGACTGTGGTTTGCTGAAGTCCTAAAGCCTTAGAAATGGCTTTGTAACCCTTTCCAGAATGAAAGATTTCAATCACATTGTTTTCATTTGTTCTTGAATTTCTTTGGATCGTGGCATGATGTGTTTCATTTCGAGATCTTGCAGTCTACTTCACTTTGTCAGACAGGTTCTATTTAAGTGATTTCTTAATTCAACAGGTTTGGCAGTTATCAGGTTTGGGCGTGCTCAATGAAATTGAACTCAACTTTCAAAATAATGTGGTTAATCACAGTTAATTCATGAAATAACAAGGGGGGGCAATTACTTTTTCACATAGGGTCACGTAGGTTTGGAGAGCTTATTCCCCTTAATAAATAAAATCATCATTTAAAAACTCCATTTCAGGTTATCTTTGTATAACATTAAAATTTGTGTGATGATCTGAAACATTTAAGTGTGACAAATATGCAACAAAGTAAGAAATCAGGAAGGGGGGGATACTTTTTCATGGCACTGTATGTCTTCCTGTGTCCTGGGTAAAAGCATACTAAAACAAATCTAGGCCCAATTATCAAACTATAGAAAAGAGCAATTACAATAAATAACATTCTTGGCAGTTGTGACTTCTATTCAGCTCCTCTGTTTGTTATATATATTATACAGGTTATGCTGTTTAGATGCTTGGTTTTTTTTAAGTAAATCAACAGGTTGGACCTCCATTTTGACATCCATCTAAACTTTATGCTTCGCATTTACTTTCATTGCAATGGCTACATTTGCTTCCTGCTTCAGCTAGGTTGCTCCCTAATTGGCATTGCTCTGATCCATGTGACAAAATAAAGAGGACATGCTTGGCTGACCTCGGTGCTCTCCACACACACCAGGACTTCTGATCATAAATTAATATTGAACATGATTAATTTTTGCAATTTGAAGTCGGGACAGCCTCGATCCTCTTCCAAGAGGACAAATTGACTCTGAACACACCTCACACTGCAGGACAATCAGACAAGATAATCTTTGGGACCACCAAACTCAGCCTCTGCTGAGTTTGATTGTAAGTGTGGATCCAAGCCCAAAGGCCCGATTGCCATGCTGTGCAAGTTCAGTTTCCATGTTTAAGTTGGCACCTCTTTCTTTGTCAGGTGCTTTTCTCTTTACTATGTTTCTGATGGTTGAGAGAGCACATATGACATTTCTTTTAAAATTAGGGGTGCAGATGCTTCCATTCTCTCCCAACATAACTGTTAGTTTGTTCCCAAATACTGTATATGTTTGTGTTTCAAAGAGAGTTAGAAAATCTAACATTTGCAAATACTGATAAAAGTGTAGAAATTCTGCAAATGTAGTCTTGAAACTCCTGCTTTCCCTAAAGTTTGTTTCTAATTGTGTTGTGAAATAAATCAGAGATTATCTTCACTGCACGAATAGTATTAATTTCTGATCTTTGAAAAAGAGTAAACTTTACACAACTACTGAGTTGAGGCAGGCAATTAATGAGATAAAATAATAATTAAAAGCAACTCTGCTACTCCACAAGTTTTCAACTTTAAGGGTCTACTGGGTCAAAGTTCCCCTCTCAGTATTGTACAAACCTTAAATTTTGAGTCTTTTCTATCTCAGCTTGCTATAAATTCAAATCAACCCTTCAAAAGAGGCTCTTCAAACCCCTTTGGAGGAAAACCCTTGCTCAGGGCTTCATAGGACACATTACACAACCAAAGAAACACTGAGAAAAAATATCTGTATTATATCTGTTATACAGTTCAACGATTAACAAAGTTATACCGGTATACTGAATAAGAACCAAGAGGATCTTCAAATCAAAAGCTACAGAAATGTTTCTATTTTAAAAATGTTTCTCTGCTCACCATCCCTCTTGATATCCATTCTCTGTTTGAGCATAGTTTTATTCTCACATATTTTCCATGCTTCTAAATCATATTTTTGTTGAGTATGTGTGGTCAAGACACTCTTAATAAGCCAAGAAATCTTTTGCTTTTCTATATGTGAATTACAATTTTCATCTGAATGAGAGAGGGAAATCTTACCTGGCGCAGTCGCTCCAGCAGAACAGGGATACTTGCCAGTCTCTTGACTGTCCTCTGATGGTTACGATAATGAAGCACAAGACGCACTAACTCTGGATCTTTGGTACTCACAGCCTCTTGAAGAACTTTAAATGAGAGGTTGAGAGAGCATGTTTCACATCAGCTTTATGTATGGACTACAGACATAAATATTGGCTTCTGGTGCAACTGTCTTTTCATTCATGTGTTTAAATGATTATTGTAATTGCACCCTGTCCATAGTAAAACTAAACTAAAGCAAAAGAGACACAGCATGAACTGAGCACAGCTCGGGTCTCATTTAAAATTTATGTACTCAAGCAGCTTAAGGATACAGTTTTGGCCAAACTGGCAAAACTAAAGTGAACCAAAGAAAAAGCTTACTTGTCTTATTACTTTATGATAGACAAAAGAGAGTAGTTTTGTGTGACAGACATGTTCACACAAACAGAAGCACACTAACCAGTCCATCCATTGCGATTGTCCTTGCCACTGTCAGCTCCATATTGCAGCAGGACCCTTGCACAGTCAAGATGGCCCAGTGTCACAGCTAGGTGAAGAGGGGTCCGGCCACGAGGGTCCAGGGACTCTAAATCACTCTAAAAGCAAGTAGGAGGAGAGGGGTAATGATAAGAGGTACAATGAGGTAAGAATTGAGGGAACATAATTTTAACTAGACAAATTCCACATGCGGAAATCATGAGAGGGGCTCAGGGCTGGGGCATGCCGGTTTCATCATGTCCAAGTCCAGGCTGAAGCAGCATGTAGCTGGACGATGACATGGTGAAAAGGTAGAGATGACAGTAGAGATGACAGGAGACTTTATTTATGTGTTTTAGTCATGTGTGGCCTGATTACCTGATGCCAAACACCTGGCACATGGGCCCGGTTGTTCCAAAGGTAATCTGACTGGATTTTGGATAATGGATTGGATCAAACCTTGAAAATGGGTTGTTCAAAGCCAAAATCGGATTCTGAAATCGGATTAGATCACGTAATCCAATCCTGGTTTTAATCTGGATCAAACCCTCAGTTTGTGTTGTTCAAAACTTTTTAGTAGGATTGGGATAACTTTGATCCGAAAAATCAGGATTATTCTGATCCCAGCAGTTTGGTGGAATCAGGGTGGATTTCAGGAACAAAATGTAATTTAAATCAAATTCTAACTGGTCAAATTAGTAACATTCATCATGCAGTAGATACACATTTATTTATTGATATTTTTTCAACTGATTTTCAGACCATACAGTTGAAATTATAGACCACTTAACACTAAAGAACATACATACATTTTCTATACCGCTTATCCCTTTCGGGGTCACAGGGGGGCTGGAGCCTATCCCAGCTGTCATGTGGCGGGAGGCGGGGTACACCCTGAACCGGTCGCCAGTCGATTGCAGGGCCACGTAGAGAGACAGACAACCATTCACACTCACACTCATACCTAAGGGCAATTTAGAGTCACCAATCAACCAGGAGAAGAACACACATGCATGGGAAGAACATGCAAGCTTTACGCGGAGAGGCCCTGCCCGACCCGGGGGATCGAACTGGTGGCCTTCTTGCTGTGGGGCACGTGCACTACCTGCTGCGCCACCGTGCCGCCCCACTAAAGAACAGTAAGGTAGAAATAATATAATCCTCTCAAAAGCTGTCAAAATCAAACAATAAAGTATTCAACTCTAACTCTGATTGGAAACTTAATATTTAGAGACACATCCAAAAAATCCTTGTTCAAAAGTAGTTTCTGACAATGGCATCCCTTACTGCATGTCCAGTCACTCTCTCATTCTGAGAGAAAGTCGGAGGTACGTCTTCATTTTCAGCTGGCTAAGGTGCATCACTGACCTCAACATAGAGAGGGACATTCTGCTTTGTAGAAATATTGTGCAGGACAATACAAGCAAGCATTATGTTTCACGGTCCTTGGGGTTCCACTCGCAAGTAGTTGGGGCATGCAAAGCACCTCTTCAGAACTCCATTTAAACGCTCAATAGCACACCTTGAGATCCTTCTCCTGAAAGCAAAGTTTGGTCATTCCACAGAAGAAGAAGGCTGAACGTGTATGTGTTTGTTTGTTTTTGTTCTTTAATGGGGGGGGGGGGGGGGGGGGGGGGGGGGGGGGGTATTTGAGGGACAGATATGGTCTGGCTGGTCAAAAGATATTGAAAATAGGATATTTCTACTTTCTGTGCTTTCTTTTTGTTTCTTAAAATAAATACACTTTGAGTGACCCCATGCTGGCTATTCTACCAGTTTTTTACACACCTAGCAGCCTTCAGAGTAATATGAAGTCTAATTTAAAGCACTCATTATCTGGATTTGGTAATCTTGAAAAGTTGGATTTGGTCAGACTGATCCAATCCAACTTTGCTTTGAACAACTGGGATAAAAGTAAGATGGATTATGTGATCCCGGATAGCAAAAAAAGAGATTTCAAAATCCGTTGAATTTTTATCCGGATAACACCTTTTGAACAACTGGGCCCTGAACTTCAAATCAATTTAATCAGTTTAATAGCAGTTACTGGAACATGATGCTAAGATGTTTGTGCAGATTCACACATGTATGTAACTTCTGCTAACACTCATGTATGTAACTTCTGCAAAAGGACTCAAATCGAGTTTTTAATTGAATTTTATACAGACATACAGCTCCTGTCTAGGTCTTGTTGAGAGCAGGTGTAGGAGAGACGATTATCATCATTTTCAGCTCCATTTGAACACTTTAAAAACTTTTATTGAGAAAGAATTGTTGGTTCTAATTTTGACTGAAGTCGCCAAAGACTTTACGGGTGGGGGTTCTGCATGAATTGAGGTCAGTTAACGTCATCCACAAACACAGACATGCGCACTTCGCGCGCCCATTACTTTGCGCGCCCATTCAAAGGCCAGAGCACCTGTGTGTGAAGACTTCATAGGGAAACATATTGCTCTGTTGCTGTGTTACATGTAAATTGTCAATACTTTTCTAGGTCAATAAAAAACAATATGTATCCACCTACTTGTCATGGGACATGTCTAACCCTTCAGTGAAGTTAGTCGTCTGGTCACTGACTTCTACAGCCTGTTTTGGGTGCAGGCTGAATTCTTCCTCTCCCTCTGCCTACCTCAGGGGCACAGGGTGAAGGTGTGAAGGACACCTCTGTGTTCTCTTCCTCATCAGCACTGCACATAGAAGAATTTACTGTTACTTCCTTTATGTGCAATGCTGATGAGCAGGAGAACATAGAGGTGTCCTTCACTTGTGCCTGTGCACCCAGACTTCAAAAGGCTCTGCTGTCATGGTAATCAACTGTCAGTGACACCAGGTGCTGTAACTTTGAATGAATATCACAGCGCGATTTCTGCCTCTGAGGGGCTCCCGAAGAAGTGGTTATTTTTTAAGATACTGTGAGAAATTACAGAGTTATGGCAATTTAAAATCAGTCAGTCAACAGGAGAAGTAAAAATCAGTTTGCATTGGCTCTTATGGGAGACCGTCATGGACTTTGGGCAAAATATCTGGTTCCCATTTCATTTTAAAAAGAGGTAGGGCTTCAAAAAGCGCGTTTTTAAATGAGTCCCAGGAACCTAAGCAATGTTCTGTGAAAGAATCATTCACCTCCTATGTAGTGCTTGGCAAGGACTGCAATTTGTTTGCTTGTTTTCATTCACACTCTGATGTCATCTTCTAGCAAGCAGATTTTCATGCGATTTGAGTCAACACGGGGGGGTTTGAAGACTCACCTATCAAAAACCGTAAACTTCTTCATCATACCAAATATATTCCCGAAGACAAAAACAGCTGCGTTTTTAAGTTTGAATGACTTGCGTAGATTAAAGTATGGTGAAGCAATAGTCTTTTTTGTTTTCTGAGTCCCTTTCTCCATTTGTTTCCATTGGGACCTTTTTCACCGTTTTTTGAGAATAACTCGGTGAAAAATTTTTTGAATCTCTTAGAAAGTAATCACACGTATTGATATATAATTTTGGGGGGTTTTCCCAAAGCCCTAGGCGGAGAAGCAAATCAAAATTTTGTCAGAAAAATGATGAAGAAAAAGATGATGAAGAAGGAAAAGCACAGAAGAACAATAGCTTTGCTATGGGGGAGAGTGGCTCATTTCGATGCCTGAGCGCCTAACTATGAGTCCCCAAGAAAGAAGGTGAAGTGTCAGAAAAAGTACAGCTGTAAATTTAGGTCCATTGCATGATTTTGCTGAAAAATTTAACCCTTTATATACTATAATAGCAAAAATCCGTCTCGTCTTTTTTGTCTTTTTTTCAATAAGTGTGTCAGGAAATAACCTTTTTGAGTAAATTTTATTACTATTTTTCATGAAAAATAAAAATAAACAATTCTGTCAAGTATTTGTCATGATTTATGTTATAAATGCTTATAGTAGTGTGTAAATACAAGAAAAAACTAAAAACGGATTTGAATTTTCAACAGGTTCCTCTTTATAACAATTGTAAATGAACATGTGGAAATTTTCTGAGATAGCCAAAAATAAATTTAACCTATTTTACAGACACACAAAAATTTTTGTTTGCCTACAGCATTTAGTCTCCATGTTACCTCTAGACTGGACTATTGTAATTCTCTTCTTTCAGGCTGTCCTAGTAAGTCGCTTTAGACGCTCCAGCTGGTTCAAAATGCTGCAGCACATGTACTGACTTGAACTAGGAGAAGAGATCACATTACTCCTGTATTAGCTTCTCTGCATTGGCTTCCCATAAAATATAGAATAGAATTCAAGATTCTTCTTCTCACCTATAAAGCTCTCAGTGGACAGGCACCAATTTAGCTTAAAGAGCTTCTAGTGCCGTACAACCCCTCTAGAACATTACGCTCCCAAAATGCTGGCCTGCTCGTGGTGCCATCAGTCTCTAGAAGTAGTATGGGAGGTAGAGCCTTCAGTTATCAGGCTCCTCTTCTTTGGAACCATTCACCGACCACGGTGGCAGACACCCTCTCTACCTTTAAGGTTAGACTTAAAACATACCTCTTTGATAATGCTTTCAGTTAGGGACCAGCTCATAGTCCATAGTTTAGACACACAGTTAAGATGCAATAGGCTTAGACTGCCGGGGAGATCTGGCACATTGGGCTCTATCCCTCTCTCTCTCCATATATGCCTCTGCCCCTTTCTGTTTGCTCGTACTCGTCTCTGGCTCTTGTCTTGTAGGTGGCCGGGGATCCTTGGTGGAGACTGCCTGCTGCTGTGGAGTCATGAAGCCTCCATAACTACAATTACAGACATAACACATATTTGGCCATCTCATTCCAGTTCATAATCATTATAGCAGTTAATATAGATATTAGCATGATCTTTCTATCCATGGTTGATACATCTATAGTAACTATCTCTAGCTCCACATGGGCATGAGATCCCTCTTGAAAATGAGTTGTCACATCTCAAGAGGTCTACCATTAATACATTTATACTTAACAGAGACAAATATGGTAGGGATGCACATGGTCTGGGCACCCATGAGTTCGTCACTACCATAAATTCTTATTTTCAGTAAGACTTTCACTGATTATACTTCTATAAAATTATCATCACAACCATACAGACATGAGGACCCTCCTGAAAACAAGTTGTAGCATCTCAAGAGGCTAACCTCTAATAAATTTGTTTCCAGCAGAAACAAATTTGACGACAGGTATGAGATTGGTCCATTGATCTGTTACTAACTTTAGTTCTTACTTTAGTCCACTTGTCTCCACTTACCTCCCTTCCTTTGCCCACACACCCAACACAGCATCGTGTGGATTTGCTGTTCATCATGAGACTGGAGTCCACATTCAAGATTTCCTGCTGCTTAACAGGTTTTTCTTGCCGCCATGATAGAGGGATTCATGATTGGCTATATGGATTCATGTTGGGTGTTGGATGTATATATTTGTATATATTTGTATATGTGTATTTTATATATGTATCTATGCATATATGTGTATCCATAATATGAAGAGCTTTGTGCTCTATTGTAAAGTGTCTTGAGATAACACTTGTTATGAATTGGCGCTATACAAATATTGATTGATTGATTGATGTTACAGCTTGTTATATTAGACCATGTCCAGGCATTTTTTTTCACTGGTGATAGTCCTTGAAGCAGTTTTTGTCCAGTTGTAGACAGAGCCCCACCTTGCACTCCTCACACATCCAAGGAGTGCTTTTTTCTGCACACAGTGCACTGCTACCTCTCCAGGCTTGCCTTCAGTCTTTTCTCAGTACACTGTCTCTTGCTGGTGGGGACAGGAAAGTGACCTGGAGTAGAGGGCTGTGGTGGGCCAGCCAGTGGCACCCTGAGCAGTCTGGTTAGGCTCTTTGTGGACCATAAAGCTGCCCTGGCACCAGGGGTACCCTTGGGGATGAATCTGAGAGGGTGAGGGAGGCAATGTCAGGGTCTGCCTCTATTTTCCAGGCCTGTTGATGTGGTACCCAGCTGTGAGGGGCTTTACCAGCTATGAGAGGCATCTCATCTGCCACAGCCACAGATGCAACTCCATGAGGATGGCCCTTCATCAGAAGAATTTCTAAAGATATAAAGATTTATCATAAGATTAGATATGATTTATCAAAAAGAAACCCTTGTGTTTCTAGAGAAAATGTCCAACAGCATAAGATAGGAAATAATAATAATAGTAAGAATATTAGTATAATACAGTATAATATTATAATGACAGATAATAAATATAACAGGAAAAGTAAGACATAAAGCAATAAAGCAATTTGAGACAAATGCAATAAAGATTACACTAGATGTTTTAAAACATGACTGTAATAAAGCAGGAGTAAATATCAGACTGTATGACTTACTGTAGATCAGAGCCATGGAAAGAGAGAGTTATGTCATCTCCGTAGACGTCAGTGGGCCAATTATTTGACAGCAATGGCGGATCATGGAGCCCTCGATAGTTCCAAAAATGCAACTAACGCAATAGGATTCCTATGGGGAATGTATGTTTCTCGCATTGATCAAAGATCAATTGACAGGTAGGAAGCTACAGTTGACATTTTAATGATGACCATTTTACAAGCACATTTGAATCAAAGTAACAATGTAATTTAAACACAATAGCTCACCAATTTTAAACAAAATATTAATTTTAATGTGGTCACTTGTCTGCTTCTTGTTGTATCTTACATACTTGATGAAAGGCCTGCATTAGGCCTGTTTTGTGAATCTGGAAACAACAGGATTGAATAAAATGTTTTTAAGAAATTGTGTAAACCATTGTTTTATTGCTTAATTTTCATTTAATATAAGAAAGTATGGATAAGTAGTCAACCAGTAAAAAATAACACGGCATAGGTTGGTTTTCCTCCTGTCCTCCCGATACACACACACCCCCCAACACACACACACACACATACATATTTATATAGTGGATAGATACGATACATTAAATATTTTATACTTCACAAGACAGTTTCCTGTTTCCTACTTGTTTTAATTTAATAAAGCTAAGTTACAGCATGGGCAATATCCTTGAAACATCTGAAAATGTTTTCTATGGATTTAATATCCTATCTTTATTCAAGAGCATGCTAAAATGTTTGAGAGCAGAGTTTCAAGGTTGAGAGCAAAGTTTCAAGTTTTGAGAGTAAAGCCTTTTCGTTTTGAGAGCATTTTTCATATTTGAGAGCAGATTTACATGTCTTGAGAGCAACACTTTGTAATTTTGTGCTCAGATTTTTCTTTCAAAGGCTTGTTTGTGCACTCAAATCTCTTTTCTCCTCTCGGATTTTTTCTGCTCACACACTAAAAACTGCTCCCTGACAATAGGAAGTGAGTATTGGCTCGACCAATCACGTTAATGCTACATGGTTGCTAGGGGGGTTCGCTAGATTGAGCCAAGCGCCCCGTACAGGCAGCAGTCCGGTCCAGTTTCTGTTCGTCCATATGAACACGAAAAACGGATGGCCGCAAAGTACACGGCCCATTAGCTAATATTTACAAGGGCTGATTGATAAGTTGTGAGCCTCATATTTAAGGGTTTGACTTTTGGCAGACATATTGCATTATTTTTCAACATAATCTCCGTCAGTATCTATACACTTTTGCCAGCGATGTTTAAGGGCCTCAATGCCACTTTTAAAGAAGTCCTTTTCTTGACCGTTCATAAAATCCTCCACTGCACGTATGACGTCATCATCTAACCGAAAGTGGGTATCGGAAATGGCCTTTTCCAATTTTGGAAATAGATAAAATTCTGATGGAGCGAGATCAGGCGAATAAGGCTGATGCTCAATCAGTTCAAAGCCACAATCTTTAATGGCAGCCATGGCAATGACAGACTTGTGAACAGGGGCATTTTGTCCATTCTGCAAAAGTCATTTGCCTTGTTTACTTTAGAGTGCTACCTCTTTGACACAGCCTTAAATAGTCAGGGAATAGTAGAGCTGAAAAAGGACATCCCTGCTTATCTTCTTCAATACAAGGCTCACAACTTATCAATCAGCCTTTGTATTATGGGTTTATTTTTACACAAGTTCTGAAATAAAATACGGCCGTAATTCCTTTTGTCAAGCTTGCTTTTGCCTTGACCCAGAAAAACCTTCTTCTTCTTCTGCTGGGGCTTCTTCTTCTGCTTCTGAAACTACACTATGGTGTATTACTGCCCCCTGGTGATATTATCAGCTTGCCTCGCTTTTAGCCCATTTCGAAGCCTCATCCGTTGTAATTAAGTACAAGTTTGTTGTTCTTGTACCAAATCTGTTGATTTTACATGTTTTTGATTATTAATATCCGCAATTAATGAAAATGATTGAATAAATTAAATGTTTCTCTACAAATTAAGAAGTACCTTCCTTTACTGGAAGCATTAATGAAATATTTTGCTGATTCTGCAAATTCTATTTAGTTCAGAATATATGTGTTTGTTATTACCATGTATCAATAAATAGCCCTTTATTTCAATTTTCAAACTAAATTCTAAAACATATTACCAGATGGGCAGTTACACATTACAAACAAGGTAAGCTTGGATTCTGCAATGTTCCATCAATCAATCTTTATTTGTGTAGCACCAGTTCATAACAAGTGTTATCTCAAGACACCTCACAATAGAACATGCTTAAGCCAACCAAACTCTTCATTTTACAGATACACATATACAAATACATACAATGAATAATATACAAATTTTATATACACATACATACATCCATAGATGAATCCACCCACACAGAGACAAAGGGACTAAAATCACATTTTTCTCTGCTGAATGCAGGCTCAATCAATCAATTTTTATTTATATAGCACCATCTTTGTTGAATATAAATTTATTAAAAAGTAAGCCCCTTGAGATGTGGCATCTCATTTTCAAGAGGACCCTCATGTCTATTAGCCTTACAGAGCAGAAGGACCTGCCTGATTCTGAAATCATGCATATCTGTCTTGCCAGCCTCCATTGTCCAACGACTTCACTCGGCTGGAATCTTAACAGCCCAGTCAGGGATGAGAGGCGGGAGCTGCGGGAGGAGAGGACGAGATGACAACAGGAAGTGACTGCATGTTTGAAAACAATGGCGGCTTCTGAAGCGGTCTCAATATCTGCATTTTTTTTTAACAGAAATGGACTCATTTTATTCTTTAAAAGAGGAGGAAAGGACGTCACTTGAAGCTTGTCTTACGAGAAGTCATGTTTTTGCCCATCTCCTGACCAAGGGTCACTGCTGGGAAACTGGGAGAGAAAGTGGAAATCAATCCACGGACATGCTGGTTCATCTACAGTCTTCATGGTTACTCAGCGATACTTGGCGAAATATGCTCTCCTCAGAAGTTTACTGGGAAAACTTGGTAGGGATTGTCTTTGGCGAGGTTCATGTCACATATAAGTGTTTAATGATACATCTGTGTGGTATAATTTAATGTGAAACGACAGTCTTCAGGTAGTTTAAGCTAACGGCTAACGGCCGTAGCGGCTAACTGTTGTTAGCCGTTAGCCATAGCGGTAACAGTTACCCGCTAGTGCTAACAGTCGTTAACTGTTGTTAGCTGTTGTTAGCCGTGCTCATTGTGGCTCAGTGGCACTGTCACTGCCTCTGTTAACTGTTGTTAGCTGTTAGCCACTACGTGCAGCCGCTACATATGCTACGTCATAGGAAGCAGAGTTGCTTGATGTGGATGGTCTGTGATAAGTTTGACGTGCCGAACAATCGTCCATTCACAAGCTGCTGTCGTTTTTGAAGGTTCTGCCCCTGAAAACATTTTCGAATGGCTCCTTCCCAGATGGATTAGTGAAATATTTTCAATATGAAACTTTCCATCTGGTGTGTCAGGTTATCAGTCCCCATGGCCTATAATAACTGTTATGTTTCCAATTATGGTTTTTGCAGATGTGCTCCAATGTTAAAGAGATACTCTAGCAAGTTTTCTTGGTTTTGCACCCATGCCAGGAGTTTTCGCCACTGTTTTGGTATTTTCTGATCATCTCCATATATTTTAATTTTTTGAAAACCTTGCTCTGCCCCCCTATTTCTTTCAGCATGTTTGATGCTGTGGTGTTTGTATATGTTTGCAAATAAAGGTGCGTTTTCACTTCTTCTCTGGGCTTGTTTTATTCTTGTTATGTTTGTAAAGTGGCAGTAGCAGTCCCTGTGATAGCCACTGTTAGCTGGAATCGCAGTAGGTTCCTGAAATGTGAAGGGCAAAGTTTACATGTTTATAAAGGGACAATGTATGTCAATGAACATATACAGCCAATGATAATTTCCATCTTCAGTCCCTTGGCAGGCCAGAGCCAGCCACTTAACACAATACTTTGCAAGATTAGTACAACAACACCAAACCTGGTATTGAGTCACCTTCCAGATTAAATCCTTGTACTATAAACATCAAGTTCCAGCAACTATTAAAAAAAAATTAAAAAGTCTCTAAAGCTTCATGTTTAACATTAAACCTCAACAAATGTGAACTATTTACTTTTCATGAAACTCCAGTTAAAGAAATATGTAATATTCCAATCAAATCAAAAAACAGATACCTTGGTATTCACCTTTCAAAGGTGAAAAAATCAGCTTATCACTTATTATAGAAAATAAAAGAGTGTAAATCCAAATTAAACTCACTGCTTCAGGGAGACATATCAATACTAGAGTTTATTCAACAAAGACCGAATGTTTATCAAGATTGATTTATCAGCCCATTCCAATGGTATCCCAAGTAAATCGATAAAATCTGTTAACCCAATTAATTTAAATTTCTTTTGGAGGAACAGACTACGTTATTTGAAAAAGGGTAGCTTGGTGAAAGATGTAAAGGAAGGAGGTTTGAAGGTAATTGATTTTTATTGCCTTAATGCAACCATTAAAATAATTGGGCAAAATCTGGGTTGAAACATAATGACTCCTTTTGGTATTATATCCCTGATTACTTATTTAACAAACTTGGAGGTCTGAACTTTCTTCTCAGGATGGACTTCAACATTGATAAACTGCCTATATCACTGTCTGAGGTCCACAAGCAAAAACTGTTGCAAATTGTTATATGTACACAATTTCTCTCCCCACACATCTGCACTGTAGAATAACAGATAGATACTGTATCGGAACAAGTCCTTGCTTTATGAAGATTGGTTGGGGAGAAATATATGGTCCTTAGTTAATTTAGTGGACTCAGGAGGGAATCTTCTAAATTATGATCAGTTTTGTTCTAAACGTAATTTCTACTCCCTTAAAGTCAGACTTTGTTAATTTACATAAAGCACTGCCCCAGGAATTTGTCTTTTTAAAAAAAATGTATTGGCCAACCTATAACAACCACAACTGGCCCTGCTGTCAAAAAGATGTATTTCAATCCTGGACACAAAAATGTATAATCATTTCATTAGAAACTGTCCCACAAATTCCTTATATATAATAAATTACATGAAATTTCCCATACCCCTAAAGTTAAAGAAACACTCTTAAAATTATGAATAACATTTATCCCTTTAAGGATTTGCTCAGGTTGTGATTTGGCATTGATGATAATACTTGTACATTTTGTGATAATTATATTGAGACTACGGTCCATGTATTTTTCATGTAATGTGCTGAATATGTTTTGGGTTGACATTCACAATTGTATAAAACAACATATTCCATCTTTCCTAAATTCAATCTCAACAAATGATGTAACATTTGGTATGATCCTCCATGACAAAAACAATGAATCCTGCTGCAATATTAGTTTGTGTCATGTCAAATTGTCATGAAGTCAGCAGTGCCTCCTCCTCCTCCCAGTTCTTCAGCTGTTTCCCCTCCCCTGTGTGTGTGAGGCTCCCAGTCACTTCTGCTGCTAATCCTGCTGCACACCACTCATCAAGCTCCTGCAACCACAACTTGCCCTATACCTGGCTCTTCACTCCAGTCTTCACCTGACTGTTCAGTCATCTTGGCGAAAGTGCTCTGTCATAGATTGAATCTTGAACCCTTTTTGGATTTTTTTTATCTGAATTCTAATTGTCGCTCTCCTTGTCATAGGATTGATATTCTTTGGATCTCCCACTCTAGTCGCCTCACCCTGCCATGCTCTCAGCCCCCAGCTCTCTACAATAATCTCTCTTGTCAACCTTTTTTCAGTGCTACTGAAAAAACTGTGTTAAGGAAGTCATCTGGTTCTGTTTTTGGGTCCTAAATCTACTCCAACCAACACAAATCTTTTATTCACAATAAAAGAATTATGAAGTCATTCCCCAAGTTTATTATTACCTCCCCCAAGGAGGTAATGTTTTTGCCAGCGTTGGTTTGTTTGTCTGTCTGTCTGTCTGTCTGTCTGTGTTCAAGATAACTTGAAAAGTTATGGACGGGTTTAGATGAAATTTTCAGGGAATGTGTGGAATGGGATAAGGAAGAAACGATTACATTTTGGAACTGATCCGAATAACCATCGAGATACAGGAATTGTTTAAAGGATTCTTAACATTGCGAAGGTAATTAGACAATTTCCACGGAAATCGTGAGGGTGAATTTCCAGAATTCAACATCAAAGGCCATCAAAGACCAGAACACCTTTGTGTGGAACTTCAAAGGACAGAAAGTGCTCCGTTGTCATGGTAACCATGGACTGGGGGATTTCCAAAACAGGGAATACAGACATGTGCATACATGTATCTGTCTAATACATGTATGCATGTGTGTCAGGGCTTGGCAGAGGTCTGCGCTCTCTGAGTGCTTTTCTATTTTTTTTTGTAAAAAAATTTAAACAATACTTTAAGTTCCTCAAATTTATTGAAAACCTCAAAGCCATAGAATCATATGAATTGTTCAACTTCGACTTTATTATTATCCCGTGGGAAACTTGTTTTTCAGCAGCAGGCATCAGCACACCAGTACATGATAAAACATAAAACATACAGGCATTAGGAAAATCAGGAAAAATCCTGAGCACAAGTGAAAAAGGACGGCACTTAAACCACAAAATGCCAAAGGCTAAGAATCAGGCAAAACCAATAAAGTGCATTCAGTCATCAAAGTGCTGTGCAGTACATAAACAGTAATGATGAACATGCGAGGTAAAGCAGATAAAAAGAGATTCAAAAAATAGTCAATAGATAGTCAAGGATTACAGTCTAAAAATGAACAATCAGTTCTATCCACAAGGTGCATAAAGCACACACGAGAAAAGAAAACTGGTCAGGCCAATGAATTAAGGTTGTCAATGGCAACTGGAATAAAAGAAGTTCTGGCTCGCCTAGTATTGGTTCTAGGCATTCTGTAACGTCGGCCAGAAGGGAAAAGATCAAATTCAGCAAACGGGGTGATCTGGACAGTTCAGAATTTGTTTGGCCCTACTAATGATATGTCTTAGTGATGGGCACGGCAGTTCTTTTAGATGAACTGAATCATTAGAATCAGTTCACTAAAAAGATTTGTTCACAAGATTCATTCACCAAATCACCGAAACATTCAGTGCTCCTCCGACTTCCTGAACTGATACATGGCTGAACGGTTCAGGCTTCAGTTCAGTTCACTGACATATTTATGACTTTCTGTGGATGTGACTGGCAGTTCAAGTGAAAATTATGCCTTGAAAATCACATGAAAATGCAACTATAATAATAACAATTTGATAACTATAAGAACCATCAAATAGCCTGCGAAGTAAAAGCTTTAAAGTTGTTTTGTTGTTTTTTTTTTTTTTGTACTTTATTCAGTTTTTGCCAGTCTTTCATCTGCTAATCACAATGTGTTCTAGAAACTAAATCTGTTAAAACAAGGGGTGTGTGTTTATGTTTATATGGCTTGACTCCGGTTCGGTGTCTCCTGCAGTACAATGCTCAGTGAGTGATATGTTCACCGAACAGTCAGACCACAGTACATTCAGTGAAGGATTCACAATGAACATGCACCATTCCCTCGCAAATTTTCACTATGAGAGGATCAGACAGTCACACATTTTCTAAAACTGCGGGTTTTATGCATTACTTGTTACATGCTGTGTCCTACTGTATGTGAGTTGTTGTGGTGGCAATATAGCTGATTTTTTTTTAAAAAGTTATTTTTTCCGAGGTACAATTGAACACAGCACACTCCGATCTCCTGCGTAGTATCTGCCACAGATGGTGAGTTTCACGTTTTAATTTTGTTTACCTGGGAACTAAATCTGTTAAAACAATGGGGAACAACGGTTGCCATGAAAGTGTATCCCTCAGAGGAAAATAATTCAGGAGAGTGAAGTTCACTGAGTGCTTCGTTCACTGACTGATTCGGGGGGAGACAGTCGTTCACTGAGTGATTCGTTCACTGAGTGATTCGGGGGAGGAGCAGCTGCGCTGCCGGCAGCTCAACTGAACTGAGAAACGAACTTATCATTTGAGGAAGTGATTTGGTTCAACACGTTCACTTAAAACATTTGTTCTTTTGAACGAATCGTTTGCGAACGACACAACATTAATACGTCTACTGTAGATATCCTGTAGCTGAGATTGCTGCACTCCGATCACCTTGCTCACTAGTTTGACCAGATTCACAAGTCTGTTTTTACTTGACAAAGCAAGACAACCGAACCAAGCAACTATGCAGTACGTGAGAACACTTTCTATAAAACACTGATAAAAAATGAGACATTAGAACCTTACACACCTTGAACGTGTTCATCTTTCTCAAGAAATAAAGTCTCTGCTGGACCGTCTTACAAACAGTATCAGTATTGGGTTCAAATCGAAGTAAGTTATCAATAATTGTTCCCAGATATTTGTACTGAGAAACAATCTCAACATCCATATCATTAATGACAGTATAACTGACACTAGGCTGTGACCTTCTAAAATCAATAATCATATCTTTAGTTTTGGACACATTAATCTGCAGGTGAAAATCTTTGCACCAAGCAATAAAATCATCAATGACAGGACCATGTTCAGACTCATCCTTACCTAAGAGACTCACAACCACTGTATTGTCTGCAAATTTAAGAAAATGCCTGTTACTGTGCATGCTCCTGCAGTCATTGGTGTACAAGATAAAAAGCAACAGAGAGAGAAAACAGCCTTGTGGGGAGCCTGTGGAGGAGTACAGTTTAGGGAATAAAACACCATTGACCCTGACACACTGAGACCTGTCAGTCAAGAAGTCTACTATCCAGCCCACAAGATTCAAGTTCAAGTTAAAAAGAGAGAGAAGTTTCTCTACTAGTAAGTGTGGCTGGATAGTATTAAAAGCAGAGGAGAAGTCAATGAACAGGAGCCTGGCATAAGTCTTCAAGGCCTCCAGATGCTGAACAATAAAATTTAACAATGTCAGCGTTGCATCTTCAACTCCCCTGCCTGTCCTAAAAGCAAACTGAATAGGGTCCATCTGACCTTCCACTTGCCTCAATATCTCAGTTTTAACAAGCTTTTCGAAAGTTTTCATCACCAGTGAGGTGAGAGCCACTGGTCGAAAATCATCTAGTGTCTTTGGATTCATGCATTTGGCAACAGAAACAACAGTGGCATGTTTCCATATTTTAGGGACTCTCTGCACTAAAAGAGACTGGGTAAAGATGAAATGAAAGATTTCACTCAGCTGTGAGGCACATGACTTGAACACCCAGCCACTAATGTTATCAGGACCACAGCTTTTGCCAACCTTCATTTGATTAAATAGCTTTTCGATCAGATGAACATCAATATTCAGAGCAGGGGTACCCTGAACAGTTTAAAAAATACTGATTTCTCTTGAGTCATCAGAGTTAAATCTCAAGTAAAAGCTATTTAGTTCCTTGGCAAGCTCAACATCAGAAGTGAAGTCATCCAATGTAACAGTATTTTTCTTTTTATATTGACCTGTCATTAATTTCATACCAGCCCAGGCAGATTTGTGGTTAGCCTGGTGGAATCTTGCCTCAATTTTTTCTTTGTAATTTATTTTAGCCTGGGAGATTTTTGAGCGAATGTCGTTCCTAATTTTAACATAAGCAGCTTTATCTCCACTTTTGAAAATATGCTTTTTCTCTTTCAGCAGATTCTTCAGTTCCTTGGTGATCCACAGCTTGTTATTGGGGTATGAAATTATTGTTCTTTTAGGGATCACATTGAACACAGAAAGAAATGTAACTGCACACTACATCAGTCAGTTCATCCACGTCCCTTTATGTTTAATGGAAAATGGACCAATCTGTGCAGTCAAAGCATCTCTGAAGAGCCAGAGTGCTATCCTCACTCCACACCTGGACTTCACGTGCCTGCACCCTGTCCCTTTGCAGCACGGTCCTATAAGAGGGTAACAGATGCATCGCATTAAGATCAGGAGATCCAAGAGGGGGGCCGGCACCAGACTTATAGCCCCCCTTAATAGAGCCATAACAGTGGTCCAATATCCTGTTACCGTGGCACAGGTGACATACTGGCTGAAATTTCTGAGTGACTTTTTACAGTCAGCGGTGCAAAAAGGGGGTATGCACTATATGTGGCGCATAGGGGCGCCGCGCTAGAAGGGGCGCCAAAGTGATGGGGAAGAAATTATTTCAAATCTGTATTTACTGTAATGAACGGCAGTTTGTGCATGTGTCAATAGTATGATCAAGAACAGGCACGTCAGTGACTGATAGGGCACCCCTTCGCTTCTTCTTCACCCCCTCTCTCTCCAGAGGGTGTGCCCCCTGAAGCGTGCGCTGGAGTAAGAGTGTTGACAGATTACAGAAAGCTAAAGATGGAGAGGCAAAAATAGAGGAGACACAAGCTTGCAGTTCATCAGTTATATTTTTCAAAGACTGGACATTTGCCAAGAAAATGGGCGGCAAAGGAAGATGTTTATTCTTAGTTAATTTCGTAAACGCTGGCGTACACCTCCCTTTTTTTCCTCTTTTCCTGCATTTCTTCACTTCAGGTTTGCAAGCTCGGGTAAATGCCGCATTAAGGATAAAAACATCATACTTGCCCATGCCCGAAAGTAGACCCGTTTGTTGATCCAGTGGTAAGTCGTGTGACTGAAATCCAAGAAGAAAGTCCCGGGTGTATTGAATCCTGTTTGTTTGGTGGTTAACAAACAATTCCATGGCAAGGTTCAGCGTGGCTGACAGGAGCAGTAAAAAAAAGTACCTCCAATTCTCACTTGAGCTCAGGACACGTTACCGATGAAAAACCGTTCAAGACATATACATGCTCAGTAAGACAATATTAGTAAAAATAAATGAGTTAAAAAGTGTAAACAAGTTAAAAGGTTAAAACACATGAGCACTAGTGCCGCTGCTAAAAGGTCACCACAAGAGCAGCGCCCTCAGTAGATGAACCACTTTCCCATAGACATCAATACTTTTTTATTAATATTCTGTTCCCTGAGGCAGTGTATGCCAAGTTGACACACTGAATGTGTATTTGCCATGTTTGTTATGTACAAAGCAATGTTATTAATTAAAAACTAATCTTTGCACTGCCTCTTCTGCCACAGCAGAATGCACAATTTTTTTCCATCCTATGTCTGTAAAAGGTATTACAGGACTGTCTTTTTGGACCACAACACTTCATTTTTGTGATGTTTGCCAGAAAACATGACATATGCCGTGCGCGTGGCTATTTTTTAAATTTATTTTTTTTCACATTATTCTCATGCTTTAGACACAAGATTTACATGTGTAAGAAACAGCTAGCTGTACCTCAAATTTGGGAAATCAACACATATTTATTACGTGAAAAATTCACAATTACATTTGAGGACATTAATGTTACAGAGGACTGAAGTTCTCAAAGGTAGGGATGTTAAGGACTACATCTAAAGAGGACATTTTTCCCTTTTATCAAGCTTAACAACGGAATTTGAAGACCATTAACCTCTGTTTCATTTTAACTCTCTTTCACATTGAATGAAATGCTCATCTATTGTTACTTTAGCAATGTGTGTTAACCTTAGAGTGATCTTTATACTATTGATGTACTGACTGTGGGAATAACTTCAATAGTTTAGAGTAGCAGCGGTGGCTACACTAGCATATTTCCAGGCGTCTCATTGGATAATAACCTCAACTATGTCATGCTTGTCAGACCTGAACATAGCTGTCCGGTCGGTTTGTCAGAATGGATAACTCACACAAAGTGGTTAATAAACAAAACTTGTGCACAAGCAAGGGTAGTAGCAAATTTAAATACACGATATCTCCTCTCGGCCCACCATCTGTTACAGATGAGGCCCCTGATTCCTCTGGATATCATAGCTGCCTTTGGCATGGTGGATCACAACATCTTCCTGTCATGCCTAAATACTTGTGTGGGCATTAGGGGTATTGTTCTTAAGTGGTTTGAGTCCTACCTCACAGACAGGAGCTTCTCTGTCCAGCTAGGCTAGTTCTCCTCAGTCACTTCCCCTATGAGCTGCGGGGTGCCTCAGAGTTCCATTTTGGGCCCTCTCCTTTTCTCACTATATATGTTGCCCTTGGGGTTCATATTTCAGAGGCATAATATATCACTTTATTGCTTTGCGGATGACGTTCAAATATATCTGCCAATAAAAACAAATCAACGAGCCTCTGTTCAGATTCTGTTAACCCTCTATGGTACAGCGTTGCCACATGGCAACAACCCCATTTTAAGCCTTCTACACACAGATAATACATCCCAAGTTATGATGCAATGCATTAAAAAAGAGGTGGGGTCCTAAGTAAACCAATAGCAGTGTTTAAATTTGTCACATAACTTTCTGGAGGCCATTTTAAAACCCTTTTCTGCAGACATCATCAACGGGAGGAGCCTCACCATTTGACTCCTAAAAATTCACCCAAAAAAGTGTTTTTTTTTTTGTTTTTCAACGGGGAAAAATATACACTCAACAATAGGTGAGTTAAGTTCATTATTATGTAGTTTCTTGCACTGTACTTGATCAATAAATAATAGAAAATGTTAAAAATGTGTATGTTGCCATATGGCAACACCGTACCATTATGGATTGCTAGCCTGGCATGTTGATAACACTTTGTATTTAGTTAAAGGCCTACTTTGCAATTGCATTGGTGTACACTGATCTTCTATAGTCTATAAACTATAATAATGCACTTTGTGAGTCCTTTCCACATTGCATAAGATGATATTTGACACATCTTTCTTCCATTTACAGAATGAATGCAATTTTTTATGGTAAATCATGGAAAAAAGCTGAACTAGCCCTCCCACTAGATGATAGTGAAGATGACAAAGGATTCAGTGACGAGGAAAATGAGCTGCTGGAAACACAGCAGAGTGAGAGTGATGAAGACAGTGAGACGGATGAAGACTATGAGCCAGAGAATGAGGACAGTGGAGACAGTGAGGACAGAGACAGTAAGGCAAAGATGGCCATCAGCAAGTCAAATCAGTTACTCAAAAAGTAATGTACATGTATTCGAATCAAAGTAGCCACCTTTGGTAGATATAACACTCGAGGCATTCTTTCTACAACAGAAATAAAATATTCTTTAGAAAGTTCTTCCCACGTCTGTTGCAGAAGTTCCCATAAATGTGTAGCACTTGTAGTTTGCTTTGCTTTTACTCTTCTGTCCAGTTCATCCCAAACCAGCTCGATGGGGTTCAAGTCTGGAGACTGTGCTGACCACTCCATGTTTTCAAGCTTACCATCTTGTTCTTTTTTCCTGAGGTAGTTCTGTCATAGCTTGGACTTATGTTTTGGGTCATTATCTTGCTGTAAGATGAACCCCTGACCAATTAAGCGCATACCAGAGGGTATTGCATGGCGCTGCAGAATGCTGTGGTAGCCGTTTTGGTTCAGGGTACCTCTCACTCTGTACAAGTCACCAACCCTGGATCCAGCAAAACAGCCCCAGACCATTACACTTTCTCCTCCATGTTTGACTATAATGTCACACACTGTGGAACCATCCTTTCAACTACTCGATGGCGTACAAAGATCCTGCGTGATGAACTGAAGATTCCAAATTTTGATTCATCAGTATATAATACCATAATACCTTCTTCCAGTCTTCAGTAGTCCAATGGTGTTGTTTCATGGCCCAGGCAAGCCTCTTTGTCTTATTCTGACGTCTTAACAATGGCTTTCTTGCTGGAGCTTGTCCTGTCAAACCTGCAGCTCGAAGTCTTCTCTTCGAAGTTGAAACTGAGACTTGCTTACTACGATCACTATGAAGCTGTGCTTGAAGCTGTTGTCCTGTGAGCTGCCTGTCACGCAAACTGTTAACTCTCAGAAACTTCTCCTCTGATTTAGTTGTGGCTTTGGGTCTGCCAGACCTCGTCCTGTCAGGGTTTCCCCCAGTTTCTGAGTGCCCTTTGATGGTGAAGAAAACTGTACTCACTGACACCTTGACTTTCTTTGCAAAATTTGTCTGTAAGAAAGACCTACATTTTTAAGTGTTATGATGGTCTGTCTCTCTTCCATTGTTGCCTTTTCTTGCCATTTTTGTAGCAACATCCGACTTTCTGCAATACAATGCTGTTCAACTGATGCTCACAAGGGTATGGTACCACGGGGTATGCTTTTATGCAGACAGAGGGGGTTGTAAGCAATCAAAACAAGTTGGAACACCTGTAGGAATTAGTAGAGCCAGCTTTTAAGGCTTGATAAACCTACATTGCTGCAGAACAGCTTTAAATTGTAAACCCATGTCATGTTCCCTGAACGAGGCCTTTTTGTATAATTCTGAAATATACATAATTTTTCAGTTTTGAGTAACCTAACCTTTTCTTTTAAGCTATGGCAGGTACAGCACTTACCTTTGTGACATTTCAAGCTATTCATTGGACTTGCACAGCTTGAGTTGCAATAAATAACTGGAAAAATTGGGGTGTTCTAAAACTTTTGACCGGTAGTGTATGTAATTGGTCCAAATATCAAGTGTAAAGTCATTGTCTGCTTTAACATCCAGATTAATCCATAAAAGTAATGTTAAAGTTCTGTCTACCAACTTCATCAATGTCATTTTTGTGTTTAAGTCAAACAGGCATGATTTGTTCATGATCATTGTAACATTTTTAAGTTTCATATTCAGGCCGTGGGCCAGATACGGCCCTCAAGCACCCTACCCCCAACTAAACAAAGCCAACTTTTTTTGAAGCCCATAATCATACTGAAAAACGATTTTAAATGCTAACACAAAAAAAAATAGGGATGAAACTAATTTTTGGACTTATTGAATTTGGGTACCCTAAAATCCACCCGAAATCATGATATATGGCATGTATAATGCCCCACCAAATGCTCACTTTTTGTTTGATTTCATCATATGATAAATCACATGAAAGTTCTGAACATTTTCTTGTTCAGACAATTTATTATTTAGCCATTTGGTTTTGCACAAATCTTAAAATTGCAAAATAAAAAGAATTCAGTCACTTCTTTTTTTGTAGCAATTAACTGGATAATGTTATCATGCTTATGCCACCAATAAGCAATTTAACAATATAATATTCAACAAATAAACCATTACTGATGTTCCTGTATCACTCAAGAAATGCATATCAATACAACACTGTGCAGCATACAGGATAGTACATGCAAAACCGTCAGCATAATGTCACTAGTGTTCAATTTTATTCTGTATCAATGTCTGTTTCTTGGTTATTCAAGGTGCTGTTTTCTATAAGTGGTACATCATCATTATAAGCAGCATCCACATCCGTGTCGGTGTCTTTATCTAATGGATCAGCCTTGTGGGCAAGATCTGTGAGTTGTGCAGGTACCATCCGCCCTTCATACCATAGGGGTTCCAGATGCCCATTTCTTTCTGTCCTGCTGTGACTACTGTGCGCCAGAGGAACACCAGGTTCTGGTATATGTGCTTGTTTCCAAATCCCTACCTGATAGTTGACCCATTATATATGCTGGTGTAGTTACATCTTCCCTTGCACATAAGCTCATTGATTTTGAGGAGTTGCAGATCATCAACTTTGCACACTATTGGTCTTCCATACATAGCACATGTGAAGGCTTCAAGATCATTCACAGTTTCATCAGCTATGTCCCAACTATCACCCAACTGAACTATAGTACTGGAACATACTTGGGTACTTTGGACAGTGCTTTGATGGATTTTATTTTTCTTTTTGCCATTTTTGAAGCATATTCATCAGTAAGTGGATGAATTGTCAATCTGAACCCCTTCTCCCGCTGACCTTACCTTTACACATACGCATCTACTATGTGTATATACTTCTCTATTGTATATCTGTACATTCTGTCTATTTATTCATATTCAGCTATATAACATGTGTGCATCTGTATATTTAGTCTATATTCATACTAATCCACATAATATGTAAATCTGTGCAGTGATTAATAGAACTCCATATCTATTCACAATGCCTGGTATAACTGGATATTGACAGTATATTTCAAACCATTGCCTTCAGGCTGTTAATAACATAGCTATAACCACTTGTTTTATTTTTCTCCCTTTAAATATGTATGGATATATAATCATGCACCTTATGTATATAACAGTATATAACATTGCACTTCTGGATTGTAAGCCAAACAACTTCTCATTACTCTGTACCTGTGCATGTGTGATGACAATAAATTTAAATCCTAATTCTAATTGAATCTTGTTTTTCCCATGGCCTATAACCATGAGCCACAGTGGCAGTGATCAACTCTGACACATAACAGAAAGAGCCACTGAACAGCAGAGCACTCATGGCCCTGCACACCTTCTGTGGCTGCGACTCGACCAGTGCTTTGAGAGGACTAGGAAAAATCAAACCCATCAAAGCACTGTCCAAAGTACCCTAGTATGTTCCAGCACTTGCTCAGTTGGGTAATAGTTGGGACATAGCTGACAAAACTGTGAGTTATCTTGAAGCCTTCACGTGTGCTATGTATGGAAGACCAAAAGTGTGCAAAGTTGATGATCTACAACTCCTCAAAATCAATGAGCTATGTGCAAGGGAAAACAGCACCTTGAATGGCTATGAAACAGACAGTGATACAGAATAAAATTGAACACAAGTGACACTATGCTGATGGTTTTGCATGTACTATCCTGTATGCTACACAGTGTTGTATTGATATGTATTTCTTGAGTGATACAGGAACATCAGTAATGGTTTATTTGTTGAATGTTATATTCTGTTAATTGCATATTGGTAGCATGAGCATGATAACATTATCCAGTTTATTGCTGCAGTACTTTTGTTGTTTGGATTAGTGTAAGTCAGATATTGATGAGAAAATAGTTGAAATGTGAAGCAATATGGTGATAAATAGACAAAACAAATGAAGTGTCCAATTATTTTATTTTGCAATGTTAATATTTGTGCAAAACCAAATGGCTAAAATAATAATTAAGTTGTCACATTAAAGAAGGAAATGTTCAGAGCTGGGTGGCACAGTGGCGTAGCAGGTAGTGCAAGTGCCTCACAGCAAGAAGGTTGCCGAAGATCCCCGGGTTGGGCAGGACCTTTCTGTGTTCTTCCCGTGCATGCGTGGGTTCTCTCCAGGCACTCTGGCTTCCTCCCACAGACTAAAAACATGCTCATTAGGTTGACTGGTGACTCTAAATTGCCCTTAGCTATGAGTGTGAGTGTGAATGGTTGTCTGTCTCTCTATGTAGCCCTGCGATCTGGCGACCGGTTCAGGGTGTACCCTGCCTCTCACCCAATGACAGCTGGGATAGGCTCCAGCCCCCCCACGACCCTGAAAGTGATAAGCGGTACAGAAAATGAATGAATGTTCAGAGCTTTCATGTAGTTTATCACATACTGAAATCACACAAAAATTGAGCATTTGGTGGGGCATTGTATATGGGGTGCCATGTATCGCTTCAAAATCAAAACAATTTTCAGTAGGATCATGGGCTTCAAAAAAGTTGGTTTAATTTAGTTGGTGGTGGTGGTGGGGTCGGGGGTGCTTGAGGGCCATATCTGGCCCAAGGCCTAATTAATGCTGTAGTGCACCACCACCTTGTTACTGTCGACAGTGGCCTTTGTTTGGCTGATTCTGTCGTTGTCCGTTAGAAACCCCCTTTAACAGTTCAGCCAATGTGCATAGAAAGGGAACCTTTTTTCTTAACTACCCCTGAATCGCTTAGCGTCTCATTGCGCTGTCTCATCCATGTGCAGGGGACTCACAGTGAGGTGATAATTTAACTATTTGGTTTTCTTTTCTTATTTTATTTATTAAACTGTGTTCCATTTGACTAGGGTGCACAGTTTGTGTAGACACAAAGCTGCACAAACAATTTACAAACTCGGACAAAATTGTTGGTACCCTTCGGTTAAAGAAAGAAAAACCCACAATGGTCACTGAAATATCTTGAAACTGACAAAAGTAATAATAAATAAATATTCAATGAAAATTAACTAATGAAAATCAGAAATTGCTTTTGAAATGTGGTTCAACAGAACCATTTTAAAAAACAAACTAATGAATCTGGCCTAGACAAAAATGATGGTACCCTTAACGTCATATTTTGTTGCACAACCTTTTGAGACAATCACTGCAGGTGATTTCTGTAACACTCAATGAGACTTCTGCACCTGTCGACAGGTATTTTGGCCCACTCCTCATGTGCAAACTGCTCTAGCTGTCTCAGGTTTGAAGGCGGTCTTCTCCAGACTGCCTGTTTCAGCTCCTTCCACAAATGTTCAACAGGATTTAGATCAGGGCTCATAGAAGGCCACTTAAGAATAGTCCAATGTTTTGTTCTGAGCCATTCTTGTGTGTTTTTAGCTGTGTGTTTGGGTCATTATCCTGTTGGAGGACCCATGATCTGCGGCAGATACCAAGCTTTCTGACACTGGGCAGCACATTTTGCTCCATAATGCCTTGATAGTCTTGAGATTTCATTGTACCCTGCACTGATTTAAGACACCCTGTGCCAGATGCAGCAAAGCAGCCCCAGAACATAACAGAGCCTCCTCCATGTTTTACAGTAGGTACAGTGTTCTTTTCTTTGTTTGCTTCATTGTTGCATCTGTGAACATAGAGCTGATGTGGCTTGCCAAAAAGCTGCAGTTTTGTCTCATCTGTCCAAAGGACATTCTCCCAGAAGCTTTGTGGCTTATCAATATGCATTTTGGCAAATTCCAGTCTCACTTTTTTATGATTTGCTTTCAACAGTGGTGTCCTCCATTAAGTCCACTTGGCTCAAACAGTGATGGATGGTGCTATCTGATACTGATGTACCTTGACATTGGAGTTCACCTCTAATCTCTTTGGAAGTTGTTCTAGGCTCTTTGGTTACCATTCATATTATCTGTCTCTTCAATTTGTCATCAATTTTCCTCTTGCGGCCACGTCCAGGGAGGTTGGCTACAGTCCTGTGGACCTTAAACTCCTGAAAAATATATGCAACTGTAGTCACAGGAACATCAAGCTGCTTTGAGATGGCCTTGTAGCCTTTACCTTTAACATGTGTGTCTATAATTTTCTTTCTAATCTCCTGAGACAACTCTCTCCTTAGCTTTCTGTGGTCCATGTTCAGTGTGGTACACACGATACCCAACAGCAAAGTGACTACTTTTCACCCTTTAAATAGGCAGACTGACTGATTACAAGTTTGAAGACACCTGTGATGCTAATTACAGGACACACCTTACTATAACATGTCCCTATGGTCAAATCATTTTCAATCTTTTTTAGGGATACCATCATTTTTGTCCAGGCCATTTTCATTATTTTGGTTTTTAAAATGATTCTGCTGAACCACAATTCAAAAAGCAATGTCTGATTTTCATCAGTTAATTTTCAGTAAATTTTTATTTATTGTTACTTTTGTCAGTTTCAAGTTATTTCAGTGACCATTGTGAGTTTTTCTTTCTTTATCGGAAGGACACCAACAATTTTGTCCACATGTGTATTACTTGGCCCTTCAGCTCATGATAATCATCATGCTGTCTCAGAGTGAACATACAATTAATTCAAAACAAATGCACCAAATTAGTACCTGTACATCTGAGTGCGATGCTTTTCTTGTGTTGTGAGGGGATAAATTGAAGGAGTGTTTACTCTGAGCATAGAGAACTGAGCAGGTGTGTTTTCTTGATCCAGACATAAATGAAGTGTCCCCATTATTAATCTAAACTTTAAACATTTTTTAAATAGTCCAGCTCTTATTTATCATTTTACTTATTTTATCATTTCTAAATTAAAATTACATCCAGGAATGACATGCCCTTCTTTGTCTCCCAGTTTTAAAAACAAGTTTAAAAGGCCCTGGTCCAGTAGTTCTCAGCCAATGGTCAGGGCCTAAAGGTGGGTCACAGAGCTGTTCTCAGCGTACTATGAATTGCCTTGAAAAAACTGTGACAGAATGTCTAAAATGTACAGATGCCCTAAGCAAACAAATACCCACATATTTTATTTCCCTCTGATGTGCTGCAACATGTTATTATTTTTTTCCTGCATATTAACTTGTCTTTTCATTTTTGTATTAAAATTGTGGTTTTCTTATATATATATCTTCTTATCTTAAACTTTCATCTGAAAAAGCTAAAAACAACCAACATTTAAATGTTTTCACGGTAAACTAAGTAATGTAAGATGTATGCATACAGTGCCATGAAAAAGTATTTGCTCCTTCTTCATGTCTTACTTTTTTGCATGTTTGTCACACTTAAATGTTTCAGATCATCACACAAATTTTAATATTATACAAAGATAATCTGAGTAAATACAAAATGCATTTTTTTTAAAATGATTTTATTTATTAAGGGAAAAAAGCTCTCCAAACCTACATGACCCTATGTGAAAAAGTAATTGCCCCCTGATCCTAATAACTGGTTGTGTCACCCTTGGCTGCAATAACTGCAATCAAGTGTTTGCGATAACTGGCGATGAGTCTTTCACATTGCTGTGGATGAATTTTGTCCCACTCTTCTGCGCAGAAATGTTTTAACTCAGCCATATTGTAGGGTTTTCGAATATGAACTGCCCGTTTAAGGTCACACCACAGCATCTCAATTGGGTTTAAGTCCGGACTTTGACTCGGCCACTCCAAAACCGTAATTTTGTTTTTTTTTTACGCCATTCAGAGGTGGACTTGCTAGTGTGTTTCGGGTCAGTGTCCTGTTGCATAACCCAAGTGAGCTTGAGCTCGAGGTAACGAACTGATGGCTGAACATTCTCCTTCAGGATTTTCTGGTAGACAGAATTCATGGTTCCATCAATCACAGCAAGTCGTCCATGTCCTGAAGCAGCAAAGCGGCCCCAGACCATCACACTACCACCAGCATGTTTGACTGTTGCTATGATGTTCTTTTTATCAAATGCTGTGGGTTTTTTTATGCCAGATGTAACAGGACGGCACACCTTCCAAAAAGTTCAAATTTTGTCTCACCAGTTCACAGAATATTTTTCCAAAAGTCTTGGAGATCATCAAGATGTTTTTTGGCAAATGTGAAACGAGACTTTGTGTTCTTTTTGGTCAGTAGAGGTTTTCGCCTTGGAGCTCTCCCATGGATGCCATTTTTGCTCAGTCTCTTATTGTTGAGTCATGAGCACTGACCTTAACTGAGGCAAGTGAGGCCTGCAGTTCTTTAGATGTGGTTCTGGGTTCTTTTTGACCTCCTGGATGAGTCGTCGTTGTGCTCTTGGTGTAATTTTGGTAGGTCGACCAGTCCTGGGAGGGTTCGCCACTGTTCCCAGTTTTCTCCATTTGTTAGATAATGGCTCTGACTGTGGTTTGCTGGAGTCCTTCTAAGGCTATTACAAAGCCTTAGAAATGGCTTTGTAATAGACTGATAGATTTCAATCACTTTCTTTCTAATTTGTTCTTGAATGTCTTGGGATCCTGGCATGATGTGTTTCTTTTCGAGATCTTGCAGCCTACTTCACTTTGTCAGACAAGTTCTATTTAAGTGATTTCTTTATTCAGCAGGTCTGGCAGTAATCAGGTCTTGGTGTGGTCAGTGAAATTGAGCTTTCAAAAAAATGTTGTTAATCACAGTTAAATCATGATATAACAAGGGGGGCGCAATTACTTTTTCACATAGGGTCATGTAGGTTTGGAGAGCTTTTTTCCCTTAATCATCGTTTAAAAAACTGCATTTTGTATTTACTCAGGTTATCTTTGTATAATATTAAAATTTGTGTGATGATCTGAAACATTTAAATGTGTCTAATATGCGAAAAGATAAGAAATCAGGAAGGGGGCAAATACTTTTCATGGCACTGTATGTGTTCTCCCAGAGCTCCTCTGATTATATATTTTTCTATTGTTTTTTTGTCTCTTTTCTTTGTCCAAAAAGATGTTGTTCCATCTGAGGTCCAATCTGCAATTTTTTTTCATTAAATACATTTCAGTGGTTAAAAAAGTTTAGTAAGTTGGGTCTTGATTACTATTAAGATGATAAGGTGATTGGTCCCAAGGATAGACCAGTAAAGAACTACTTGTATGTTATTTTAAAAAAAAAAAGTCAAATATCAATATTATTTTAATAATATTTTCTGTCCATTCCCTGAATCAACTCATGCCAACATTTATGTATGTATATATATATATATATATATATATATATATATATATATATATATACACACACATACACACACACACATATATATATATATAAATATATATGTATGTTTATATATATATATATATATATATATATATGTATGTGTGTGTATACATATATATATATATATATATATATATATATATATATATATATATATATATATATATATATATATATATATATATATATATATATATATATATATGTAGTTACGGAAAGTGGAGATTAAAAATGTCATCAGAGAGAAGCTGGTGGAGCAGTGTTCTTTCTTTGTCAACTGGTGCTGCTGAAAGGGCTGAAGTCCTGGCGGAGGAGGCAGAGGTGGTGAAGGCCACGGATGCGCCTGCTGCCAGCGTGGAGCCTGATCCAGCCCCTGATCCTGCAAGCACGCCTACAGCGGACCTCCGCTTAACCCTCCAGATAAAGGAGGCTGAGGCAGAAAACAAGAGACTCGAGGTGCAGGCCTTGCATCTCTGGATAAGAGCTCTTGAACTCGAAAGAGCAGCCCCCGTGGTCTCCACTCCTGTCTCTGTTAATCAAAGCACTGTTCCGTCTTGTGGGTTTGACATTAACAAATGCATAGCTTTAGTCCCTCCATTCCGTGGATCTGAGGTTGACTCATACTTCAGCACGTTTGAGTGCATAGCAGCTGCTTTAAGCTGGCCCGGGGAATTTTGGTCACTTTTGCTCCAGTGCAAACTCGTGGGAAAAGCGCAAGAGGTTTCTACAAGCTTGTCTATTGAGCAGAGTCTTGATTATGAGACCCTAAAGAAAACTGTGCTTCAAGCATATGAACTTTTCCCTGAAGCCTATAGACAAAAATTTCAAACTAGTGATAAAACTGCCAACCAAACTTATGTTGAGTTTGCGCGTGAGAAAAGTGTGCTTTTTGATAAATGGTGTCAGGCGTGTAGTATAAAATCCTTAGAGGATCTAAAAGAGTTAATCCTACTGGAGGAGTTTAAGAACTGTATACCTGAGCAGATTGTTGTATACTTAAATGAACAAAAAGTTTCCTCACTCACAAAAGCCGCCGTTCTAGCTGATGAGTTTGTCTTAACTCATAAAACTGTTCTTTCGGCTTCGATACCTCGCCGTCAAGCTGCTGCACCTGAGCGAAAAATCAGGTCACCAAAACCTGTGCGTAAAAGTGCACCTCTGGCTTCAGCTGATAGCCATGAGTGCTTTTATTGTCACGAACCCGGTCATTTCATTGCAGCATGCCTGATGCTAAAGAAAAACAGACCAAATTTTCAAAATCACCCGCTGGTGTAGGTTTTATTACACACTTCTCCAAGCCTGTTTGTGATTCTGAGCCTGACTTTGCTGATGAGGTAGACGCGCGCTTTAAGCCGTTTATATCTCAAGTATTTGTTTCCATGACTGGTGAAGAAAAAGATCAAGTTCCTGTGACTATTCTGAGAGATACAGCTGCGTCATTTTTGCTCGCTGATGTCCTGCCACTTTGAAACGAGACCTCGTGTAACTCTGATATGTTAGCATGGGGAATTAAATTGAGTGTCGTTAGATTCCCACTGCACATGGTGCATTTGCATTCGCCTCTCGTGACAGGACGGGTAAAGGTAGCCGTGCGTCCGATTAGTGGTGTCTCGTTCATTCTCGGAAAAGATTTAGCTGGAGGAAAAGTGTTTCCTCCCCCCGAAGTCGTTGACAATCCAGTTTCTGATGTGTCTGAGCCCCCTGCCTCGTCTGTGTCAGATGTGTTTACGCGTGTTGCGTAATTTCTTTTGGCCTGGCTTAAAAACAGATGTAACTAAATATCGTCATTCTTGCCACACATGTCAGTTGGTGGGAAAGCCAAACAAACCCATCCCACCGGCACCGTTACATCCGATACCACCGCTCGGTGAGCCCTTTGAGCATGTAGTGATTGACTGTGTGGGTCCTTTGCCAAAAACGAAATCTGGACATCCACATCTGCTAGCTGTGATGTGTGCCGCTACGCATTATCCTGAGGCTATTCTCCTGCGCACATTAAAAGTGAAACCTGTCGTAAAAGCTCTAACAAGGTTCTTTTCTACATTTGGATTACCAAAAACAGTGCAAACAGATCAAGGATCTAATTTTACTTCCAAGATTTTTGCACAGGTAATGACAGAACTCGGTATCAAACACAAAAAATCCAGTTCTTACCATCCTGAGTCACAAGGAGTTTTGGAGCGCTTTCATCAGATGCTTAAGTCCATGTTACGTAAGTTTTGCTTAGAGTCTAGTAAGGAGTGGGATGAAGGTCTTCCTCTTCTGCTCTTTGCTGTGAGAGAAACTCCGCAGGAATCCTTAGGATTCAGTCCTCATAATTTAGTTTTTGGTCATACCGTTCGTGGTCCCCTTCGACTTCTTAAAGAAAAATGGTTGTCTGAGTCACCAAAATCTGAACACAACGTGCTAGATTATGTTAGTGCCTTTCGTGAGCGTCTCTATCACGCACGTGAGTTAGCATGTGAAAATCTCGTCCAAGCACAAGACAAAATGAAGCGTCGTTATGACTTAAAATCTGAGTCCAGAGATTTTCAGCCTGGAGAAAAGGTCCTTGTTTTGTTGCCTTTACTTGGATCCAGTCTCCAGTCCCGATTTTCCGGTCCATATTTAGTGGAGAGGAGAATTAATGACACTGACTATGTAATTCACACACTTGATCGGAAAAGAAAATCCAGAGTTTGTCATGTAAACATGATTAAGCGTTATTTCTCACGTGAAGGTGCACCTCCACCTTCTCCTGCTGCTCCGGTGGTTTCTGTGTCCTCTTCTCCTCCAGAGTATCACCTTTCTGATGACGGGTTAATAGAGAAAAGTGGTTCGATGCCTCCAACTCGTTTGAAAAATTCTGAAATATTGAGTGATTTGGAGTCTTTCCTGTGTCATTTGTCTGACCCTGTGCGTGCTGATTTAATCCACTTAATTGAGGATAATCTGTTACTCTTTTCTGACCATCCCCGCCAGACATCCGTTTTTTTTAATGACATTGATGTGGAGAGCCATAAACCCATCAAGCAGCATGCATATCGTGTAAATCCCATGAAGAGGGCCCTGATGCAGCAAGAGGTGAGTTACCTGGTGGAACATGGGTTAGCTGTTCCCAGCATGAGTCCGTGGAGCTCTCTGTGCGTTCTTGTCCCTAAGCCTGATACCACCGCTCGATTTTGTAATGATTATTAGAATAGTAAATGCCGTTACCAAACCTGATTCATTTCCTCTTCCTTGGATGGAGGATTGCATTGACAGGGTAGGTTCCGCCATGTTCGTGACTAAGCTGGACTAGTTAAAGGGTTACTGGCAGGTGCCGTTAACCCCCCGCGCGTCTGAGATTTCTGCTTTTGTAACACCTGACTCTTTCCTCCAATACACTGTGATGCCGTTTGGCCTGCAAAATGCTCCTGCAACTTTCCAGCGCCTTATCCAGCGCGTATTGGCTGGCGTGTCCAACTGTGAAGCTTATCTAGACAACATGGTAGCTTATTCTAATACCTGGCCCGACCATTTGGCAACATTATCAAAAATTTTCACATGTCTTCACGAGGCTTCCCTCACTGTCAATCTTGCAAAATGTGAATTTGGAAAAGGCACTGTAACATCTTTGGGTAAGCAGGTGGGACAGGGACAGGTGCGACCTGTTGCAGCAAAAGTTCACCACTCTTGATTTTCCGGTGCCGCAAAGAAAAGCTTACGCCGTTTCTTTGGTATGTATGGGTATTATCGAGGGTTCTGTCGAAATTTCTCCGATGTTGTTGCTCCACTAACGTGTCTCGTTAGCCCGAGAAAAACTTTTATCTGGTCTCCGACTTGTCAGGTTGCTTTTGAATCAGCCAAGGTGTTGTTATGTAGTGCTCCCGTTCTTGCTGCGCCAAATTTCACTCGGCCTTTTAAATTAGAGGTCGATGCGAGCGCGTTTGGCGCAGGTGCCGTCCTTCTGCAGGAAGATGTGCAGGGCATTGAGCATCCTTTATGCTATTTCTCTAAACAGTTTAACAAACATCAATTAAACTATAGCACCATTGAAAATGAAGCTCTCTCCCTGTTACTTGCCCTGCAGAATTTTGAAGTGTACCTTGGATCTTCATTAAACCCCGTTAAGTGTTCACGGATCACAACCCGTTGGTATTTCTTAATCAAATGCGCCACTCGAATCAGCGCCTCATGCGATGGTCCCTTCTTTTGCAGGATTTTAATATAGAGATCCTGCATAAAAAGGGTACAGAACATATTCTTCCCGACACTTTGTCTAGGTCTTTCACTTGAATTAAGCATATTAGGGGAGTGCTTAATTCTTTAAAAGGGATTGGTTGATCGGATTGGCTGCGACTGAGGCTGGGCGGTATAAAAGGAGAGCCATGACGTCAGCAGGCTGCAGGGAGAACCCCCATCTCCCTCCTCTCCCAACCACCACGCCACGCTGCGCCATGTGTTCTTTTGTGTTAAGATTTGTATTTTATTTAGATCATTTTGTTGGTATGAAGTAGGGGTGACTTCTTAGTTCGATTACTCTAATTTTTCTAGTAACTCTTAATAAGTTAATTTGTAACTTAGTTTCCTTAGTTCCTCAGATTATCCTACTTTATTTTCCGAGTTGTTTCTGAGTTAAGTTCGTGGTCACCCTGAGGTAATTTTGTTACTTGGAAATTTTGGTTGTCTTTTTGTGTAAATAAATCATTATATTTGTTTTCCTTCAACTTCTTGTGTTCCCGTGGTTGCTTGGGATTTGGGGGAAATGGATTATCATGTTGTGTTCTGGCCACCCCTAAACAGGGCATAACAATATACACATACACATATATATATATATGTATTTATATATAAATATATACATATATATATATATATATATATATATATATATATATATATATATATATATATATATATATATATATATATATATATATATATATTTATTTATGGGCCAAACTTGCTAGTAAAGTATAGAAAAATTCATAAGATTTGATTTGTGTCCAAAGGTTTCAGTGGTGCCCCCCATTAGGTTGAAAAAATTACTTCCTACAGTATATTTAATGTAGGATATTGGAATTTGGTAGGCATATGTAACACGTCAAGATGTAAAAAAAAAAAAAAAAAAAAAAAAAAGCCACTTGGACCCATGTCAACAAAATTCAACAGGAAATTGGCCATTTTAAATTTTCCATGAAAGTCAGGACAAATGCTTGGCTGCTATTGACACAAACTAATCCTCAGGCTTTTTTCAGATTACTGAATAAACTCACCCCTGAACTTTTTTCTCTAAAATACAATGCCACCACTAGCTTTATGATATCTCAAATCTCCACCTGTAAAATATCAACATGTACATAACCATCTGTTAAATAACAAACATGTACATAAGGACTGTAAATATGCCACTTACTATATAGTATATACTTTTTTTATACTTTTTTAAATTTTTATTTCTATTTTTACATTACTGTGTTTGACTTGTAATTACCTTATTTTCATTATAAATGCTTCTTTCTTATATTTCTATTGTATCCTGCAGCTGCTGTATATTTTGGAATTTCCCCCTGTGGGACTAATAAAGGACTATCTTATCTTATCTTATCTTATCTTACCTCGTGGCGGATTGAAGAAGCTTTGTTTGTCACATTTTCATACATAACACCTACAAATGTGGTATAACACTAGAGTTAGGTGGTAGTTGTGTCATGTGACTGAGATGATATATTTTGAAAAACTTAAAAGTCTACTTGTCATGCTGTTGCCATGGCAACACTTCATGCACCATGTTATAAGGAAGTATCTTATTGAGGTACTTAAAATTGCAAGACATATACCAAACTTTATACTCCTAAGTTCAGTGGAAGTTTATACGATTTAAGTCATTAGGGTTCAAACCCCTAACAGTAGAGAACCCTATTGTTTTTGTGCTGGTTTATTAGGGTTCAAACCCCAAAGGAGTGAGAACCCTTTTGTTTTTGTGCTGGTTTAATAGGGTTCAAACTCCAAAGGGGTGAGAACTCTATTGTTTTTGTGCCAGTTTATTATTATTATTTCCGTTCTGCCACTTGGGCTAAAATTCCCATGAGCTGGAATGGGCCAGAAACCTGAAACTTGGCCCAATGATTGGGCCAAATGATGTGCAGCAACTTTTCATAAAACATGAGCCCATTCAGCCACATGGTGGCACTTTAATTAAGGCCTAAAGTTGCTTTTTTGGAAGGCCACACCCCTCACACCGTGAGTCCGATTGACATGAAATTTGGCACACAGGTCCAGCTCAATGTGCTCTACAAAAAAGCCTCTGGGACCTCTAAAGTCCGCCTAAGTAGATTTTTTTTTTTTTAGTAATTTGCATAATTTGAAGAACAGTACAATGAATAGAACTTGGGAAAGATTGACTCTATCAACACCAGATTTGGTGCATGGCCTCAGGTTACAAAAAGCCAAATTTCTATTATAGATGAGCCTGATTGGTCAAAAAACATGGCCACCACACACCAAAATATCTTTGATATTAGACAAAACTTAAAAATGTTTGATAATAACTCCAACATCTTTTGCCCCGTCATCACAAAATTTGGTATGTAGGTTCACAATGGGACTGGGAAGCTGCCTATCAAAGCGTTTTGAGCTCAACTCATACTCAATGTGCTATAAACAACACATTTTAAGATCTCAAAGACCCTTGTTTGTAATTTCACCAAAATTTGGTGTGCATGTTCTAGGGGCGAGTATTAATTAATATCTTGAGCAACATGTTGATAGGTGAAAATGGGCGCAGCCCATTAAACCATTTGTGGTGAGCTGGAATGAACTAGAGACATGAAACTTGATACGTCAACTATAAATGATGTCTACATGCTGCACAAAAAATTGGATCAAAATCGACCTTAAGGGAGCGCTAAAACATCAAGTGCAAAACTTGAAAGGCTCTCTCACCCACCCAAGAGCTGTTGACTTGAAATTTCACACACACCTTCACCTGATAGACCTCTACAAAAAAGCCTCTTGCACCACCAATGCCGTTATTATGGATTTTTGGCTAATTTGCATAATGCGAAAAACAGTAAAATGAATAGAACCTTTGAAATATTAATGCTATCAACACCAATCTTGGTATATGGCATCGGGGAACTGAGACGGTCATTTCTATTATACATGAGCACGACTGGTCAAAAAATGTAGCCGCTGTAAACTCAAATATCCTTGCAAAGGGCAGGGCTAATTAAATATTGCCTTTTCTTCATTTGTGGTGAGCTGGAATGACCTAGAGACACGTAACTTGGTAGGACAACTATAAATGATGTCTAAATACGGCACAAAAAAATTGATGCCAATCAGCCTAATGGGGGCGTTATAACATAAAGCAAAGTGTGCAAAATTTTACAAGCTCTTTCTCACACACCACAAGGGCTGATGACTTGAAATTTCACACACATTTTAATCGGATAGTCCTCTACTAAAAACCTTTTCAAGAACGAAAACCGCTACTGCGGATTTTTGCTGATGTGCATAATGTCAAAAAAGTAAAATCAATAGAACCCCTGAAAAATTGACTCTATCAACACCAACTTTGTTGCATGGCCTCAGGGGACAAACAATCAATTTTCCATTAGAAATGAGCCTGATTGGTTGAAAAACATGGCCGCCATGCACCAAAATATCTTCGAAAATGGGCGGAGCTTAAAAATGATTGGTGATAACTCCAATACCATTTACCCTATCATCACAAAATATGGTAGGTACATTCACAACAGGACTAGGAAACTGCCTGTTAAAGCATTTTGAGCTTAACTCATAGGGGGTGCTATAAACACCAGATGTGTATATCTCGAGGACCATTGGTTGGAAGTTCACCAAATTAGGTGTGCATGTTCTAGGGGCAAGTATTAACTAATGTCTTGAGTTACATGTTGACCTGTGAAAGTGGGTGTGGCCTGTTAGTCATTAACTGCCTTTTCTTCAGTTGTGATTAGCCGGAATGACCTGAAGACAGGGTGTGTTTACATGGAGCTTTAGAGGGAAAAAGCAGGTGACATCGCGAGCTAGAGCGGGTGAGGGTCTGGGAAAAGCGAAAAAGGTTTGAACCAGCGAACTGCTGCTTGAGGCTATATTTTATTTCATTTCAGTGGGTGTGGAAACATAGCTGAGTGGCAAAATAAATTTCAAAAATTCAGCCCCTGCAGCAGAGTGGACCTAAAATTGTAGAATTCAAGGGGCATATATGTATTATGGAAAGATCTACAGAAAAGTCTCTTTGACCCATATCATTAAATCAATAGAAAATCTGCCATACCTATTTTTTTTTTCCATACAGTATCAATTGACTGCTTCAATAAAGGGAACAAAGTAGCTATGGGAAGTTCTCAGGGTTGTCATAGCACAAGGAAGAGGTGATTAGATTTGGGTGGTCATATATGGGGATATGGATCCAGGTAGAGGATTTGTAAACACTGCACAATACGGCACTTTTCCATATCTTCCAGAATAACTCCGCTAAGAATGTCAGAAAAGGCTTCAGCGAAGGTTTGTATGGGGTGCCATTTGTAAAGCAGCTCATGCTAAAAAAAAAAACAGCAACATTTTGTCACATTTAGCTTCAAACCATGTACAAACAACTGGTGTGAATTTTTTGTGGTGATCTTTTACGACATTTACAGCAATATTTGTCATCTTAGAAATATTTTAAATAGTTAAATGTAAATATTAAATGTCACACGTAAATGCAAAATATAAATATAAATGACAAATATAAATATAAATGTTAAATATAAATATAAATGTTAAATATAAATATAAATGTTAAATACAAATATTAATATAAATGTTAAATATATAAATATAAACATAAACGTTAAATATAAATATAAATGTTAAATATAAAATTAAATATAAATGTTTAATATAAATGCTAAATATAAATATAAATATAAATGTTAAATCTAAATCTCTCAGGCGCAACTAAATATTTAGTGAACATGCAAATTTTCAATCCCGGTAACAGGAAGTACCAAAATAAAAGCTCGGGGAGTTCTCGTCAGCTACAACGACCGCTGCAGAGCCACAACAGCGCTTGTTAGCCCAAAAGAGATTTGCCTGTAGCATCAGTACAATTCATGCTTAGCATATTAGCTTCGATTTTTATTGCTGAGCATAAAAATGTCAGAACATGTTCCAGAAAATGTGGCTAATGTGGTTTCACTGTCTCTACAGGCTGCCAGGAAGTATGCTACTCCTGAACCAGCCACACCGTCCACCTCCACTGGGACATCATCCCACACGGTATACTCTCCCAGTGACAACTTTGGGTCTTTCCCCGTGTAGAACTGCGGTCACGCCATCCGTGCTTCGGATAAATGCAGTCACACCATCCAGGTTTCAAATTATGTTGCGCACGTAGGCCAAATGTTACGGGGCCGTGTATATACTAATTTATACAATACTTAAATTTTCATGATCCAAGATGTGTTTTTTTCATAGAACTGCAACGTCTCCAGACAGCCTTGTTTGGATATATCTCACGTGAGGTTTCCAGCAGATTTAATGGCCGATCATCACACCAGGAAATGTATTTTCATTCATAACTTCTAAAATGCTTTTCATGGCGGAAACGTTTATCTTTATATTTGTGTATTTATTGTGGTGGTTGACAATTCTCCGCCCACATGCAGTATCTGCATTGTCTCACCCACTTTCACGCTAATTTGCGTTTGAAGGCAGAGTCCATAGTTTTGAGAAGATCTTTAAATGGGCCTATAACTGAATGCATTTAGGCATAATGCTTACACGATCGAACACCCACACTTTTGGTTGTACCACAAAATTCAAAATTTGTCCTACAGGGCAGCACACATAGTAAAATATGTCGGCTATATGGCTAAAAAGATAATTTAATGGAACAAAACTTGAATGTCTCCCACCATATTCAACCTACCAACACCACTATACACAAGCCCACAAATAGCAAAAAAAAGGGGTCATACTGACTAGATTCTTCAGTGAGGTGCAACTCGGGGACAACAGATATCTACCACCACAACTGAATTTAATTTTACAGCCATAGCTTTTTGAGGCTAGCCTGCGCCTTCTTGCACAGCGGGGATGCGTTCTATCATTACCACTGTCTCACCTGCTTATGCGTTGCCAGCTCTCTCTCCAGCTGTCGATGTTTGTTATGCCACACCAGATAGTGGATAGGATATCGACTCTTCTCGGGAGTTTTCTTTGCAGAATTCATCCTTGGATCATGGTTTACCTCCTACTCGTTCAACACAGTCATTTCCGACAATATTTACAAACCCTATATAATAAAGCCTGTCATCATTTGACGACGTGACGCACAAAGGCGCATAAACTCAGTGTAGAATCACTGCAGCCCGCTTTGTTAAAAAATAAGCACGGTCTCGGGAAAATAAAAAATAACGTGAAATCCCTCGTTTCATTATGTCAGAAGGATACGCTACTGCCGCTTTAACCTAAGACTCTTCTACCCTCCCTCTTTCTCTCTCTCTCTCTCTCTCTACCACGTTCTCTACTAGGCGTCTTCCTGCTAACCTCCCAATAGTGGGAAACATGCATTGACAAGCGGCAGTGAAATATGTGGACACTCCAGCCAATCATCCGCCCGGGATGTTTAAAATGAGACCTGCCTCGTTTCAAAGATCTGCTGTAGCTAGCCTACAAAAATGCAAAGATAAGCATAGAACCATTAGAATACCTTAATGGCTTACCAACTGCCCATAAAAGTAATTTAAAAAGGATCTAATAATAGGCCTACAATAATGTAGGTTTTAACCACAGTTTTTTTCCCTTTTCCGTCAGAGTCGACTTAAGTTTCAAACGTCACATTTTTTTTTTAATCTGATGTAGCCCACTTACCAGTTTAGCATATATTTGATTTTGATTTGATTTTATTTCCCAACCCCCGTAATTCCGCTGTTATTCTTGACGAGCTTTTTGCGAGTTGAATTTTTGTGCCTGGAGGAAATAAGTTTGACCGCATGGTTACAGTGGGTTTAAGTTACTCTTTCCTTATCTGTTGGGGAAACACGCCTCAGTTTGACGGAAACGAGTGGATTATTTTCCCTCGTCACCCCTTCCTGCACCTCCTATAGAAAGCTGCTGAGATGTTTATGTGTGTGGAAGCTGAAAGGTGGACTACTACTGTTTCTCCCCGATCCTGTTAAAATGGGGTTCATTCTATACACCTGGTGTCTTTCAAATTGGACCCCCAGTTTGCCAGCTTGGTGATCGTGGACTAAGAGGCTGCTGGCGAAAGCCCTTTATATTCAACAATCATCTTGCCGGGAAAAAACAACAGCACCAAGCAGCCTCCGGAGATTCGGCGGCCGCATCGGTTGACGGCAGACGTCTGTCCAGGAGGAGAAGGCGAGCCATATACATCATCGTCTATCAGCGATTCCCGATATGTCAAGAAAGCATCTAAGGACAGAAGTCTGTGCTGACTGCAGTGCGCCAGGTAGGAGAGAGAAAAAATGTGTCAAAAACAGACTCGTATTGTGGAACTGTACGTTGTGAGTGCGACATGGTGGGACAACGGGGCGATGTTGCAGCCTCTGTCGGTGGGTGCTCGGGCAGGAAACCGGCTAGGGCTTCCAAGTGTCGATAAGGCCTCACAGAGTGAGTGAAAGTAGGCGTCAGCAACCTAAACACGATTAATTTTGAGCTAACCATCGTAATTGTTTTCAGTTTAACGTCTTTCATTGTATTTTACTTCGACTTACAACCCATGATACTGCACTACGAAACCGGACGTTTACACCCTCATACCCAGATGTACGTTTGTTTGGAATGTGGGACCTGTAATTCATCTCCTCTTAGCACATTAGCCTAGCCAGGCTAACGATCATGCGTTTTGACACTGTAATCCGTTTTATGGTAAATTAACAATGCTCATAAAACATACTTTTTTTTTTATTTTTTACATACAACACGCATTGTTTGTCTCCTGTGTGGTGTTTACGGTTTTGAAGTCAGGTTAACATTGCTACGTTAGCTCCATCGTTAGCACGTTGAGCTAACTTTTTGCGTATTGGTAAGATATGCTGATCAGCAAATGCTAATTCAACCAGTAGCCCAAACGATTGACTGGAATCAGACATTGAACGGGCGAATCATTTTCAGTTTGGACGAGCAACCAAGTTATGAAGAAATTAGGTATATTGCTTACATTCAGAGTTGCTTCCCCTTTATTACTGTAAGAATATTGTATTAGTGTCTGGCTGCATTATTTCCTCATTTTGAATCTAACTTGAATTTTTTGTCTCTCACTCCCATTTCTTCTTTTTGCATTTTGATGCTCTAATAGGACCTTCTCTAGATCCAACTGTGCAAAATGCAAATTCATGCAATTTTGCAACTGGTCTTAAGATCTTGATTGGAAGTGTATACATGTTCCCTCTATCTCTTACCCCCCTCTGCATCCCTTTATCCAAAACGTTAACCTACAACCAAAGTATGTTTGAGTAGAATTTTTTTTTATATGTGTATATATATATATATATATATATATATATATATATATACATATATATATATGTGTGTGTGTGTGTGTGTACAATAAAAGAGTATTTCGGTGCATAAATGTGAAAAGAAGCTTAGCAAATCCACATTTAATAATGGTAAATGATTCTCTATTCACTCTGAATCATGATGGATTTCCCTGCTGTGAATGTGGGAAACAGCACCATCCCAGCAATGTAACATAGTTCATGTATATTAGTGTGGTTTCTTACCTGATTCATCTTCCCACTATTCTTTCTCATCCTGCTCTTTCTTTCTCTCCCTCTATCCTTCACTCCACCTCTTTGGGTTGTCCCACATGTAACAATCAAATGTAACTATTTTAAATAAGATAAGAAGCCCACTATCCATATTCAATTGCTACACTTTTTATTGATTAATGGGTTCATAATGGGAGTTTCTTAGAGTAAAATAACTTTGATAGGTACATTCAAGGAAGAAGTAAAGTTTAATGATTCACATTCGTGCTGAAAAAACGTCTGTTGGATTTACATGAAAAAATGCATATCTTCCACACTATAAAATCAAGTTTCTTATACATGATTTATATAACTTTTGTATACAGTACTTAACAAATGTATTAGACCACCACCCAACATAAGGTTGTATATGCCACAGCTGCCCTAAATTAACAGCACTGGTAATTACCAAAATCATTTTTAAATTTCTGCAATGGTTAATACACCAATATGTAGGAGCTCTTAACCAAAAGGATATTTTATGCCAAAATATGGTAATTATTGTTATACATGAACATTCAAACTTACTGTTACACCAATAAAGAGTAAAGCACATTATTATTTTTTGATTAAGAAGTCAAATTATTGTGATTTGCTTGCATTCTTGAACAGTACAAAATAGTTTTAGCGGTGGAATGCTGTGCTTGATTAATTTCTGACTTCTCAGAAAAACCTAGCGAGCTGGCTTAAATTTGGGATTAAAAAGAATTCTGTTTGAAATTCTCATTCCTGTTCAAAATGGCAAACCATCAGGAGCTCAGTGAAAATAAGAGAAAACAAGGATATAATGAGGCATGGCTTCATTATATCCAGACTCGCACTTTGTCTGCCAGACTGTATTTACTACGATCTAGTGGAATTAGAGAGACTGATAATACATGAAAGTTTGTCATAACTCGAACTCTTAAAAAAAAACAAGAGCCGTGCTGCAATATGAGGAAGAGCACAACAGATGATTGAGTGTAGTAACATCTGTTTCACAGTGATTCAAAAGAAATATATTTTAAACGTGCCTTTAAATGACACCTTTCATATATATTATTATCCTGGCTCTCCAGATTGACCATTCATTATATTTAACTGGTCCATCTGGGCAACAGCCCGTAGAGAGTGTTTGGGAATGGACAGAACCTTTCAGAAGCAAATCCAGAATGTATTATGGGCCAAACAGATAGTGTAGTAGGCGGGTGCGACTGCTTTAGTGTAAAACACAAAACTTAAGCCACTTCTTAGTACAAACTTTTGCCAAAGCATCTGGAAGTGGAGTGAAAATATGTCTTCCATCAAGAAATGCTTTCAGTGTTGTTTGTTCCTCATTTAATTAAGAAATGTGCTCTGGATCTGATAAAATTGCTGCTGAAGCTGATAGCATCTATGCTAATCTCTGTACAAGTAGTCACTTCCGGCTGTCATCTTACTCGTAGCTTCCACCTTGTCCTGCTTGTACTTAATTTGTACTCCAGCTAAACCTAAAATTTCCTTAATGGGTGATCTCCCAGACCCCCATTTGCAGATTTTACATTGTCACTTTTAATTCTTTCCTTAATGATTTTTATTAGGAATACTTGTAAACAGCTGACTGTTGGTCATTATTTTTTAAGTATATACCAAGATGTCTTTTAAAAGGGTTACAGTTTGTTAAAATAAGCCACAAAGTGTCATTGAACAGGAGACTTAAATCGTGATTTCCTATTCTGAAAACTTGAATAATTAGCACATAAAAGGTATGTAGAGAACTCTCCTGTAACTTTTTTCCCTTTTAAAAATTTTCAGTCAAGTCAGTTTTTTCACCTTTAATCCCTGAGTTAAAAATAACAAAATGAATAAGCATAGTCAATTTAAGTTGTATTTTTAAAGAAAATATATAATTTAGTGCTACACAGTTTAAAAACATTTTAGAAGCATGCAACAAATGAGAAGTATATTCCATAAAAATGTCAAGTAAAAAAACACACACACATACACATATATTAGGGCTGTCAAAATTAATGAGTTAATGCGGATTAATCCGTCATCATGATTAATCTGATTAAAAATGTAAAAAATTTTATTAACCCATCTGCAGCGTAGAATGACTCAGAATCATCGAAGCATGTCCTGCAACAGATTTCGGACAGCTTGTCTAAGTAGACCAGAACCAGAACCAACTGACTTGAAATGGAAGACGTTGGCCCGCTTGGTGGGAAATTTGAATACACACCAAAAGAAACAAGACAAAACAGTCTTGCGCTCTGCAGGAAGGACTTTTCTTTTCACCAAAGTACTTCCAGCTTACAGTACCACATTAACGCAAAGCATGTGTTAGTGGCACTTTGGCTAATACGTTGCCCAGCTTTGAGAGCTAATGACAGCTGGCACTGCTGGCTTGCAAATATCTTGTCACTCCTGCAACTACTGTTCCATGTGAGAGACCTTTCTCAGTTGCAGGCAACATTGTTAGTAAGAAGCGGTCAGCTCTCCTCTCAGACAATGCCAACGAGTTGGTTTGTCTCAGTAGCTGGCTGAAAAAAGAGTAACAAGGCCACATTAATGTGGATAAATGTTTGTTCAGATAAAGAAAAGTTTTTTGTTAACATGAACTTTAAAAGGTGTTTAAGAAACACTTTAAGCGCATATATATTCCATTCTTTCTTGAGTCTGTTTACTCATGCAAAATGAAATGTGATTAATATAGATTAAAAATGGATTATATATTAGGGCTGGGTATTTCCAGGAACTTAACGATATGATACGTATCCCAATACTGGGGCCACGGTACGATATGTATCTCGATACATGTAAATTGTGAACATTGGCTACGCTTTTAACAAAAGTTTTGTTTTTTATTACAAGAAGAAAAAGAACAAAGAACATTTTTTTTGATTCTACAACTTAAGAAACTTAACTTCAGGTCCTCAAAGATCGTAGACTAAAGTTCAAATTTAGAACATGTGCTTCATGGTATAGCTTGGCTTCTACTTTGAACATTACCCAAAGTGTATTGACAACAACTTTCAAAACACTGAGGCCGTATTGATTCTGTAGAATCCGTATCGATACACGTGTCCCTAAGGAGTGCGTGACAATATTTTGAGCACAGGCCTATTATATGACAAAAGTAATAATAAATAAAAATTTACTGAAAATTAACTAATGAAAATCAGACATTGATTTTGAATTGTGGTTCAACTGAATGGTTTTAAAAAAACAAAATAATGAAACTGGCCTGGACAAAATTGATGGTACCTCTAGAAAAGATTGAAAATGATCTGACCATAGGGACGTGAAACTAAGGTGTGTCATGTAATTAGCATCACAGGTCTTCAAGCTTGTAATCAGTCAGTCTGCCTATTTAAAAAGGTACCCCGACTGTGAAGACAAATAGTCATAATTATGCTTTAATGTTTATCTAATACTAGAATGTGTTGTTAAAAAACAAGAAGAATTGTTATTTCTTTAAAAATCGCAATTTTTCTAACCTATGGACGCAGCCATTGGTTTACGAGCGCAATGCATGCTGGGTTGATGATGTGTAAGGGTTGCACTGTGTCGAGCATGAAGACATGCTTGAGGAAATGCCATAGGCAGGAGACGCTTGGTGTTCTTCCGCAAGGACATCAACAACTCGCTCCTGCACATGTAGCTGATGGCGAACCATAGAGCATGACCACGATCACAGAGGAAGCTGACGACGAGTCTGTAGACTTACAGACTGCTGTGTTGACTGATTTATCTGCAGGAGTGAGTTGTTGACATCCTCACAGGAGAACATCCAGCGTCTCTTGCCTATGGCGTTTCCTCCAGTGGACTTCCCTCGTTTCCCGAGGGCGTTTTGTCTGTTTGTGTGAGAAAACCGTAGGCAAGGCATTTGGCTTTAGTCTAACTAGCAGCGCCTGTGAGCTCTTTCAGCAGCTTGGCTCGGCTAAACGCATCAAATTCATCTAGAGAGAAGTGGCGAGAACATAGCCGCGGGCCCACAAGCGATTTCCCACTCCTTTCTTCTCTTTTTGTCACTTGTGAAGCTGTGCAGACTTACATCAGTCCCCTTGTTTCCCTTTGACTGAAAGTTGCACCCAAAAGTAGCACAATGTGGCATTATTATGGTATTCTGCTCCTGATAGCCAGTGAGTAAACATAACGGCTCGGCACAGTGCAACCCTTACACATCATCAACCCAGCATGTATTGCACTAGTAAAACAATGGCTGCGTCTGTAGGCTAGAATTTGTGTTATAAAATGCGATTTTTAAAGAAATAACAATTCTTCGTGCTTTTTTTAACAACACATTCTAGTATTAGATAAACATTAAAGCATATTTATGACTATTTGTCTTCACAGTCAGGGTTCCTTTTAAAGGGTGAAAAGTAGTCACTGTGCTGTTTGGTATGATGGTGTGTACCACACTGAACATGGACCACAGAAAGCCAGAGAGTTGTCTCAGGAGATTAGAAAGAAAATTATAGACAAGCATGTTAAAGGTAAAGGCTATAAGACCATCTCCAAGCAGCTTGATGTTCCTGTGACTACAGTTGCACATATTCAGAAGTTTAAGGTCCACAGGACTGTAGCCAACCTCCCTGGACGTGGCCGCAAGAGGAAAATTGATGACAAATTGAAGAGACGGATAATTCGAATGGTAACCAAAGAGCCCAGAACAACTTCCAAAGAGATTAGAGGTGAACTCCAAGATCAAGGTACAACAGTATCAGATTGCACCATCTGTCGCTGTTTGAGCCAAAGTGGACTTAATGGAGGACACCACTGTTGAAAGCAAATCATAAAAAAGTGAGACTGGAATTTGCCAAAATGCATATTGACAAGCCACAAAGCTTCTGGGAGGATGTCCTTTGGACAGATGAGACATGTGAGTTTTTTTCCCTGCTAAATATGGAAAATTGACCAAAAAGCAGAAGAAGAGAACAAGAGACACAGTGTTATGTATCATGATTCCTTTATCTCAGAAACATGCAGCATGGAGAGGAGACCTTGAGAGGTGTCCTCTAAAGACAAGATGGTTCACCGACCTTAAATACAGCTCTCTTTGATGAGTCATCACAAAATCACATGACTCAATAAAATATTTTTAGACATAAGCATATGTTCAAGACAGTAAATACCTCAGGACACCATATAATGGTAAAACTTCATACCCAGTTAAAAATCCCACCACCCACTAAAAACAGATGTTAGATACATTGGTGTTGTTTTACCCACCGAGTCTAAATAAGGGTTTTCCAAAAAATTCCTCACAGACAAAACTGGAGCTTTTTGGCAAGTCACATCAACTATGAAACATGGAGGAGGCTCTGTTATGTTCTGTTATGCTTTGCTGCATCTAGCACAGAGTGTCTTGAATCTGTGCAGGGTACAATGAAATCTCAAGACTATCAAGGCATTCTAGAGCAAAATGTGCTGCCCAGTGTCAGAAAGCTTGGTATCTGCCGCAGATCATGGGTCCTCCAACAGGATAATGACCCAAACACACAGCTAAAACGCACAAGAATGGTGAAGAACAAAACATTGGACTATTCTGAAGTGGCCTTCTATGAGCCCTGATCTAAATCCTGTTGAACATTTGTGGAAGGAGCTGAAACATGCAGTCTGGAGAAGACCGCCTTCAAACCTGAGACAGCTGGAGCAGTTTGCTCACGAGAAGTGGGCCAAAATACCTGTCGACAGGTGCAGAAGTCTCATTGAGAGTTACAGAAATCGCCTGATTGCAGTGATGGTCTCAAAGGGTTGTGCAACAAAATACGAAGTTAAGGGTACCATCATTTTTGTCCAGGCCAGTTTCATTATTTTGTTCTTTAAAATGATTCTGTTGAACCACAAGTTAAAGCCAATGTCTGAGTTTCATTAGTTGATTTTCAGTAAATTTTTATTTATTATTTCTTTTGTAAGTTTCAAGTTAATCCAGTGACCATTGTGGGTTTTTCTTTCTTTAATGGAAGGGTAGCAACAGTTTTGTCCACGTCTGTATATATGTATATGTATATGTATTAGGGCTGGGCATTGTTAAGAACCTCACAATTCGTTTCGATTTTGATTCTTGAGAAACCACTAAAGGGGGGAAGAGCCCATCCCATTATGTCAAAAGTCTGTTTTTCTCTGTGAGCAGAATAGTTCTCTGTGATGAAAAGTGTTCCCCACTAACAGAATTTTACTCTCAGGGAGCATGGAAAGATAGCATGCAGAGCAGCATCACTGCTGCACCTGCTGGTCACTTTGTGTGCATGTGAGAAACAATGTATTGTGCTTGAGGGTATTGATTTTTCTTGAAAGGTTGTTTTAATTGTGCACACATAGTTTTATTGGTTGTGAATGTTTTATTTGCTTGAGAAATTAATACTGCGTGCACCAGTTTTTACATAAATCTGACAACAGAAAACAAGCGAAATATAAGAAAAAGTAAAAGAATGGTTTGTTGATATTGGCTTATTAATAATTGTAATATTTTAGAAGCAGTAATGGTAACAAAAGTAAAAGCTACAACAATATCATTAAGATTAATCTCAATATTTTTTTATTTTTTATCACTATAATTATCATCACCATTTGTATTTATAATAAAATAAATAAAAACAATTTAAATATAGGAAGCTAATCTTGTTGTGTTGCTGCACCTTAGCTTTCTACTTTTCTCCTTAGTGTTGCTTTAGTGTAGTGAAGTTGTTGTTTTATGAGTTAGTGATAACTTGGCAGACTACATTTTACAAGTAGCTTGCCCATTACTGATGGTGTGAATCATTGCCACTTTTAGAGGCGTTTTTCCCTGTGAAATTTACAGAGGTGGGACTTAGTCATTGTTTTGCAATTCTCAAATAACCCAAAAGTCTTTGACTTAAAGGTGCAGTGTGTAGAATTTGGCATTTGCCGCTCTGTGCTTCCCTGAGACCTGGCTCAGTGATCACATCCCCGACTGCGCACTACGGCTGCCGGGCTTCCAGCTCTACCGAGCGGACCGCGTCACGGAGCTCACCGGGAAAAAGTGGGGTGGCGGTACGTGTTTCTTTGTGAATGAAAGCTGGTGTACAGATGTCACAGTGTTAAAGAAATCATGCAGCCCTCACTTGGAGTCATTTTTCATAAACTGCAAACCCTTTTATTCTCCGCGGGAGTTCTCCTCGTTCGTCCTGGTCAGTGTTTACATCCCACCTCAAGCTGCTGTAGTGGAGGCGTTACAGTAGCTGGCTGACCAGGTAACAGACGTGGAGGAAAAACATCCTGACTCCCTGCTCAGCATTATGGGGGATTTTAACAGAGCTAATCTCACCCGTGAACTCCCAAAATACGGACAGCACATCAAGTGTCCCACCAGGGACTCAAACATTTTGGACCACTGCTACACAGTTTTAAAGGACGCCTATCGCTCTGTCCCCCGTGCAGCTTTAGGACTCTCCGATCACTGCATGATCCATCTCATCCCGACCTACAGGCAGAAACTTAAAGCTGCCAAGCCTGTAGTAAAGACTGTGAAGAGATGGACAGAGGAGGCAAAGCTGGAGCTACAGGCCTGCTTTGACTGCACTGATTGGACTGTTTTTGAGGCTGCAGCCACAAACCTGGACGAACTGACTGACACTGTGACATCTTACATCAGTTTTTGTGAGGATATGTGTGTGCAAACCAGGACCCACTGCACATACAACAACAACAAACCCTGGTTCACCTCACACCTAAGGAAGCTACGTCAGGCCAAGGAGGAAGCCTACAGAGCTGGGGATAGGATCCTGTACAGGCAGGCCAGGAACCAGCTGACAAAGGAAATTAAAGTGGCTAAAAAGAACTACACCAAGAAGTTGGAAAACAGCTTTTCAGCCACCGATCCCTCGTCAGTTTGGAGGGGCCTGAAAACCATCACGGACTACAGGAGCCCATCCCCCCACACTGTAGGTGACCAACGACTCGCTGAGGACCTGAACGGCTTCTACTGCAGGTTTTCACACCCATCACCCACTCCTATCACTCCACCCAGCTGGCCACACAATGGACCACCTGAACCCCCCACCACCTCCCCCCTCCTCCCCCTGCCTCCTACACCAGCTCTACAGGTCTGTGAAGAGGATGTGTGTCGGCTGTTTCAGAAACAGAAAATCAGAAAGGCCCCAGGACCAGACGGTGTGTCCCCATCCTGCCTGATAGTCTGCGCTGACCAGCTGGCCCCCATCTTCACACAGATCCCTGGAGCTCTGTGAAGTCCCCTCTTGCTTCAAACGCTCCACCATCATCCCTGTCCCCAAAAAACCCTGCACCACTGGATTAAATGACTACAGACCAGTCGCCCTGACATCTGTGGTCATGAAATCATTTGAGAGACTGGTGTTGAGCCACCTGAAGGACATCACAGGACCCCTGCTGGACCCCCTGCAGTTTGCCTACAGGGCAAACAGGTCAGCGGATGATGCAGTAAACATGGGACTGCACTACATCCTGCACCACCTCGACTCTCCAGGGACCTATGCCAGGATCCTGTTTGTGGACTTCAGCTCGGCCTTCAACACCATCATCCCGGAAATCCTCCGCCAGAAGCTGTCCCAGCTCGCTGTGCCAGTCTCAACCTGTCAGTGACTTCCTGACTGACAGGACACAGCAGGTGAGGCTGGGTAACACCACATCCAGCATCCGGACCATCAGCACTGGCGCCCCCCAGGGGTGTGTCCTCTCCCCACTGCTCTTCTCCCTCTACACCAATGACTGCACCTCAGGGGACCCATCTGTGAAGCTCCTGAAGTTTGCAGACGACACAACTGTCATCGGACTGATCCGGGACGGGGACAAGTCTGCATACAGACAGGAGGTAGAACAGCTGATCCTCTGGTGTGGTCAGAACCACCTGGAGCTGAACCCGCTCAAGACTGTGGAGATGACAGTGGACTTCAGGAGGTCCCCCCCCGACTCTCCCCCCACTCATCATCAATGATAGCACTGTGTCTACTGTGGACACATTCAGGTTTCTGGGATCCACAATCTCACAGGACCTGAAGTGGACCCCCCACATAGACACCATCCGTAAAAAGGCACAGCAGAGGCTGTACTTCCTGCGACAGCTCAGGAAGTTCGGCCTGCCCCAGGAGCTGCTGGTCAGCTTCTATACAGCCATCATCCAGTCTGTCCTCTGCACGTCCATCACGGTCTGGTTTGGATCTGCAACGAGGCAGCACAGACACAGACTGCAGAGGACAATCAGGTCTGCAGAAAAAATCATCGGGACCAATCTGCCCTCCATCCAGGACTTGTTCCGGTCCAGAATCAGGAGACGGGCAGGTAACATCTCTGCAGACCCCTCACATCCTGGACACAAACTGTTCAGACTCCTCCCCTCAGGTAAGCGATACAGAGCACTGTACGCTAAAACCACCAGGCACAAGAACAGTTTCTTCCCCCAGGCTGTTGTCACACTGAACTCATAACTGCAAATTGCCTGTCAATTGTCCATATCATCATCCCACTTAAATGCAGCTGTGCACCTTGTTCCTCTTCTTATTATCTTTTTTATCTTGCACATTTTACATATTGTACATACTCTATTTTATCTTTATTCTCACCTTAAGTTAATTTTAAACTTCTTGTTTATAATATAGGATGTACACTGTGTGTACCTTTTTCTTCTTTTATTTTTGTACTTGGAGAGTGAAGTGAACCGGTGACAAATTCCTTGTATGTCTAACATACGTGGCCAATAAAGCTGATTCTGATTCTGATTCTGATTTGAGCGACAACTATCGTTCAGGTTCTAGAATGAGCCCAACCGCAACCAAAACGTCACATCGCTGGGCAATGGAAGCCTGTGAAGACCAAACGGGATCATGAACACGGCATCATTTACTAAAGTGACAAGGTTTGTAACCATTATTTTTATAGATTATAGGTCAGTTGTTAGCTGCCGATTTGTAGGTTTTGTAAACTTGTAGTAACACAAACAAACATTAGCGCATTAATGCTAATCAGATCAAGCCTGATGCAGATTCGGCGAAATAAGGTAAAGAAGAGAGAGAGAGAGTGGGTACAATGTAGCGGAAAGCTGGGCCCAATGAATGAGAGTTTTGTAGTATGTTATAAATGTGGTCTTCCATTTCCAAAGCTTTAACTGTAAAATACACACAGTTTAAATCCCTAGTGCAGAGTAACAACTGTCTCTACATCCACCGCCGTCTTCTCTCCTCTTCTTCGCCTACATTCCAGTTAGATTTCAGAACCGCGATTCGCGTTTCGTTCTTTTTGTCCCCAAAAGCCACCCGTAGACAACATGGCGGATAGTTATGTCGGATCGTTATGTCGGCCTACATGAATGCGGCCCGCAGTAATGTAAATTTTTGAAGCTTTTTCTAACTAAATAAACATAAAACAAAAGTTTTATGGGGATGATTGTACTCCTATTTTGACGGACTTTACATACAAATAGAAACATTATATCCTATATTCACCGTTTCTGTTTGGCGAAATGCTGCCAAATTCTACACACTACACTTTTAAGTCTCAAGTCGAGTCAGAAGACAGAAAAGTCCACTCAAGGTAAAAGCTGGCAAGTGGAGTCAAGTCAAATGTCTTGAATTTAAAATTTGGAGTCATGGCAAGTCAGAGTGATGTTTATTGAAAGAAATTACATCTTACCCAAGCAAATCTATTATTTAATACAAATGTCTCAAATCAAAATAGAAAATCAGTTTGACTGCGCTCAATCACTCAGAGTACAGTTTTGACATAGTCACTCAATAGTTGGTTGGTAAACTTCATTGGATTCTGACAGATGTATCAAATATGGTAAATGGTTAATAGACATTTTTGCCACAGTTTTACCTGATTTATGCATCGTCCACTGAAAACAGCTCTGAGATCCACTTATGGGCCTCCACCCACAAGTTGAGAACCGCTGCACTAGTAGACTGTATTTGAAGCTCGATCCTTCAAAGATTGTACTTATATCATGGAGAATAAGTGATCCAGGATACCTCAGGAGGAATTTATCATTTAGAAAACAGTGAGCGAGTGAAAAGAAGAGCTGGACTGCTGAAAAATGTTGAGTCTTGATTCATCAAAAGGCTGAGTTGTCATTTTTAAGTTTTTGTGTTCACTTAAACCATGCACATGAGCTACCAAGACACCGTTTGAATTATAAAATCACACAAAGTGACTGATGATCCCTCACTGTCCCTGCAATGTGCGTCTATCTGCGTCAAACACTCGCCGGCACACAGAGGCGCGAGCGCACAAAGACGCTGAGCGATTTAGATCAATTGTTCACATGTACATCAGATGAAAATCTTTCTTCTTCATCAGCTGTTCCCTCCTTTCTCTGCTTTGTGTGAAAGCATTACTTAAATCAGTTAATGTTTCATTCATATTTTAGGCTGTTTAACTGAAGGCACACTGAAAGAAAAAAATCTTTGAATCTACTTAAATTTAATGTGTACATCGGTCCCACACCATGTAAATGTGTAGATCCGACATCACTTTCCTCTTTATCCTAACAAACTATTACTCTTTAGACCAAAACGTTTCAATCAAATAAGACTGTTTAAAGGAATCATGTTGAATTAACATATTACTTTCAAGTTACTATTGCTCCAATCAATGGTGTAATTCTAACGTAATTTCATTATGTCCTGGAAGTTTGATTTTGATATGGAATATCAACTTAATTTTATCATGTTTTAATACTTAGAAGTATTGTGTTACTTCTAAGCAATTGTATTATGTCTCTGCTACAAGAGTAAGGAATGTAAATCTAACCTGATAATTAAATTTAGATCTACCTAAATTTATTATAGGCTCTTTTATGTTTAAAAATTTAAAATCACAAATATGAAACAATGATAGAATATCTTATTTACAAAAACAGGCAAGGAGTCAGACAATTTGTGCATTTAACTTTTTGCTGTATTGAGTTTCAGAAAATTGCCAAGAAGACGTACTTTACTCAACAGAGTAAGTATTCTCAGTGCAGTTGTTCTGCTTTCAGTGTTAAAGCTCAAAACTGTAAACCTTGCATCAACAGCAGTGATTTCTTTACAAAACAGTAAAGCACTGTAAGAGTGGTTGCTTAACAGAAATACTGCAAGTTTCACATAAGATGCAGTGGATACCACATAAACATTGCTATTTTGCTACAACTATACTTTTTAAAGCATTAACTCAATATAAACATCTCTTCACAGTAGATTAAGTGCATATAGAAATTGTAAATGTGTTTCAAACTGTGCAACACTAGTGGCAATAACAAAACAATACCATTCCACTTCAGTAAATTTACATGGCTAGATTTTAGTGCTGACACTCTACAGAACTCTTAAACGGAAAGGATCAGGCCAAGCTTTTCTGTCCTGTGAATCCCTGTGTACCCCCTTTAGGTCTGACACACTAAAGAACTCCTAACAAAAAAGGATTAGTCCAGGCTGTATTCCTGCTAAAGGCATCTTGGCAAATAAACAATCCAACGGCTATATTTAGCGGACTAAGAACAGTACCAAACCATCTTTAAAGGTAGGGTCTGCAGGATTTTTTGTTACTGTTTATAAACACAACATTCAAACGAAGCCCCTCCCCCTGAACTCCTCACTACCTGATGCGGGGGCCCACCCTCTCCGGCAGCAGATGGAGAACACGCCTCCCCAGCCCGATAGCCCTGCAGCGGGCTCCGAGCAGGAAAATGACCTATTTGTCCAACAGCATGATGGCTAGCTCTGCGTCGCTTTCATCCCAAGACAGTCCTTCAGAGCTCGGAAGCAGGTGAAAGCCAACCCTAGGTTCACACTGGTTTTAGACCGAGCTTTGTCCTCTTGGCGTTTTGCTTCTACCTGATTGTATCTTCTTTTCTTTGCTGTAGCGTCTGCCATCTTTGCTGGTGTTCTGTCTTAACACGCTACCTGTTCGAGATGAGCTACCTAGCGCTACTGCACATGCATGCACCGGTAGTTCTGCGTATGCGCCCTACGTCTTCACTCTCTCTCTTGGTTTGGCTTAGGGTAAGGGTTGGGGTGGGGGTAGCTTTTGTTGACGGGGAAGCCTAACAGAACACCGGTCTGCGTAGCGTTCTGAGTGCATTTTATAACACTCAAAGTCGCTTGCGCACTGGGTGCGCTGTGATTGGCTGGGATATCCCAGCCTATTCTCCGCCCAAAAGCGTCCCGAGGCAACCAAAACATCCAAATACAGGCTGAGGAAGGGAGTGAGGTAAACAAAGACACCATCACACATCAATAGAGACCCATAGGAGACAATTGAGCAGGATTTCTCCTGAAAAAGTTGATATTTTGTTTTTAGGGAAAATCCTGCAGACCCTACCTTCAACTGCTTTTTTCTCCATAAAAATAAAAATTGTGAATTTCAAAAGTAGCTTTACAGTGAAATTAAAAACGGTCCAAATTGTAAACCAAAAGAAAATATACCTATGAGAGCTAGTCAACGTCTTGTTGTTTGCTGGCAGTGAAATAGCTTTGACCCTTTTCACTGACAGTCTGTTTTTGAGAGCAAGTGCTTAGTTGGAAAGTTTACTCCCATCCACTTCCAGGAAAATCTTCTGTATCACCTCAAAGGTGTATCGGAGGTCAGCAGGGTAGCTGAGGTTCAGTGCGTACATCAGTCCAAACAGCATAGCAACAGCCAATGCTACATTATCCAGGTCTTGCAAAACCTTGATACCTTCAAGGACCACCCCAATGTCCTGAGGTTCATCATTTGCAGTGTCTTCAACACATAAATGCCAACAGTGGTGTCTTCAATGGCGTCCCCGATGGCCTCTCCATCCATGCCCTGAACAAAAATAAAGGTGGGTAAAGACCAAATATAACCCTAGAGAGATCCTTAAATATTCTAACACATTTCTACCTAATGACAAAAATGTCACCTTCCCAAAAACTGCTGTAAAAGTATTTCAGTGCTCAGCATAAATGAGTACACCCCTTCATATTTGTCAGAAAACCTTTAGTGTCCTTTCAAAATCAACATTTTCTATACCACAGAATACTCCCCCAAATGTGGACCATTGATTATAAACAATATTTTTTAAGTTGCACACTAAAAAGTATTTTTCTCAATTTAAGATCAGGATGTAGAAATGAGTACACCCAATCAAAGTTGTGGGAGCAAAGCTAAATTTTAGTTATCATATTACCCTTATTTTCATCTAATGTAAAAAAAAAAAAAAAAAAAGAAAAGTTATGTTAAACTCAGCTTTGTCAAAACTTTGGAAATTGTTCCTTTGTTTCATTTAGATATTGATTAATACATTGCTTTTAATAGGGGGTGTACTCATTTATGCTGGGCACTGTATATATTAATATTTTTTTCCACTTCAAACGGCTCATACTTTTAAATTTACTACAGCCTGAAATATACATATCAAATGATTATATTTTGGGGTTTTTTTTAACCATTTAAAGGCCAGTAAGTTTACATAACTCCACTGTTTATTATCAAAAAACCCCACAAATAATTTCCATAAAATACATTTCAAGGAGTATTTTATCATTACGGTTATTAAGCCCTGAGATGGGTCAATGATTAGCAGCAACATTGACTTTGATGCATAGTTTTCCCCCAGTAGTGTCAGATTAAAGGGAACATATCATGCAGAAACAAGATTTAATACTTACAAATAATGTTGTTTAGTGAATTGCTGACTCTAAACCTCCAGAAAATCCCACAACATGAGATCTGTTCCTGTCCCCGATATCCGGGAGCGAGACTTCCGCCCCTGAAAACGTCTCATTGCGAGATCTTCACGAGATTGCCCACAACCTGACGTCAGGTATTTTCAGTCTCTTCTCACTGGACGAGCCTGAGAAAGCAGCTCCTCCCTGCAGCTCCTCCCCGGTAATGCCTGAAGCACCGAGCTGCAGCTAAGACATGCCCACCAAGCTCAGCTGTTTATATTCTCTCCAGGACCAGCAGTTTCAGTAGTAGTTTCAGTGTTTGTTTTCTGTTGTTTCCCTGAGCTATATACGTGAGAGAAGACATGTCTGGGAAGGGACCTTGTCGGTGTTTTTTTGGTTGTGGATCAAAATCACAACTGTTTTCACTTCCAAAGAATGAAGACACCAGAAAGCAGTGGGAAGCCTTTCTTTCCTCGGATCAGCCGCTGTCTCAGCTGTTTCTGTGTGCTCATCATTTTACCCCGGATTCCTTTGTAAACAAAGGGCAGTTTGATGCAGGGTTTGCATCTCAACTGCTGCTCAAACAAGGAGCAGTTCCCTCCATAAAGACTGTCCACAGAGACCCGGAACCACAAGCGGTAAGTAATGTAATCAGAGGAAGTAATGTAAATAAAGCCATGATGTAATGTCGAGCTAATGCTAAGCTAGTTAGCGTTAGCGTCAGCTGTGTTGTGTAAATTCAGACTTGTAGAGCTCTTTTATGACCACAAGTTAGCTAAAAAAGCAAAACTCACAAACGGTGCTTCATCATTTGTTACTTAAACTCGTAAATAAATGTATGATATAATGTTGAGCCAATGCTAAGCTCGTTAACGTTAGTGTTAGCGTTAGCTGTGTTGTGTAAAGTCAGACCTGTGGGGCTCTCTTACGACACAGTTGCTTGAAAAGCAGAGCTCACAAACGGCGCTTCATCCTTTGTTACTTAAATATCTGTCTTAATTATTATGATGAACATGTCTTTGAAAACGTCTGCGCACCCCCCTCAGCTGCTGAAAGTAATGGGAAGTTTTTGTTAGCGGTTTGACTCACTGTTGTGTGTAATCACATAACTAATGTGGGCTTTTTTTCTACTTGAAAACTCATCTGTATTCATGGAGATGTGCATGATTGTGCTTAAACATCGGCGATAAATAGATGAATTCTGTGGGGAGTGAGCCACAGAGGCTAACTGGCCCTTGTTTGACGATCACGCCCTGAAAAGTAGCCTTACTGGCTATGTAAACAAGAATTTATTATGGACTAAAAGAAGATCGCAGTTGTATGAAATGAAATGATGTTGTGTAAGGGGACTGGAATTAAAACTCAGACTTTAGTAAATAAAGAAATTCAGGATCTGTTTCTTGACCACATGCTTGCTGATAATCACAAGTTGTGTTAGAATTAATCATAATGAAAATTCTTGCCTTTTGTGTTCTAAATACAGAAAAATTCAGTTAATAAAAGCAATGTAAAAAAATTTTTAAATCTCTACTGGCAATGTTCTTTAGTTGGTGAGGGATTCTTTTCAATAATTTTCTATAATACTAAAGGCAACGTTCTTTCTTTCTTTCTTTGTCTTTTTTTATTAGAGTACATCCCAACAAACCCCTGCTGTCAGTGCTCACCAAAGAGTCAGTGTTGAGTCACAAACTGCCTGTGAAACTGAGTCTTTTAGAGCACAGTTTTCATTTAGCGTCCCTGCAGTATCTGTTGGGACCTAGTTGTCACAGCGAACTTTGAAAGAGCATGTGAGAAGTAAAGGTATGATGTATTTATAACTCATAACATATATTTCTCTAGTGCCTGATAAATTACTAATATATGAAACTGTAGAAAAGTATGTTACTGTACTATGTATTATATCATATGACTGCAGGATGACATTTATTCTTTTTCTGTCTTTAATTAGGTATTCAGGCTACAGCTACCTGTGTCAGTGTTGGCACAGAGACAACTGCTCAAGACACAGGTTTTCCACTTTCATCAACACCGATCAAGGCTCCTGCAGGCATACTTGGAACCAGACCAGCGAAACGGACCCGTCTGGATCTTCAGGAAGAGGAAGAGATGGAAGTGATGGAGGAGGAGGAGGGGGAGGGAGAAGAGGAGCCAAGCTGGTCAACAATCGAGCCAGAACATCACACCACTTATCAGCCTGGAGAGTCATTGACAGAGCCATCTGAAATGAGGTAAAGGAATTATGTCATTTGTTTTAAATTGTTAAAATATAGTTTATTTGGTAAAAGCCTCTGTGATGTTTTCCTTTTTTTTTTCAGTCTTGGCGAGATGGAAACCACCTCTTCTCACAATGAGGCAAAATACACTGTGTTTGAGAGTTGTCTCAGAGAACTTTTCCAGACCTGCCCATTGTGCAAGCGAGCCTGTGATGTGCAGCAGCGGGAAACTTGGGACCTATGTGGCCTTCAGTCAAAAATGCCCCAACTGTCTGTATGCAAGGCAATGGCAGAGCCAGCCAGTCAGGGGTAGTACGCCTGTTGGGAACTTAGAAATGTCTGCAGGCGTGTATTTCACTGGAGCATCATTCATTCGGCTTGAAAAGGTAAGTTACAAACATGGAGATTTTACAAAAAAAAATTCTTAAAACAAAGCAAACTTATGGAATTTGCTCTGCTTTATTGTCAGATCTGCAAGGCAATAAACCTACAGATGTTCAAATACAACACCTTTCAACCAGGTTTGATGGTTTTTATAGCCCCACTGCATCTATGATAATGCTAAATGACTGCCATATTTTTTAAAAAATATATAAACTAGTCATTCCTTTGCAATCAAGACATAATTTATTTTGGAATTTCTTTTTCCTGTCATTACAGGTTCAATGGCCCTCTACAAAGTGGGAAAGCTCCTGATGAACAAAAGAGTTCTTCACGATGTGGAGAAGTTGAGCCACAACTACCAAACCTCATCACTTGAGGCCTTCCACAGTGTTATACTATGCTTTGCGCCCAAAAATGTGGTTTTTCCTTTCATAGGAATGCTGTGCAGGTAATAAATATGTATATTATGAAGTTACATTTGTCTGTCCATGTGAAATCTGAATTATCATTGAAAAACTTGATTCTTAGCTGGCGTGTAGATTTTTTTAGAAGAACATTCCTGACTTAATTCAGACGGCCTGCAGTGTCGTACTTCATTTGAACACGTAAAATTAAAATCGTGAACATGTAGGAAGTACTTAGTTTTTCCATTAAATGTCCATGCTATTGGTATGTATTAAAAAAAAGATTTAATTTCAAGCCCCCCACTATATAATTAAATTCCAAGCAATGCTCTCCATTACATGTATTTTGGAATTTATAAAAACTTCTATTACTTCATGATTTAAGATTATGTTTTTTTTTTAAATGTTAATATGCACAACACCAGATGACCATCCCCTTTAAGAAAAATGACACCACAAACTTGATACTGTCACTAAAAAGTTCAAAGCTTACAGTGAGCAGAGTCACGGGGTCCTCAGTGCAAATAGTGATGCTGTAACCTGAAAACAAGCTTAAACTAATTTTTCTTCTTCACCAACACATTCAGAGGTACTCACTGACAGTCCAGTATCAGGCCATAAGTCTGTTACTGTTTTCATACCTATTTAACCAGCAAACGAAATCATAAAATTTCATCCGCTGTTGCGCCCACTTGTTCTCTTATTTAACAGAAAATGTGTGAATGTGACATTGACATAAACAGACATAAACATAAACTTTTAGTATCAATGCTTCCTGCATTACTGTAAAACTTCATATCATGTTAGCAGGTTTTTTTTTTTTTTTTATCATACTTTGTAATGTAGCCAATGAAAAAAATATTTTACTGTGAGTTTCTGGTGTGTCAAAGAGACAGAAAAGATACTTGCATCAGCAAAAGTAACAAATGGATCAGCTTCCCGAGTAAAATTGGTATCATGAAAATATGTTTGATTCTAAATTACAGCTCTTGTAATGACTCCCAGTTTTGCTGTTGTAAATATTTGGAAAAAACTGAATTCATTTCAATAAAGACTCTTTCCTTTTTTAGGTTGTACCTGGCTGTAATGCATTTTAATGAAAATACAGAGCGAGAACAGGCAACAACTGCAGAGGGAAATCCAATGTATAGGATTGGATTTTCAAAGTCCAAAAAGGGAAAAGCTACAGCAAAGCCCATCAAGACTGAACCAACATTCAGAATGCCTCACCAACTAAAGAACATTGCCAGTAGTGATCATCATGTACAAAGATGATTTATTATGAATAAGAATAAAAATGTAAAAGAAAGTATACAAGTATTTAACTTAAATATTAATAAAAATATATACATATCAACAATTTTCATTTACAGCTTATGTGAGGGACCTCATGAACCTGGTCTTTGAAGAGGTGTTTGAGAACCCCACCACCTTTGTGGAAGAACTCAAAAGGATCTCCATCCCAGAGGATCTGTGTTCACAGTATGAGAGGCAGACCAAGGAGGACATTACTGCAGCACACATGTCGCGCTTCAGTCAAGGGGCGGGCGGAAGCCAACATACTGCCCAGCAGGATCAGGAAACTCCTGGCGTATCCGGCATACAACACACGAAGGAATGATGACCCTGACGTGTCTGCCCAGGTATCCCCAGCACCAGGAGACAAAACTTCTGTATGGAAGGTACCAATAATGCCTGGACAAGAGACATTTGACAGCTGAAGACAAAAAAAAATTGTCATTACAGAGGGTAACATCTGGGCTGATTTTTATTCTTGTCTTTTAAATGTACTGGTCCATTTGCATTCAGTAATTTTTTTTCTAAGACAATTTGTAAATCATACATGTTTGTAAATACTCCACTGTTTTTCTTGTAAATAAAGTGATAAAATGTTCTGATTCAGGGTAATCATTTTTGTTTTTGTAAATAAACAAAAATTCAAATTTTCAGATAATTTTTTTAAAGAAAATATATAAATACACGTTGGTAGCATGAGTGTAAAACTTACTCTTCTTCTACTCTTCTCCTCAGGGGTCCGTAGTCTGCTCGGTAGATGTTGAGCATGTTTTGTAGTGTATAAGGGTTAAGGCAGTTTGGTTCCAGTCCAGGGTGGTCGGTCATGCAGGTCGGGGGGATTGGTACCTGATTTATTCTCCTAAGCACCTTATTTGAATAAAAAGACACACAGAATCAATATCTATGTTAAAGGCAAGTTTTTATCTTAAACATAGAATGTAAATGCACTGAATAAAATATATGATAATACACACAAGTAAAAACAGTATATTACCTAAAAGACATTGTTTAAATTTAAATCTATGAAACTGATTCCTCAGGAACAAAAGAGTCATAAGTTCACCTGATTTCATGTCTGCATCAGGCTGAAAGACATTGCTAATTGTATTGTTGTTGTTATTGTTATTTCAGAATTTAAATTAACCCCTAAATAAAAAAAGGTAATTGCTGTCAATTATAAAAGTACAAAACACAAAGGTTTCTCCTATCAATATACCTTCGGTATTTCCTGACAGCAGACATTTTCAGCCTCAGTCGGCATGGTCTCACACTTTCCACAGGGGCACCTAGATGATAATTGAAAACGGAAGGATAGAATTTGTGATGGCAATATACTTTTCAATGCTGAATTCACATTAATAAGTCACAATAAAGCATGGTTCAGACTAAAGATCTCTCTGTGTTTCCTATGGTGTACTTAGTCTACATTTACATTACACAACCTGTTCAGCCCCAGCCCCTTTTTTTGTGAATATCTCTTAGAAATGATGCTGGAGTGGCTGCAAAACTCTAAAAATTAATAATAACAATAATATGTATTTATATGTGTGTGTATATATGTACAAAGGATTATTGTCATAAAGTGATGCAGAGCAAATTTGAGGGGGTTTATAACAATATGGTCAGGCGAGGATTTTGAAAAACAGTGCATATTGAGCCAAAGGTCAGAAATATGTTTTTTTTTTGTCAAATAAAAGCCAAATTTAATAAATGTTCGTTGTGTGCTGACGTGTCGAGGAGCTTTTCTCCTAAGCCCAAGCAGACCCAAATTTGTGTCCTATGGTGCTATAGAGGTTAAATCTTGTACATTGCAGGTAAGTAAATGATGTGAAAAGGAGGTCATAAACAAAGCTCTTAGAGTAAAACAACAGACAAAGTTTACTGGGGACCCCCTTGGGTGCGTTAATGTAGACCCCTCGGACCTGTTTATAACCCACAGCTCCCACCCCCTCCCCCTTCTTCTGTGTAGGTTAGCAGCTCAACGAGGCTGTAATACTAGGTAAATCAGTAAATGAAACACCGTTGTTTTCAACGGCCATCTTTATCATTGTGAGACTGGGTGAACAAATTATGTTTGTGCTGATATGTGCCGTGAAGATGAGCCATTGTTCTACGCCAACAATAACAAGGAGTCAGTGATGATCTAAAGTCTGAGGCAATCATACTCCAACACAGTTAGCATGAGTTAGCATCAAACTGACAGAGAGAAATGAGTGAACAGTACACTGTGCGCTTGTAAAAACAGAGTTAGTGTATAAGTCAAACTTAATTTCACGTATAGTCTACATATAAACATGCTAAACTTCGAGTTACACTTACCACACTGATACGTCTTGTGCAGTTCTTCTTTACTGAGGCGGATTTTCTTCCTGCTCAGCCGTCAAAGTCTCCGGGTCAGACTCTGGGTCCAAAGCAAAGGGGCGAATCTCATAAGTAGCCATTTTAATAATGTAATAAAGGCCAAACAAAAGTTTAATGTTAACTGCAAAGTCTATACAACGATCCGCGGACAGCCGGGGCTAGTAAACAATGCACTTCCGTATGTCACGCCTCTGCTCGGCCTCGGCACCTCCTCCGCTCAGCCTCCGGCTCAGCTCTCACAGAACTGGCCAATCAGAGGACAGAGTACATGTGAGGTCTCGGTTCTCATGTGTACTCTGTCTGAATCAGAGTGTTTTGAGGGAGAGCCTGAAAAGCGGCTAGAGAGAGACTTTTGTAAACGCGATTGTGAGGCGAAGAAGGACCTTTATGACCTGCAAAACATACAGAAGTACTCCAAATGCATCCCAGATTGGCATAATGACAAGGAAAACAGCATATGTTCCCTTTAAAAAAAAAAAAACAACTCACATTTGTTTTATGAGTTGACACTATACAAATAAACAATGATTTATCGATCAGTTTACAATTAAGCTGTGTCATCAAAGTCTGATTTCCTTTTAGCTAACCCAGAGGCATTATGATATATTGTTTAAAAATTAGCCTGAATGAGTTTATATTTTGTTTTCTTTGTCACTGTATGTTAATTTCTAAGCAGGCCACGCTGAATCTTCTTACTGAATCTGTTTGGTTTCAAGTTTTTATTTTCACACATCTGAGATGTGTCATGTGTCCTGATGCAGTTGCTTTAAAATAAAATCATCTTAAGAGATTTAATATGCCACTTTTCTTGTTAATAATTTTCTAATAAATTAAATGTATTTATCATTCTGAGCTTTATTAGAGATGCACTTAGCACTAGGGATGGGAATCGAAAACCTATTCCAGTTGAGAATGGTTAACGGCCCAATCAAAGTATCGATATCATGAGTCTTTTTGCTTATCAATTCCCTTATCAATTCCTTTCGCCGACAGGGTTAAGAAGAGGTCAGAATTGTGGCTTAAGTTTTTACAGAAGGCGCCTACTGCACAACCGTGAGTGAGTGGAAACACCAGCAACTTGCAGAAGCAGTTATCTATGCTGTGATGTATGTGTTTGACATTGTTGCCACTGAAAATCTACAGGCCAACATTTGTCCACACGGAAAATCTGCAGGAATCAATAAGGGAATCATTAAAGAATTGGATTAGCAGGATTGTTAATAGCGTTGATATCGATAAAATCTTATAAATTCTCATCCCTACTTAGCACTGAATGTGATCATGTGAGTCAGAGACACAACCTGTAACGGTAGAGGAAGGCATATGTTTTCTCTTACTTATTAACTGATGAAAAGGTAATTTGTCTCACTTGGGCTCTGGATTCAACATATAGGAAATTTCTGGAAATTACTTTCATGTGTGCCCTCTTCCTGTTTTTTAACTAGCTGCATCTTGCTCCTCACTTCTAAGCAACTGTGTAAATAAGAAGACCTTTGTATATTATTGACAAGAAAGTTGCCCTATTCAACTTACTAGTTTGACAAAAAAGTGTGCAAGTCCAAACTCTGCAGTTATATTAGATGGCTGTTCTGCCTCTTTACGAACTTTTTCCTCTCCACTGTAACTTTGCCAAATGTTGCTTAGTGCTCATGATGGATTAATGTTAGGTCTTTGAAAATAATATAACAATGAGTGATGCCTTTTCTCTGCTCTTTAGCAAAGTATCTGGAGACATATGTTATGGATTAGCGCCATACAACTGAAGATTAAACGCAAGTATATAATAAGGTCAAATTTCACAGGCACAAATCTCTGAATGTTGATCACTTCGATACCTGACTACTTTCAGTTGAAATATATGATTTGCGCTAATTAACATGAAACAGAAATCAATGAAAGATTAGCAACAAAGAGTACAAACAAGTAAAAAAAGGAAATGCAGACCTACAGTAAGTAAAAACAAAAATTAGCTGTAATTTAAAAGCAGTTACCAGGACAGAGTAATAAATAATAGTCACAGTTCAGTTATTGATTCTTTGGAGATAAAATGGGCTGCAATGACAATTAATGTAAGTGATTAATTTTGCTGTAGTGCTATTCTCTATTCAATTAATCTTCAAATCGTCAAACTAACCAATGATTTGAAAACATAATACATATTGAAAACACTGACAAATATTAAATATTTCTGGCCAGGGATCCTGTAGAACAAGAAAAATTGAATCAAAACAAAAAGTACATACCACATATTTCTGCACCAGGTTTCGTGGATCTTCCCCCATGTAAAAATGAAATATTTTCTTGATTAACGTCTTAATTCATCTTCTACTGCAGTTAACCATCATAATACAACAAGGTCCCTTCCATCATATTAGCTGTAGTACAGCTTTTTTATTATGTAGGAAAAGATTGAAAAGAAAAAAAAACTAAAAGAATGGCAAAGTATAGAGATATACCCATACACACACTCACATAGATAAATGTGTGTTTCTGTGTGTAAAAGTGTAGAGGTTAAAACAGAGAAACATACTCAAATGAGAGCAGTTTTTAATGCCTTTCCTGCCAATACAGCAACTACATTTAATCAATTTTCCATAGCATTTCCAAAAATATAATTAACTGGTATAAAGAGATTACAAAATTATGATTTCTTTTATTGGTAATTCTGATTCGGGGGGCCTGTTTTACTTACGTCAGCCATTGTAGCAATGATTGTTTTGAGTTTTTCCCGTTTCTGCCCCCCTCTCTTTTGGAACAGCTTTGTCAGGTTGTCCAAGTATAAGTCCAGTTGGGACAGGAACTTTGACTGAAGGGGCATGGTGAGGATCCTTTCAAAGGACCTCTTTCACAATACATGTAATTTTGCCCACAGCCCAATTTTTTGTTTATTGTGTGGTATTTGTAGTACACCCAGAGACTCCCAAGAATATACCTTTAGAAAATCCAAAAGTCATCCAGGGCCTGTACTATGACCTATTTTATGATCATTGCCATAGGTGTGAGCCAGGGTGCACACTTTACCCCAAAACTTACGCAAACACAAATAATAAATCATCAAATTGGGTCAAATCACCTTCACTGAAGTCTGGTGCATCTTTTGAAATCAAATGTAAAGCTAAGTATTACAATTGAAAGAAGTTATTGAATTTTAACTAGAAAAAAATTAGTTTTTTTTATGATTTTTTCAACAAATTCAATTCTTTGGAGATGTGTCTGACCAACTTACAGTTGCTGTACACCTAAAATACTTACAAATTATTTGGCCACATATATATTCTCAAAGTGGGAAAAAAATCATCAAATTCTGAGACCGGTAAAGTTGTTCAATTAACAGGTTGGGTTACTGTGGTAGAATCAGGATACTGTTCCATATCTTGTATATCAGGGAACCTTTAAAGATTTGTTCAGAATTCATCCTTTAAGTATGATTTCTTTTAGAATTTGAATGCTAGATTCAAAACAAACATTTCACATGAAATGTTATTCATTTTAATATTGAACAGCCACAAAGGGCCTGTATATTATGCCTTTGTGATGAGATAATAATGAGCCATTGATACAAGTAAAAACCGATGCAGTTTTGGATTGTTGTAATCAGATTGTATATATCTACAATGACAGCAATATATAAACATTACTTCTGTCAATTTCTGTTTCTAGTACTTATATATACATGTAATCTGTTTTATGGCCTTCGTGTCTTTTTGCATAGCAACGGCATGGACAATTTTAATTTGTAGACTGGAACTATAGTGAGGGAAAGGGGATCTGAGAAATCCATAAGATGTATGATTGGCTAGTTATTTCATAGAATGGAGTCTTTGAATTTGCTTGTGTATGGTTGGAGGGGTTTCTGATTTTGAAAATGTTTATAATATCCCAAATAATAGATTACAGATGCAACATGTGCACACATGCCAGAGGTTCTCTTTCCAGCAGGACAGAGACAATAATATGCCTTCACAGGATCATCTGATGCATTCTTGTCAAATTGAATCCAAACATTGTATTTTATTTGAGATCTGTGACGAGAATGAATCTGTCCCCTAATGAGATCAGCATCATGCTGGTAAACCCAAATCTCGTAGTCACCATCATTTTTTTGATGCTCAGCAATGTAGCCAGGGGACTGTTTGATTTGGTATGTACCGCATGTTATGGTCTCAAGGTATTCCAGATCCACATGAGGGAACGAGATATCAGATGCTTCAAGCTTCTGCCATTCACTACGAGCTCTACGTGACATATTTGTTTTTTATTTTTCAAACCTTTCATGGAATCAAATGACCATGCTTACTAATCTTTCCCAAGCTACACTGTCAAGATATTTTCATACAATTGCAGATATTTTGAAAAAAAAAAATGATGGTATGTATATATAAAATACAATGTTTGGATTCAATTTGACAAGAATGCATCAGATGATCCTGTGAAGGCATATTATTGTCTCTGTCCTGCTGGAAAGAGAACCTCTGGCATGTGTGCACATGTTGCATCTGTAATCTATTATTTGGGATATTATAAACATTTTCAAAATCAGAAACCCCTCCAACCATACACAAGCAAATTCAAAGACTCCATTCTATGAAATAACCAGCCAATCATACATCTTATGGATTTCTCAGATCCCCTTTCCCTCACTATAGTTCCAGTCTACAAATTAAAATTGTCCAAGCCGTTGCTATGCAAAAAGACACGAAGGCCATAAAACAGATTACATGTATATATAAGTACTAGAAACAGAAATTGACAGAAGTAATGTTTATGTATTGCTGTCATTGTAGATATAAACAATCTGATTACAACAATCCAAAACTACATCGGTTTTTACTTGTATCAATGGCTCATTATTATCTCATCACAAAGGCATAATATACAGGCCCTTTGTGGCTGTTCAATATTAAAATGAATAACATTTCATGTGAAATGTTTGTTTTGAATCTAGCATTCAAATTCTAAAAGAAATCATACTTAAAGGATGAATTCTGAACAAATCTTTAAAGGTTCCCTGATATACAAGATATGGAACAGTATCCTGATTCTACCACAGTAACCCAACCTGTTAATTGAACAACTTTACCGGTCTCAGAATTTGATGATTTTTTTCCCACTTTGAGAATATATATGTGGCCAAATAATATGTAAGTATTTTAGGTGTACAGCAACTGTAAGTTGGTCAGACACATCTCCAAAGAATTGAATTTGTTGAAAAAATCATAAAAAAAACTAATTTTTTTCCAGTTAAAATTCAATAACTTCTTTCAATTGTAATACTTAGCTTTACATTTGATTTCAAAAGATGCACCAGACTTCAGTGAAGGTGATTTGACCCAATTTGATGATTTATTATTTGTGTTTGAGTAAGTTTTGGGGTAAAGTGTGCACCCTGGCTCACACCTATGGCAATGATCATAAAATAGGTCATAGTACAGGCCCTGGATGACTTTTGGATTTCTAAAGGTATATTCTTGGGAGTCTCTGGGTGTACTACAAATACCACACAATAAACAAAAAATTGGGCTGTGGGCAAAATTACATGTATTGTGAAAGAGGTCCTTTGGCATTGATCTGAAACAGATAACAAACACAGAAAAAAGTTGTTTTTTTAATACACATCAGAGAGAAAAACACAAATACAGAAGAACAGGACAGTCTAGGAGGAAGATAAAGCGTAAAAAAACAATGTACAATCCAGCACATTACAATTGTGTGGTTGTAACAAAAAAATGTCATCAACTAAGATGAAAACTCAATATGGGATAACCCTTACTTCACTAATGTCAAACAGAGCAGGCCACCTGACCATAAACTCCTGGACCATTGGCACATCATAGACAACCTAATGTCTTCTTAGAGCAAAAGTCTTTTCCATCTTGACTTTCACAAGCGCTCTGTGTTTCCGCTTCTTTACATCTAAGAGCAGCTCCTGTTGGATGGCCTCCAGACTCTCCTCATTTTCTGCTGATGGGTAAGTTGGGCAAAAGTTCACCTCTGCTCTCTTTGCCTTTTTGACACCAAAGCCCTTTCCTGCAGGTTTGTTTTTTAACGAGTTAACAGTCACTTCTGGGCATCCCAGTTTTCGCAAGTGTGTACGGTAGTTGGACAGTTTATATTTCAGACTTGCCTTCCATCCTCCACATCCACTGCTGGACCCTTTCTCCATTAAAGGTCCCATATTATGCTCCTTTTCTGCAGTTTAACATGGATCCTTGATGTCTTCATGAAACGTTAGTTACATAGCCAATAAATCAAGCACAGCAGCATTGTTTCCAGGCTCACATAGCCCCTCTGTTCAGAAAGGTCTGATTTAGTGGGCGGGGACCTTAATATGTTAATGAGCCACTGCTGATACCGCCCAGCTCTTCCGCATGGTCTGCCGAGGGGGAAGACGGTGTTGCGTAACCATGACGACTGGGCCCTGAGAGAAAATGGCTGCAGGACAACAAACTGTGGTGCAGCCGTTCATGTTTGAGCCCGAGCCAGACCCCGAATATGAAGAGGCACCAGAAGAAAGTCGAGAGCCAAGGTTAAACCAGGAGATTTCTCAGTGGTCTGTATGTAAAGTTTGTTACTTCAATGCTAATATGTAGACGAACTTAAGTTGTTCTGCCGTTCTTGCCCCCCCTCCCCTCCATGTGTTGTTGTTATTAGCTCCTCAACTGTGTAGTTTGTGTTCATGCCGTGCTAACCAAAACTTAGACTGACGTTAAATAGCATTTAGTAATGGATAATGTAGAGTGAGCAGGTTACTAAAGAGACATGTGCCACACAGTAGCTCTCTTAAACACGTCTTTACTTGCAATATTGTTTATTATTACACAGCCCTGTGTATATAAGCACTATATTGTCTTAAATAAAAACAAGACATCATGATTGCTTAACTAGTACATTTCCTTTACATAAAATTTCTACTGAACATCCTGTTTTTACTCTTCTCCTACAGAGGTGCTCCTGTGGCAACTGTGCAAAAACACCTAGAGCCTGAAAATGTCTGTTGCATGGAGATACCAAAGGTATTGTGAAAACTGAGTGCAAAATAATAATTTTGTACATTACCTATTTGTACTATGATGTCACTTATTTACCCTTTTTAATTAACTAGGTCACTTAACTCCCAGACCCACCATCCTGCATGGTGGACCATCCTGGACTCGGACCTCTATGCTTCAATGTGTTTTTTCAGTGCAAAATGCATTCAATATTTTAGAGCAGACTATGGGCCTTTAAATCTAAGAGGAATAATGCAGAAGTATTTTGACAGAAGTGCTCCTTTTACTGTTACACAAAATAGTATGGATTAAAAGTACATCACTGTTTCCTCCATCTTACATTTTTACAGTTTATCTTTTTTGTTCTTTACTTATTAACATAACAGGTTACATAAGGAACACTGAAAACACACAAAACAGTTCATGTAATCTTTTTATTGTAAAAAATATTTTTACATATAAAACCATCAAATGTACCGGCTGGTACTGCAGACATTTTTTTAATAAAGGAGGTAAAAAAGAAATGAAAAAAAATAAAATTTAAACAGAAACTGTAAAACCATAATAACAAATATATAAGAAAAAAAATATATACATAAAAATACCAATGAAAGTAACCCTTCAGTTCTGACAAAATTTGCACATCATGTCCTGCCGTTACAGATACCTGGCCTACAGAACCTCTGTGAGCTGGTGTTGGAGCTTCTGGGCTGAAGAATCAGAGTGGTGCTGCCTGCCTGCGTGGTGCTGCGGATAAGAGTGGAGTTTCCTGATGCAGAAGACCAGTATGAGGGGTTCAGGGCTCTCCTTGGTTGAACCTTGACACGTAGCTGGCTATCACATCCATCTTGTCAGGTCTGTCATATTTAGCAGAGGTCTTCTGAGTCTGGTATTTTCTGCAGCTCCTTTAGGTATGAGCCAGGGTCCTGGAAAACCTTCTCAAAGACAAGGTCCAACAGTGTAGAAAAAGAAATTGCACTAAAATCAAAATACCTCACTGCAGTGTTGTACACTTTTTTTTCCATCGTCTTTTATTTACACAATTTCCTTATTTATTATTTATTCTCAGTGCCATGGTAAAAGCATTTTTATTGAAGTTTTCTTTATGTTTTCTTTTTCATGTTATGCCTATTTGCTGATGTTTTTAAATTTGTGGATTTTTAATAAAGGCTTGTGCAACATACAGAAAGTTGGCTCTGCTTTCACTGGCTTTGCTGTGCGTTCTCTCATCTTGGATTTTGGGAAGCTGACTTTAAACAGGATTCACCATCAGAAGATGTTGCCTAAGGTCGACCAGCATAGACATAAGAAAGAAAAATGTTTAACCTTTTAAAGCAAGAAAACACAAATTATAGCCATAACATTTTATTATTTTGTGGAGCTTAAGTGTTTGTTTCACTTTGTACTGAAATAATTAAAAAAATCCATGAAATGTAAATATAGTTTTTGTATCTCATTAGATACATTAGGTGTTTCTGGCAACTGATAATTCACTTGAGTACTTTTATTTTTATCATTTATCTGCTTATATTCATATGTTTTTTTAGATATTTGTTGATCATATTGATCAGACAGAGGTATCATAAAGTATGTATCAAATATGATACAACAGGCTTTCAGGGGTTAGTGTGTTTTCACTTACAAATGTCTCATTAAGTAAAACATAACCAAATGTCTATGCCTATATGTTTTTAGTAAATGAATTCGGAGGATAATCATCTCACAGATCTTATTTGACTGCCTCAGTTCCTCCTTAAATACTAACGTGCTGTAGTGTTATGTGGCTGTAACTTTTCCTCACAGCTAAACTCCACACAGCCACACAGCTTGTATGACAGCATCCTGGGGGCATTTCTGAGTCTTTAAACTTACAAAAATCAGATTAAATTAATTTGGTGACAACGACACTGTGGCCACAAAAGCCGGTGATGATCACATCTGCAGATACACTGATCTGAGCCGACGTTAGCGCTACATGTTATATTGTTGCTCCTGTTGTTTGCATTAATGTTTACATGACCTGCTGCAAAACGCACAGAAACACAGCCTTCACCGATCGTTTCCCTCATCCACAGTTTTGCACAAAAATGAGTTTTGAGACCATCTGAGATAATTTACCGATTACATTGCTTCAGTGAGTGCAGAGCAGTTTGCCTCGTACTCAAATCTCTATACATTTAACAGTGGCCAGCACAGTAACACACAACAGGGACTTCACATTACAGTCCTGAACAAACACGGAGTGTAAAGTCCTGCTGGATAGAAAACAGCAAAGCTCGTTTCCCCAAAACATTACAGGCTAAAACAACAGGCTAACCGCAGGCTAAACTTACCCTCCTAAAGCTAACACTGAGGGAGGGGGAGAGGCGGCGGGTGTATGAGGAATAATTAGATTCCTCCAACTGTTAAACTCCTCTTGACTAATGTAGGAATATCCATACATCTAAGTTTACACTGCAGGCTTTCAGAGTAACTTTAACACAGACGAAAATCTTGAGCTCTTACATCGGGTCCACTTCCCTCTGCTGTTAGCATTAGCTCGTAGCAATAAGCTAAATAAATACCACACAGCATTAAAATACTCACATTTCCATGGTCCGTGGTTTGGTGGCAGACAGTTGGTGGTGAGCCTGGATTCAGGAAAAGTCTAGTTCCCAGTCCTGTGTTGAACTGACTGAAGTTGAAGAAGCAGTCGGACATGAAGTAACTTGCACACATATACAGGTTTTAGCCGACTGTAGCTGCACATTCCCTTAAAAAATAAAATTAATCTACTTGGTCCTCTGGTCCTCTGAGGCTGGTAGCCTATGTAAAGAAAAATGTGGCTGTTTGCAGCCATCAACTGAGCAGTGGTAGCTTTTGAGCTTAGACGTGCTGAACCCAGATCTCTCACTAAGAATGAAAACAACATGGCTGCTCTTCACAGCGGAATCTCTGCAGGAGGGTGGGGGTGGAGATACTCAGGTGGACCAATCAGATTAGTTTATGCAAATAAAAATATACTGTTACGTAACAGTATATCCACTGACTAAACAGCTCACTGAAGGACATGATTTTACATTCATGCAGCCTACTAAATACAGGTTATGTTATAAAAGATAACATTTTGTGGGCTTGGAGGAAGGCCAAAGACCCAAAATTGTGTTCAAAAGACTTAAAAAAGTGGATTTTGCATAATATGGGCCCTTTAAACATAAAGAATAAACCCCCACATAAAATGCAGATTTGGTCTACTTTACTAAATTCAGGCAATCCACCCGCTGCTCTGTGAGCTAGTATCATTCCCTTCCTATAGGTGAGGCCCTTAGTTGTCACACACTGTGCAAGGTGCACCTCAGGTGTGTCAGGAAACTTTTGCCTGATGACTTGTGCTATCTCCTCTTTAAGTAAGTCTACAGATAGGGTGGATACAGATGACACGTCTAGGTCAGACTTTCTTCGAGATGGAGCACTCAGATAGTAAGAAATCATCATCTGATGCTTTGAGGCTAATGAGAGGGGCACATTCTTGAAGCAGCTTGTGTGGCTGATAGCCTGTTTAAAAAAAGCTGTGTTTGGCCTCAAAGTGCATTGTCCACTGCCCAACAAGTGGACCAAACAACCTTGTCATCTGGGGGTAATGCTCCAAATAATGGTGTTTTGGTATGAGCCTGATGTCAGGAAACAACTCTTTGTATCTTTGTCTGTGATCTATGATTTTACTCTCTAGAAAAGCCAAGGATTCATCACTATGCACAGGGGCAACAAAAAGCTCTGTGATGTCCTTCAGACCCATAAGAACAAGCCATGCAGGTTCATTTTCAGGTACAAGTGAACCAACCAAAAAAGGTAAAAACCATGAGCATTTCCCCCCACTGTCAGCCCACTTGTATGGAAACCTCAGAATGGCAATGTTCAGGTCTGCTAATGTGAAGAACTTTCTGGATAGAAGCACTGTCAAGCACTGAGCTAGCTCCACTGGGATTATACCCTCAAAAACATCATGGGCAATATAAGGTAGATAGCCAAAGATGACATGAAAATTAGACAGATTTTTTGTGAAGATGCATTCCCTTTTCACTCCACAACAACCTGAACCTGTATCTTGAGCTTGTCTGACATGTGCGTAATGGAGCTCCTTTGTTCTCAGGCTGAAGGCACCAGATGCAACAGAATGTAGCTGAATATCACCGCTCTTTTCTGTGCAAAATCTGCAATAGTAGTCTACAAAGCTCTGCATAAACCCTGCAACACTATGTGCTCCCACACTGAATAATGTACCTTTGACTGACTCACCTAACAGGGGGACATAAAGGCCCAGCCCCAGAGTTCTCAGATCTGTTTTTCCAGAATACCAGTGTTTGCCTCAGTAAAGTCCACGAATTGACTTATCAATTGAGACACAAACATAAGTAATATTTTTCGATTATTCAGTCTGTATTGATTTTGTGAAAAGTACCTTTCAAAGATAAAGTTGTGGGGACTTACCACTATAAAGTCTTTCAGTGTGCCAAAAAGGTGACAGACCTAAGGAAGAAAAAGTGAGCATCACAAGTTCGAGCTGAAATGATTGATGTAAGAAAATGTTGACACGAGAGGAGTTTAAAACGGGCTTCAAAGTGAAGCAATCAGCTCTGGGGAGGAGTGTTATAATGGAAGCAGATGGATGATTTTGCGGGATACCCGTGGCTCTGACGCTCACTGAGACAAAACGATGTCAATGTAGAGTTTGAAAGGAATTTCGGGTGAAAGAGGAGAAGTGTACCTTTATTTTGATATATAAATCATGTCTGTGGAACAGAGTTTGATGATGTTATAACAGGAAAATTGTGAGCAGTGGCAGGTCCACTCTAACAGGTCATGTGACTCGCTGTGAGAGAGTTTTTGGCTCAAACCTGAAAACTTGGTGTGGCTTAAACAGTGATATCTCAAAAACTGTAGAAGATAACAAAATGCTGAACACATGTAAAAATAGTCTAGAGATCAGTGAATCTGTCAAAGCAAGAATGAAGTCTGTAGGTGGAAGTATGCCGAAGCTGTAGAGCCTGAAAGTTGAAGCACTTTTCAGCAGAACTGCATAAGTCTCCCATTCATTTCAGTGGGAAAAAATCTGCACAAAATATTTTTTACTGTCCCTGCGATGCGCGTCTATCTGCGTCTTTACGCCCACCGGCAGACGGAGGAGCGCACACACACACACGCTGAGAGAAAGTGAAAGTCACACAAGCATGCTGCTATACGTATCCTTGCGCATTTTGTAGTGGTTATATGGTATTTTGGGGCGTTTTCTAGTGGGTATATGGCGTATACCTGCGCATGCAGCCAGAGTCTGGTGGACTGTAGAGCAGACTCCGCGCAGAATGTCCGCGGGTGTCAGAGCTGTCATAGTCGAGCGCACTGCCGCGTAGTATTTTCTTGTGAAATTAATATGAAAGCCTACATTTTCCACTAACCTTGCGCATTGTTTTCCATTTCTCTGTCATGACGCTGTACACTGAGGACAAGAAAGAGGAGCTGCTCTGCCTGCTGACTTTGAAAAGCACTAACATGAAGAGGCGGAGGCAGTGTGACATTTAATGTGGGTCGTTGTTAAAGCTGGGGACTTCCGGGTATCTGACCTAATGCTGTGCCAAAACCGTGATAGCTATCAAAAAAGGACTGCACCGTGAGCATCACAAGAATCAGCTGAAACGATTGATGTAAGCTTCGTGTCTGTACTGTAGAAAATGTTGACACGAGAGGAGTTTAAAAACGGGCTTGAAAGTGAAGTTGTTGGCCTACATCAGCCTACATTTCCCACAATCCTTTGCGCTGTCTGTGTCATTAGGCTGTACAGTGAGGACGAGGGCCAGCTGACTTTGCAAAGCAGTAACATGAAGAAACGGAGCTCGTGTCACATTTAATGTCGATGTGAAAATACATGGCGAGCAGTGTTTTGTGTGACAGCAGTGCTTGGAGCGGACTCGGCGCTGTCGTATGGTGTCGGCGTACATCCGCCTACATTTCCCAGAATCCTTTTCGCATGTCTGTCTCATGACGCTGTACACTTAGAAGATGAGCAGACGAAGGTGGTGATACGCCAATGAAATGTGTGGGTCTGACGAGCAATGTGTGACAGTTGGCAGGCGTGAATTTTTGAAGGCTAAAATGGCAAAGACTGTAATGAGTAGCATGCGTGTTTACGGATTTTCTGAAATATGCATGATAGTATAAAATATTCTATACCAGGAATCGAAATCCAGTCTCTGGATAAAATGACAAGAGTGCTAACCGCTCAGCCAACTAATGTGACACATCTGCCCATACAGCAACAGACTATGTAATGATGCTGTCAGCTTGTACAGAACGGTGAAGTTAAGCTGGGTACTTCCGGGTGTACGGGCTAATGCTGTGCCAAAACCGTAATAGCTATCAAAAAAGGACTGCACCGTGAGCATCCCAAGAATCTCCTGAAATGATTGATGTAAGTTTCATGTCTGTACTGTAGAAAATGTTGACGGGAGAGCAGTTTAAAAACGGGCTTCAATGTGAAGCGGTCAGCTCTCTAGGGAAGACAATTTCAATTTCAGCAGACAGAGGACTTTGCGGGATACCCGTGGCTCTGAGGCTCACTGAGACAAAACGATGTCAATGTTGTGGTTGAAACGAATTTCAGCTGAAAGCGGAGAAGTGTACCTTTATTTTGATGTATAAATCATGTCTTTTGAGTAAAGTTTGAGGCTTTTATTGCGTTTTTTTCGGCTACATATTTTGGAATCTTTAGGCGAAGCTCACGCTCTAACAGGTCACGTGACACGCTCTAAGAACAGAGAAATCCTCCAAACTTAGTGTTGCTGAAACAGTGATATCTCAAAAACTGTAGAAGACAGCAAAAAGCCGAACACATGTAAAAATAGTTGAGAGATCAGTGAATCTGTCAAAGCAAGAATGAAGTCTGTGGGTGGAAGTATGCCGAAGCTGTAGAGCCTGAAAGTTGAAGCACTTTTCAGCAGAACTGCAAAAATCTCCCATTGACTTCAATGCAAAAAATCTGCAGAAAATAATTTTTACTGTAAAAACTGTAACAGTTACACATGTGAAAAATACAAGCGCAAATCTCCTGAACATGCTGCACTGCTCAATTTTTTTCTGTGAAAATCTGTGCAAATTTGAAAGCTGTGAAAAGGGCCAAATAGTTGAGGGAAGAATAAGAAGATGAAGAAGAAGAAAAAGAAGAAGAAGAATAAAGTCGGATGCTGACTCAGCATTTCAACATAATTAGGGCCCGACCGATATATCAGCCAGCCGATTAAATCGGCCGATTTTAGCCCTTTTCAAAGGATTCAACATCGGCCAGAGTTTTGCCGATATAACGCCGATATATTCTTAATTTCTCATAAAACAGTAAACACTGTTGGGCGTCCAAGCTGCGCAAAATGATGACGTTGCGAAAGATGGCAGCGCGTTGTTAAAGCGGCTCTGAGCTCTGCTGTGTGTATGGATGATGGAGTGTATGGGGCAAAACTCACCTACAATCACACAGAGTTGCTGAACGTTGTTTTTTCCTGCAAGTCCGACATAACGAACGACTTTCAGCGCTCGCACAGTATACCGCTGGACATAGCGAGAGCACCAGGCTCTCTGCTCAGCTACAGAAGCAGCCGCCAGACCGACACTGATGAGCTGACCAATACCAGATCTGTCATTTACAAAACTGACGAATTGGACCTTCTGATGGCAGGGGATTGTTTTTTTTGTGACTGTTCTGTGATGATTATTACAGAAACCTGGCTTCACCTGCTTGTCCCCGACGCTGCAGTTGAGCTAACTAGCTAGCAAGCTAACTATGCTAGCATTAGCATTGCTCCCTTGAAGCTGTTTGACGTCATCGGGGGGAGCCTTTGTCATAGCTGGGAACTTTAATCAGGCCTGTTTAAAGAAGTTTGTGCAATATGTGCAGTGTCCCACAAAATATTCTGATTTCCTCACACATATTACCTCATGTTTACAATAAAAAAGTGGTTCTAGCTGCACTAAAACCTACTTCTGATACACTAATGAGGACTCTGGGACTGAAAGGCAGATGTGACAGGACAAGAGTTCAGAATTCATCTCTATATTTATATTTTAAATAAGGTTATTTATTTCATTTTGCAGGAATTGACTGCATGTTTGCCCACTATTTTATTTTGTATTTGAAGGTTCTTCGCTCTTGAAAGTTGCAGAGGAGAAAAATAAAAGTGGCTTATGAAAAGAATGTGTATATATATGTGTGTACATATATATATATATATATATATATATATATATATATATATATATATATATATATATATATATATATATATACATACATACATACATACATACATGTTTATATATGTATGTATATATATGTATATATACATATATACATATTTATATATATATATATATATATATATATATATATATATATATACTATATATATATATATATATATATACATACATACATATATATATATATATATATATATACTGTGTTATGAGTGGGACAATTTTAGTTTAGAATTTGTATTAGTCTGATGACTGGAGAAGTAATTTATGTGTTACATGTTATAGAGCAATTTGCAGCTTAATTTATTGAGACATTGATTGAAAAGAAAACCTGTCTGATAAGGTCTGTTGAATTTGTCCATTCAGGATTTTTAAAGCTTTACAGAAGATGAAGGCACAAATTTGGATTTAAAAAAAAAAATGCTTATTTTCAGTGAGGCTGCTAGAATTTTTTTCAGGCAGCATCTTGGGTTCCTAAGAGACTATGAGTTGGATGATAGGGCTGTAGGAGACGACTAAGCCCCTCAGCTGGGGGCTATGTGATGACCCACAGGAAGTGGTCGCTATGAAATGGGCTGTTAGGTTTGTGATGAAGGGTACGGGGAATGTTTTGGGTGCATGTTTACTTTTTACTGACCTTCATATGTGTTCAGTTGTTATAGTGTGTGCATGTTAAGAGTAACCCCTAATTAAATGACAGAGCATGTTCTCGCCATGTTCAGAGTCTAAAGACTGTTCTGTTAACTATTAAATCACTGTGAATGTAAAGCTGCTTGTGTAGGTAAGACCGACCCTGTTTTCGTTTTTTTTTCGGTAGATTAATTAAAGAGCCTGCTCTGGCGTGTTGAAGCACAGATGCTAACGGCTAAGCTAAGTTATGTCTCAGATTCTTTCTTCAAACCTAAGCTCACCACAATAAGATAATTAGGCAACGAACGCTTTTTACCTTTAACTGAGTCTAACTGGAGCTGTAAAGCAAAGCAAAGCTATCTGAATGAAGGATTTACAGTGACTGCAAGCACAGGCTGTAGTACAACAAGGGTAGCCCCTGCACCCTGTTACTGACCTGCAGCACTTAAAGCTCCTAAGCCCGCAGTCAGTGTGCAGATAGTGTGATGCAATCAGTAGCTCTGACTGTCAGTGGAGTGACTCTGCCCTCTGACTATAAGAGGGATCTTTATTCACATGGTTTAATGACCTCCAGGATGTTATAAGTGTCCAAATCTGAGAGGGTTTGTGCATGTGTCAGTGGGCTGAATAGATGAATACTTCTGCAAGTTGCTAGTGTTTGCACCCACAGATTTTTACAGTAAGCATCTCTTTGTCAAAAATTATACCACAGTTTTTATCACTTCTGCTGCTACTGACTGCCTTTGTTGAGAGTGTGACATCCTTCTATATCGTTTATATCGTTGCTTTTTCAATATTAATATCTTGAATGTTCATATCTCGATATAGATACGATAACGATATATCTTTCAGCCCTATTATTGTTTCTCAACCAGAACTTGATTGATCTCCCTCTACTGTTTATTTCTCCTTGTCCTGACCTGTTTCTGCTCTCTCTGACATTGAAAGAAATGTTATTAATCAAGCATTATAAATAATTTATCCATTTTCATACAGTAGGTCTTACACTTGATTAATAACACTTATTTATTCATATTTAAGATGGGCCAATTCGACAATGCTCCTTTGAGAGCATCACAGCCAGCTGGCTGTTTGTATTATAGCTCCATTATAATGCAGAAGTAAGAACATGCATACAACAATTACTCCAGAGCACACTGTGGTGTAATAACTTTATCCATGTAAAAAAATTGTTTTTAAGAAATTATTTTCCCCACAAACTGATTCATGGGGTCTCCAACCTGCAGACTGCCTGTTAACCATTCATAATGAGAAATGATCTACCTCTGTGCAGAAGCTGCCCTTATCTGTGATATATGGATGAGAATGCAGTTCTTTCCAGTCAGAATTGAAGATGATGTTGTCGCAGATAATCCTTTGGAATTTTCATCTTTTTCTTTTACTATCTTCATGCTTGAAAAATCATAAAGCCATCCATTAATGTTTGTCCGACAGATCCTGGCTGGACCAGTATCAACCGAGGGGTCCTGATATGTGATGAATGCTGTTCTGTCCACCGCAGCTTGGGCCGGCACATTTCCATAGTCAAGCATCTGAGGCACAGTGGATGGCCCCCTGCACTACTCCAGGTGAGATAGTGCTAAAGTATAAGTCAGTTAAAAAAAAAAAAAAAGAACGAAAGAAAAATACATGACTGCATTGAATGAAAACAAAAACTGTTATTATTTGAAAAGAAACCCAGTATTTTATAATTGTAAATGCACAAAGACAGCTCATAAAATGATCAGACCTCAAATGAATTTAGAGTGTGTTTTGGACACTGACAGCTGAGAGCTGTTCAACTCTGTTATCAACTTTTCAGAAGGTATATGTTCATTACATCAGATGTAAGAATTGAAATTGATTGAATGCAATTACAGAATATTGCACAAGGGCTGTAGGGTGACTTAATGCAGATTTTTTTTAACATGCACATTCATGATGTTGAGCCATCATTTGAAACATTATCCTGTGTGTTTTTCAGATGGTTCAAACTTTGGCCAGTAATGGGGCCAACTCTATTTGGGAACACAGTCTCTTGGACCCTGCTCAGGTGCAAAGTGGACGTAGGAAACCTAACCCCCAGGACAAAGTCCAGTATGTATTCTTCTAGTAGGCAAAGGGGTTTATTGTTAATGAATATAATGGATCTATTCATGAGTAAAGAACAAAGGCATCAAGTTTCGCCTTGATACCCTCTAAACTGTAGAAGTGTAAAGGTGCATAATTATTCGCAAATCAGCATGTTCCAACCATAAAGGTTCATTGCTTGCCATCTGATAACATATACTGTACATCTAATTGGATTTAAAAAAGAGAACCCACACAGCTGTATGTCCTACTCAGTCCAGGTGGTGGCAATACTCGTATCTGATAATCAACCACTATTGAATGTCTTTTATGATGTGTCATGCCTGATTCAATCACTAGTGGATACATAAGCACAGCTGTTTAACCTGGACAGTTCATGCATATTCAAATGCATCTCCCATGATCTCTTGTGGTCAGATCCTGCTGCTTTGTAAGTCAATAAAGGGCATCAATTAACTTAGAAAAACATTTAATTGCATGAAGATCGTAACATGATGCAGACTCTCAACACAGGTAGGAATAGAATTTTTGTAGAGCTGAAGGGAAAAGGGGAGTGGGTAATCACAGAGTGAAGTAATGTTTAAAAAATCTGCTATATCATAAAGCCTGATGTTTCTCCTTCACAATTCGGTGAATTATTTGTGAGATATATAAACTTTACTGCTTACTGAAATCTAAGTAACCTCACAGAGTATGGGACAAAACATGAGTGACTGATCCATATCATATCTGCTTTTTTCATGAAGCTCTCAAGAACAACATTCTGTTGTGGCATTTGTGATTTATTTCAGAAAGATTAACCCACCATTTACACAGGTTTAACTTTTTGAAGCAGCTTAACTTGTCCTATTTTGCAGTCCAACCAAGTCAGAGTTCATCAGAGCAAAATACCAGATGCTGGCATTTGTGCACAAGCTGCCTTGCAGAGATGATGATGGCGTAACAACCAAGGACCTCAGTAAGGTGGGGGCTTAGTATGAACAGTCCAGGGGTGAAACAATTATGAGATAAGGGGTAGGCACTAAATGTTTTTCATTAGCTGTTTTCATAAGGTCATGCAACATAAATGCTGAAATTGTTTTCCAAGTTTTTTTGTTTTTTACACTAAACCAAACAATGCTGCCACATAGTTGTCTCAGTGTGTGTTAAAGTATACAAGCGTTATCGAGGAAAATGATGCATGCTTGGAAAACAGCATCAGTTTCATACACATACCAAACAGGGCTGTTTTTATCCTGCTTGCTCACCAAGTCACACAGAATATTTTAATTGCGTCACTAACTTTTCTCTCTGCTAAACTGCTTTTGACTTGAGCAGGGTGTGTATTAAGTGTTATAAATGGATGATAGTAGACTGCTTGTATGAAAATGTTCATGTGCACTTGAAATCTGTGTGTAGTTCACAAGTGATGTCTATTGCAGGGTTAATTTTTTTAAAGATTCATAACAGTTTCATCTCGACTGAGCTAATAAACACACTCTGTTTCTTTGTAGCCCAATGCTTAATCTCCCTCTTTCAACTCCATGTTAGTCTTTTTGACACCGTGTCTCGTTCTTTTTTTTTTAAGCAACTCCACTCAAGTGTGCGGACAGGGAGTTTAGAGACATGCCTTCGGCTTCTGTCCCTAGGCGCTCAAGCCAACTTTTTCCACCCGGTCTGAAAAATTCTACTTATATATTAATCCCTTGATAGATACAACAGATTGTTTAGTTACTCTCTTTATGTTTGATGTCTTAATATGTGTTTCTTCCTGACCACCCAGGAAAAAGGCACTACACCGCTTCATGTGGCAGCAAAGGCGGGCCAGATCCTGCAAGCTGAGCTGCTAGTTGTGTATGGTGCTGATCCTGGAGCACCTGACATTAATGGTCGCACACCTATAGACTATGCAAGGTACTAGACAGCAGAGACTCATATGAATAACATAGCTAAGGTTCAACAACCATTTCTAAATTACATTTTTGTAAGAAAAAGTTTGGTGAAAAAACTATGAAAAAAGATTAAAATAAAGACAATATTGAGATAAACATTAATTGCTTTTGTATCTATGTTTAAGGCAGGCGGGCCATATTGAGCTAGCAGAGAGGCTTGTAGAATGTCAGTATGAATTGACAGACAGACTTGCATTCTACCTTTGTGGACGTCGACCAGGTAATCTCCTTCACAAGTTTCTGACCCAGTTGTATACCTTAAAGTATATTGATTTCTTCACTGGCAATATGTAGTCATTTTATCCAAGCTTTTTAGTCTGATCTCCTCCTCCTGTCTTCTTCCCCTGTCCCAGATCACAAAAATGGCCATTATATCATTCCTCAGATGGCAGACAGGTATGGGCCTTGACATAATGTCATAATCACTTTATGTCAGAGTACTCTTGGCTTCCTTGCATGGCATGATTTAATTGACATGAACCATGCAGCTGCCTGTCAAGCCATGCTTTTTTCCTGTCTCACCTTTGCATGGATTAATTGAGGGGTGTGAATATTCTGGAATTATCCAGAAATCCTGATTTCTGATGAGATTGCTAAATTCAACTCAACCTACTTATTGTAAAGACATTGGCTGGTCACCTTGGCTGCTCGTGCTCATCATGCTCTGAAAACACACTATATAAACAGGATTTGTCAACCAACAACTGTTAAAGCATGAAAACATTAAAGTACAAAGATTCTTATAGGCTTACAGGTCTAAATTTTCACTTTGAGGTCTTGTATTATTTGAAGTAAGAACACAGACAGAAATATTCTGGAAAATTCAGAGTGAGCAAGGGGTTGGTACCATTTTGTGTCCCCCAACTGGTGAGCATTTGGTGCAATTGCTGCAAATAGGATTGAGCTAGTTTCTTCTTACATGTTCTGTCCCACCCAGCTGTTGTAACTGTTAACATTCCCCTTACCAAAATGTAGTATCCTTGAAGTTAATTTTATTAAGTATGCTTGAGTATAAGTATAGCAAGTATACTATGGACCATGTACTTGTAGTATACTAGAAAGTATACTAATTTAATACTTCTTTGGACTAAATTGGAACATTTTTAGGTTTATAAAAGTATACTTTAAGTATACTTTATAAGGTCATTTTAGTTTACAAAAGTAAACTTTCAATTATACAACAAGTACATTTATCTATATACTATAAGTGTACTGGGTATATACTTCTAGTCAACATTTTAGTTTATTGAAGTATAATTTAGGTATACTTTTATGAACCAAAAAAATACTATTTTTTGCTATTTTACATGTTTACTTGTTATACTTTAAGTATACTTGAAAGTTCTACATTCTTGTAATTCCTCTTCATGCACAGATTAAACAGAAAAATTCTTTGTCAGTCAAAACTATGACAGACTAAAGAAGAGATACAACAGGGGTCATATCATGCAGAAACAAGATTTAATTCTTACAAATAATGTTGTTTATTGAATTGCCGACTCTACACCTCCAGAAAATCCCACAACGTGAGATCTGCTCCTGTCCCCGATATCTGGGAGCGGGACTTCCGCTCCTGAAAACGTCTCATAGTGAGTTCTTTGCGAGATTTCCCGCAACCTGACGTCAATTATTTTCAGTCTCTTCTAACTGGATGAGCCTGAGAAAGCAGCTCCTCCCCGGTAATGCCAGAAGCACCGAGCTGCAGCTAAGACACGCCCACCAAGCTCAGCCGTTTATATCCTCTCCAGGACCAGCAGTTTCATTAGTAGTTTCAGTGTTTGTTTCAGTTGTTTCCCTAAGCTATATACTTGAGAGAAGACATGTCCGGGAAGGGTCTTCATCAGCGTTTGTTTGGTTTTGGATCAAAATCACAACTATTTTCACTTCCAAAGAATGAAGACACCAGAAAGCAATGGGCAGCCTTTGTTCTAGGATCAGCCGCTGTCTCAGCTGTTTCTGTGTGCTCATCATTTTACCCCCGATTCCTTTGTAAACAAAGGGCAGTTTGATGCAGGATTTGCATCTCAACTGCTGCTCATACAAGGAGCAGTTCCCCCCATAAAGACTGTCCACAGAGACCTGGAACCACAAGCGGTAAGTAATGTAATCAGAGGAAGTAATGTAAATAAAGCCATGATGTAATTTCGAGCTAATGCTAAGCTACTTAGCGTTAGCGTCAGCTGTGTTGTGTAAATTCAGACTTGTAGAGCTCTTTTACGACCACACGGTAGCTAAAAAAGCCAAACTCACAAACGGTGCTTCATCCTCTGTTACTTAAACTTGTAAATATGTGATGTAATGTTGAGCCAATGCTAAGCTCGTTAGCGTCAGCTGTGTTGTGTAAATTCAGCCCTGTGGGGCTCTCTTACGACCACACAGTTGCTCGAAAAGCAGAACTCACAAACAGCGCTTCATCCTTTGTTACTTAAATACCTATCTTTTAATTATTATGATGAACATGTCTTTGAAAAGGTCTGCACACCCCCCTCAGCTGCTGAAAGAAATGGGAAGCCATTGTTAGCGGTTTGACTTACTGTTGTGTGTAATCACATAACTAATGTGGGCTATTTTCTACTTAAAAACTCATCTGTATTCATGGAGATGTGCATGATCGATCGGCGAATCTCATAAGTAGCCATTTAATCATGTAATAAAGGCCAAACAAAAGTTTAATGTTAACTGCAAAGTCTATACAACGATCCGCGGACAGCCGGGCTAGTAAACAATACCCTTCCGTTTGTCACGCCTCCGCTCGGCCTCGGCACCCCCTCGGCACCCCCTCCTGAGTCTCCGGCTCAGTCCTCACTGAACTGGCCAATCAGAGGACAGAGTACAAGTGGTCTCGGTTCTCAAGTGTACTCTGTCTGAATCAGAGCGTTTTGAGGGAGAGCCTGAAAAGCGGCTAGAGGGAGGCTTTTGTAAACGCGATTTTGAGGCGAAGAAGGAGCTTCATGACCTGCAAATCATACAGTAGTACTCCAAATGCATCCTAGATTGGCATAATGACAAGAAAAACAGCATGATATGTCCCCTTTTAGTTAAGATACTTACTAAATCAGACAGGCCTGTATGTAAAGATTCACAGATCAATGTACAAAGTACTTTTGTATATGAGGTTAAAGAAACAAACTGTTAATGCTGTCTGGCCTGATATGATTAAAACAAAATGTGTTCATGTTGAAACAGATGACGCTGTGTACATAACACCATTGCCAAACCCTTATGAAAGGGACTAGAACTTAACCAGTAAAGTCAAGTCAAATGTTTCTCTGGTTATGTGTATGTTTTTAAGGTACATAAAGATAATGCAATTGAGCACACATATTATTTGCTGTAAACTTTTAAACTCCAGCACTATATGATCTTGAACATGTAAGTTGACAACAGGGGTAATACCTCAAAGCAAATGTGTGTAGTGAAAACCATTTTTATTCTGCTAAATTAAATGTAAGCACAATGACTTGACCTTATTCTGTACCTGGATCAAGATATACTTAGTATTAGTACTTTGTGGCAGGAAGAAGTAAAAAGTGAACTAAAGTACAAGTGGAAGTTTTAGTATTAAAGTTTAAGTCTTAGTACTAATGTGCGAAGTCTCAGACTTTTCTTTATACTTTTCAGAATAAGCCAAATATACTTCTCTATACTATTCTTAAGTATATAAAATATAGTATATAAAAAGTAAACTTGAAGTATACTGCCTCAGTTTTAGTATAAAATAAGTATACTAGTACACTTAAATAAACTCCTTTTTGCTAATGGTGTCCAAATACACCTAGCATTAAAATTGAGGTGTAACAGTCATTATTGTGGCATATAATGTTGCCTTATTAACCATCCCCACATTGTTATTTTTGCATCATGTCCTGGCTTCTGAGACTACCAACATCCCACCCACCTACCCAAGAGGAACACTTTTTGTGTATTTATGCAAAATCAGTGCAACAAAGCCCTGCTGTCGATATATATATATATATATATATATATATATATATATATATATATATATATATATGTGTGTGTGTGTGTATGTATGTATGTATGTATGTGTGTGTGTGTATATATATATATATATATATATATATATATATATATATATATATATATATATATATATATATACACATATGTATGTATGTATATATATATATATATATATATATATATATATATACACATATACATATGTGTGTATATATATATATATATGTATATATACATGTTTCAGATACACACATATGTAGACACAAACACAGACACACACTGCCGTACTCCATTGTTGTCTCAGGGTACTCCTTTCTCAACGCTATCATACCTCTGAAACTACCTCAGCCAATTGAGTAAAGATGGGCACACCACACACCTCCATTCTGCCTTTATTGCATCTCAGCAAAGGCAAAAAATTACAGGGGGTAAATGTTATGGCTTGAAATGGTACTGTGGATGGGGCCAGGAATAGTCCCCAGCTTTGAAAGAGTATTTTAAATAGCCTGGTCAGGAATACTCCAGTGGTAGCCTGCCTAAAATTATAAGTATGCTTTATTCAGGTGGAGGAAATTATGACACACGTATTGCCACATGCTCCTTTAAGTGGTTTATAGGTTATTTGATTTCTTATAACGAAAGTTGTTTTGATGAGGCCTCTCTACCCCTCTCTCTGTCCATTTCTTCTCTTTTCTCACTTAACTTCTGGTCTCTCCTGTTTGCTGTGCTTGGTGGAGACAGAGCTCGCCCTAAGTGCCCAACTCAGAGGTATCTTTTCCTTGCTACTTTTTCAAGAATCTTTCCTTTCATGTCAGTCCAACAGTCTCTGATATCCATCTTCTGGGGATTTCTCTCTAGTGCATCTCATATAATTGTTACAGTGGGGTGATCATTAGGCATTGATGTATTGACACTAGAAAACTGAGTTATACAAGAAGTTTTAAGGGAGAAAAAAAATCAGATGATCAAATGTGTTTCTAATGTAAGGCTGTAAACAGCCTTGATCTCAGAAATCTACAGTTCGCACTAAATAATTGAGTCATATTTCAGATCATGCAGAAAATCTTGAACCTGTCGCTGATACTGTTTTATTCTAGAAAGATCATTGCAGTCCACAACCGCATTTAGTGAGAGAGGATCATATTTGATTGAAATATATGCTGCTGGCTTTTTAAGATGTCTAACTACAGCTTGAAGGGTCAAAGCTGCACCCTGTGAATTTAAAGGTGCAGTGTGTAGAATTTGGCAGCATTTCGCGGAACAGAAACAGTGAATATAGGATATAATGTTTCTATTGTATGTAAAGTCCATCAAAATAGGAGTACAATCATCCCCATAAAACATTTGTTTTATTTTTATTTAGTTATAAAAAGCTTCAGAAAATTTACATTACCACAGGCCGCATTCATATAGGCCGACATAACGATCCACCATGTTGTCTTCGGGTGGATTTTAGGGACAAAAAGAACGAAACGCGAATCTGTCCGCCGGTTCTGAAATCTACCTGGAATGCAGGCGAGGAAGAGGAGAGAGGACAACAACTGACCTAAATCTATAAAAATAGTGGTTACAAACCTTGTCACTTTAGTAAATGATGCCGTGTTCACAATCCCTTTTGGTCTTCACAGGCTTCCGTTGCTCAGCGATGTGACGTTTTGGTTACGGTTGGGCTCATTCTAGAATCTGAACAATAGATGTCGCTCAAATGCCAAATTCTACTCACTGCACCTTTAAGCGAATATTAACTGTCATTGGGGTTAAGATGGCTCCACTACATGAAGTTCTTGTGATCTGTTATCCAACAAAACCCCACTTAAGAATTTATCTCACCTCTCCCTATCACCTATCTCTAATCCAAGCATTCCACAAACTTGCTTTTTCCTCCTTTTCTATGCATCAGGGGTGGGAATTGCTAGTGGTCCGGGATATAATAGTATCACGATACTTGAGTCCTAATTCAATTTTATTGCGATTCTTAATATTGATGATATGCTCAGTATTGTGATTCTTACCATCACTCTAAATTGCAATTTTATCTTTCCATTGTCTGCATTTATATCCAAAAATAAATGGCCTAATTATATAAATAAGAAAAATATCACTTCAGTTTTATTAAAAACAGGAATAAAACTCACAGAATCATGTCCACAAAATTAATGTCACCCGTTCTGCTGTACTCAGCATCTCTTCATCCTTTGGCTTCACTGCTTTGAAGAGCTTTTATGCAGCTGTAGTTTAAGTAATTACAGATTGCACACAGCTGTGCCCAACCAGCATTTATCAAAAGCTCTTGTTTTCCACAATATGGTGAGGCCCTAAGTCTTAACACAAAAAGTTATTAATAGATTAAGCTATTTTCTCAGATTGTTCAGAACTGAGGAGAAGCTTTGACAAGCTAGTATATCAAGTATTGGCTAGTTTATCAGTAGTGTTATCTTAGCATTAGCTTTGCCATCATTGGCTTTTTTATTTCCTGGGTGGCGCCATGTGAGGTGAACCTTTTGGAGCGTTGTCACTCCTTACAAATCCCATGTATTATGCCCATTTCTTATGTCCCTAATGTCCACACAATAGATTTAAACTCTGAAAGTGAATTTTGTTGATTTCTCTCTCCTGTGCAGCCATGTTTGTTCTCTGACATCTAACTCTAAAGCTGCATTCACACCGAACACGACTTTGTGACTGAAATCGTGTCGCCCACTGAAGTCATGTCGCATGCCCATAAATACCACATTTTGGTCACCGTCGCCATCGCTCAGTTACATCACGCCCGCTCGAGTTTCACCACGATCATATCATGTAATAGGATGTATTAGCTGACATTATTCCAACTGTATCCTTTTCACTCACCTACCAACCACAAAACACTGCAGCTGATGGCCCTGCAGAGTCTTCTGTGAGTTCTCTGCGGTCCCCTCTAGGTGGAATGTCACTCTGTGAACCAGTATGAAAACAGTCTGTCACGGGTACGATCATACACCCACACAACGCTGATTGGCTGTTGCTGCCCAGCCACACGCGACATCCCCTGGAGAGTTCAAACTTTTCAACTCTGGCGATGAAACGACGAGCGACGTGGTCGCCCAGGACGCGGCCGCTGCGTCGCAGGAGGGTTAGCCCCGCCCCATCTTGGCTGTACATTGACTTTACATGGAGAGTGGTCACCCAGGTCGCAGTCGCGTTCGGTGTGTACGCACCTTAACACTAACTGTCCTGCACAATGAACGTGACCCATCTGATCTCATCTAGCTCAACAGCAACTTCATGTGGGCTTAATGTGTTTTTGATTTTATTTCTGTAGAACCAAGAGCTTCATTAAATGTTGGAAATTAATTCATCGAAAATATTATTACTGTTGGCCTTGAATCGATTTTATATTGAAATTCCATATTCCTATGGTGTATCCATTTTTTCCCCATCTGTTCTATACATGTTCTCTTTTCTCCCCATCTTAAATTTCTTCTTTGTTTTTCATTTTACGTCACGGTGCCTGTCTGATTGCTGTCTTCTGTCTTTTCTAGTCTTGACCTTTCAGAGTTGGCCAAAGCTGCCAAGAAGAAGCTTCAAGCAGTGAGTTGTGTTGAATCATTTGATTAAAATCACAGCTTATCTTACAAGTATTACTTTAATACCCATATTTGAAGGTCTGATCATCATTTTCTTAATTTTTTTCAACAGAGGATTAATTCACAGTAAAAAGATATATGCTACAACAAAAGGGTCAGCATTAGTTGGGATATATGCTTCGTTTTCTGCCTTTTGCCATAAGAATTTGATGCTGCTGTGGGATCTTTTTCTTAGCTAAAGTGATGGTAATCAAAAAAACTGATCTAGAGAAGGACGTTTTATAATTTCTTCCACAAATCACTGAAAAAACTAGAAGTGCTTCACAAGCGCAAACCTTTGTAAAAGGTCTTTCTAACATCCTTGGCCAAGTTATTTAGGAAACATTGGAAAACTGCCCCTTGGCGCAACATTGACAAAAGAAATTCTGGATTCACATCTGTATTCAGATGATAACGAAAATCTCATCTTCCTTGTGCCATGACCAACATTCCCTGTAAATTTCATCAAAATCTGATGAGAATTTTTTTTTGTAATCTTGTTCCGAGACAGACAGACAAAGAAACAGATAAACTCCACCAAAATGCAATCACTTCTCCTTGGTACCATGACCAGCATTCCCCGACAACGTCATCAAATCATTGTAAAGTTTTTGAGTCAATATTGAAAATGTGAAGGACTACCCTATATTTAAATGTTAAGAAATCCTTAAAAATATCCTGGCTCTGCTTCTGGATTCAGATCACCATTGATATCTAATCGCTTCTTCCTTGTGCCATGACTAACATGGCCTGAATTTTTTAAGTATTTGCAAATGGCAGGAATTTGAAGGTAATTTTATCCCTTTCTTTCCCTCTATTGTTGATGATGTGATATGGATTCATGTTCAGTTAACTCTGTCGATAAATCTGAGGTTAATATGTTTCTGTCTGTGTGACAGCTTAATAATCGACTGTTTGAGGAGCTTGCAATGGATGTCTATGATGAGGTGGATCGCAGAGAAAATGATGCAGGTTAGAATATTTTTGTTCATGTTTCTGTGTTTTGTTCTGTTTTGTTTTGATCTTTAAATCAGGGGTCTCAAACTTTGATCCCCCCTTCCTCCATAGTTTCAAAAATATGAAAATACTCAAAGTGGTTCTTTTGTTTGTCGGTTTGTCTTTTCCTTTTTATTTTTTATTTTTTTACATACAAATATGAGCTTTTACTCATTGAAATTTTGAAAGAAAAAAAAAAAGAATGTCATAAAGCAAAAAATAATACTCTTGGTCTAATCATGACATATCCATGAGCCTCAGGTTTTACAGTGCAGTTGTAGACCCACAGGAGAAGTTTAGCTGCTGGGCACCACATGCTAATTAGATTCCTGTTACCAAACCAAAGCAATTAGGTTGGAGAAAGATCAATGACAAATTCAATTAAGATGGAAAATGCAATATTCTCTTGTGGGCTTTAGTGGAATGGTGGCTTAGGCAGTAGATGAACTCCACTATCAGCCAGAGAGTCAAGGGTTCGACTGCCACATGACAGTGTCCTGGGCAAGAGATTGACTCCTAAGTTGCTTCCACTGCTGTCATATGAGCTACTGTGTCATATGAGCTCACAATAACCATGTTTACATGGACACAGGTAATCTGTATGAACGCCTGTTCAGAATAAAAACATGTCACATAAATCATGTCTGTCGGAAGATTCTGATCTGGAAGAGCCCATCTGGAAAGATATTCCATTCCGAAAGAGACTTGAGCTTATAAACGGCGTTTCATCCCTTTTGACTTATCAAGCAGCTTTACACCGCAGGTCCCAACTACCCATTCATACATTTTCACTCTCACAATCACTCACTGATGGCTTGAGTTTCTATATTAGTTATCCATCAGTATCAACTTACCCATTTTCACCCTTCTTACCAGTTTACACACCACTGACATAACGGTGGGAGCAACTTGGAGCTAAGTCGCCATGCGACAGCCAGAGCTGGGCATAAACCTGCAACCTTCCAATTACCGATATTGCGCACTATCAGTCTGCGCCACTGACACCCCTGTTATTCTGACCAATGTTAATGTAAACACTCATTCCGCATTAGTCTTCCTGGAACACTCTCCTCTCCTCTTTACTCACTTGCGAATGTCTAGAGTTGTTCACACATGCTCAATTGAGGAGAGGGTCATGTCAACTGTACGGTCCCACTGGTCCCACCATACAGACTGTTTTGGCAGCTGCTGACCTTTTTTCTCTGTCTTTTGTCTTTATAACTGCAGCATTTTAGTTTATCTGAAGAGCACAGGAAGAAAATCCTTTAGAACAGGATTTGGGTTATTTTCGAAATAGAAAATGAAGACATCCAGAGTCACTGATATCAGCAGGGGAATACATTTTTGTGTTGCTCTGTGAGGGAGGACGAGTGACAGACCGCTGTGTTGTCTTTATAACAGTGGTGGAGTCAGTGGCTGTAGGATTGCGCACTTTATTATTATAATTAGCAGCTGCCTCGTACACGTTTTTTACAACCAATAAATACTGACCAGAAATCATTGTTTTACAAGTTAAAACACTTTATTATTTTGAGAGTAAAGAACAGCTGCTTGTTCTGCTATCTATGAGTTTAGACCACAGTGACAGCTCTTCACATACCCATAAGCTTTTATTCAGGTTATATGTAAGACACATGTACACACATGCCATGTTTAGATTGTGTCCGTGAAAACAGTGAGGCAGAAAATATTGGTTGGAATGATTTCAATAAGACTGTAGAAAAAGTGTACATATATACATTGCTACTGATTGATAGCTTGCCTAGAAGCATCCCCATCAGTGGGTAAATAATACCCCTTTCAAACTGGCCAAAAAACCCGTTTAAACCCGGTAACAATCGGCTCCTGTCGGCAGTTTGAAAGGGTCTAATCAGCATTTCTACCTGGGTCAACTGACCCTGCAAGCGACACAGGGTTTTAACGGCTCGCCTCCCGAATCGGCTTCAGTGAGAACGTCACACCCGGGTCAACCCGCTAATTTACGTCATGATGTTGGCGTAATGTGCCCACAGCATAATATGGCGCCGTCTGTAACTTACGTGACTCTTTGCTGCCTCAGCAGCAAATTCCATCCACCTTTGTACCATCGGCGCTCGAATGTTGTTCAGTCTGCGCTGAGTTTGTACATTTTTTAAAGAGGGACAAAAGTATAAAGTACGGAAAACCGCTGACCAATGTGTCCACGGCCTCTATGTTCCTGTCCATTGTTTACATGGTCGTGTGTCGGCGTGCTGATGATGTAATCAACGTGATGACATCAGGTTGACGCACCAGAGGAAAAAAAACAGCCATGCAGCTCATCTGCTGCCGATTAGACCTGGGTCTGCTGGCAGTGGGAGAGGAGTCACTTGCCGATTGTTTGCGGGTTAACCCGCATTGAAAAAACCTGCGTTGACCCGCTAATTTTAGAGTGAAAGCGGTATAAGAGTGGATAGGTGTGACCTGGGGTGTAAAAGTATTTGGAGAAACTGGAAAGATTAGAAAAGTGCCTTAGAAGCTCAAGTTTATTTACCATTAACCAAGCATGTTAACAATCTGTTTTTGATTTCTCAAAAATGTTATATAAATAGTCTATTTGACCCATGCATTATATAAAAAAAAAACAAACTGGTAGACTTCCTGTTTATTTTACATTATGGGTTCACAATGCTTTTTTGTAGATTATGTCATGATACACAAGTCTACCATATTTCAGATATTTAGGTCAATCCAGCTACAGGGGCTGAATTTTTGAAACTTTGTAGGGGGTGCCATTAAGACAAATTGTCACAACTATGGAAAAAACTGCAGACATCTTTTCAGCTTTCACCTTAGGTGTATGTGTAGAAACAATAATGACCATCGGAGTATTGCAAGATCCCAAACAGTGCTTCCTGTTTCTTGGCAAATATTGAGTTACGATGGTCATGCCTTAAGTCACAGACCCTTCAGCTTTAAATGTTAGAATGAGAGCTAAGGTAGGATGTTGTAAAATGATATTTGTGGGCATATAACAACTGATCAGTTTTTAGTGTTTTTTTTCTGTGTAATCCAGAGTTTAAGCAATATTTTGTAATCAAAATTTGTGGTGCTGCCAAGGCCGTCCACTTTGATTTCTCAAAATTCCCAAAATAGTGTTTGATCAGAAATGCCATTTCTTTCACTTCACCAAATGGGAGACCAGCCGGATAAAAGCCATAGGAGGAATTTGTTCAAAATTAGTCAAGTATTTGTAAATTGTTGTCCCAACTTTTCCAACAAATGTTCGGCTACCTGTTGGACATTGGTTCAAGAGGTCTTGGCATGATACACAAGCCTTCCAAATTCCAAAATCCCTAATTTATGTGCTGCTGTGGCTGATATTTTTTAATATTGTAGGGGGGACCATTTAGCCACTGGATCGAACCCTCCACAAAAAGTTATAGTGTGTTCCATAATCAATTTAGAATGATTCTAACCCTGTTTCAAGACTTTATAAGCAGTTTCTGAATTTTTTTTTTTTTTTTTTTTTCAGATTTTTAGAGTGTTGATTGGAAAATTAAAAAATCAAAATGGCAGACTCCCTAACGACTTTTACAACATGGGTCTAAATTCATTTTTTTAGGTCCTAGCATGGTAGATATGCCCACTGACTTTCAAAATTTAAGGTCAATCCTGCTGCGGGGGCTGAATCAATTTTGTAGGAGCCACCACTTAGCCATGTGAGAAAAACAATGGAACAAACCTTAAGAACACCTTTTCTTTTCTTCCAGTTTTTTTGTGGCAAAACTCCTGGCCATTGGAGTGTTTTAAGCTCCTCAAAATGTACTTACTGTTTCATAGCAAATATTGAGTGGGCATGGCCAAGCCTTTGGTTACAAGACCTTCATCTTAAAATGTCAATATGAAAACAATTGTAGTATGTTGTAAAACCATTTTTTGTGGTAACACAGACAAGCAATCCATTTTAAGTGATTTTCTTTGAGGTATCCAGAGCAGTTTCTAAATTTTGTCATCAAAATTTGAGGAGCCGCGAAAGCCACACCTTTCCACATGAGGATGGTTCCTGAATATCTTTGCATCGACTTCAACTTACCCTGGACCAAAGTTAAAGTCGGTTGGATAAAAGCCCGAGGAAGACTTTGTTCAAATAGCAGCCAAGCATTTGTCCTAACTTATGGCAAACTCAAAATGGCTGACTTCCTGTTGGAGTTCAGACATGGGTTCATGAGGCTTTTTTTAGGCGTTTACATGATACATATGTCTACCAAATTTAATATCCTTCATTAGTGCAGGGGGCCAATTTTTTCTTTTGAACCAACTAGGAGGCGCCACTGAGCTATTTGGACATGCCCACCACCAAAAATCAAATACAACAAATCTTTGAATTCTTCTACACTTTGCCTGTTATGTGTAATATTTGGCTACTAAACAAGGACCATTTTTCAGCTCTGAACAAAACATCATCATTGTAGCTGTAAACTGTCCTAGATCTTTATTGGTCAACTTGTTTTGCAAAAGTTTTGGATTTATAGGCAAATATGAAAAATTAGATATTTTCATTCTCAAGTGGATGGAACTGTAAGATATTTTGGAAAATAAAAATCACAGGTGTTGAAGCCAATCCCATCCATATGCGCCAGAAATTGTTCAGAAATCCAGCCATAGATGAATGGGATATGATCACAGGAACTTTGAAGGCGGGTCAAAAAAACAAAAAAAAAAACAGAAAGACGAGCTATTTGTGAGATTCTCGTATGTGTAATGATAGCTAAATAAGTTTTTTTGTTTGTTTGTTTTGTTTTTTTTTCTTCAGATTAACTTCTGAAATTTTTGCACCACAAATTAAACTTCTATACAGTTTATCATTTCCAAACAGGAAATGGTGTCAAGCCTTTTTGTGATTGTATACCGTTTCACCACCAGGAGATGGTAGATTTAATGCAAAGTTTTCTTCACAGGTAATTCCAGGCCTGCGCCATTATCATAAACCAAATGCTTGAGACAGATATGATAATGTGTGGTTGAGAAGAGCAACTACTTCCTGCTTTGCTGAAATAATAAAAATTTTACATTTTCTGTAAATCAGGTCCACTGAGATATTTCCAAATCCTACATACTTATGGATTATCAAGGTTTCCTTTAGCTGTACACCAATGTAAGCCCTTGAATCAGGGAGCCCTCGAAGAACTCCTGGAAATTGCCCTAGATTCCTTGTTGACATTTCATTACAACATTTAAGGGCTTTATTAAATCTCATGCCGAACATGTGTAAAAGTTTTTTGCCCAAAATCCCCCAAGGGGCTGTTTCAAGAGAGCACGAATTAGAATTAGAATTTCTTATTTTGGAGACCCATAAAATGTCATATTTTTCACCAGAACTGGTCATCCTGCAAAATAATACAGACGATTTTCCACTACCCACATATCCAAAAACTGCAAAAAAAATGCGCTGTGGAATAATGAAAATGATAAGACTCTCACAAATTACAAGTTGCACTTTTTTTCATAGTTTGGTTGGTCCTGCGACTTATAGTCAGGTGCGACTTATATCAAAATATACATCATTTTGCATGTTTTTAAACGTTTAATTCATACTGACAGACATGAACCAAGGAGCAAACATTACCGTCTACAGCCGCGAGAGGGTGCTCTAGGCTGGGCTAGAAAATGCCCCCAAAATGAAAATCCTATTCTAACAAACTGCAGATAGTGAAATATGCAGCAGTAATCGAGCAGAAATAAAGTTTGGAGTGAGCGAGAAACTTGTGGGGGACTGGCAAAAAGCAGAAGTTACTCTTACTCCAATGAAGAAAATGAACAAAGCTAATCGCAGGCCGAAAGCAAGGTGACCAGAGCTGGAGGAACGAGTCCACAGATAGGTGCTTGAACAATGTGCTGCCGGGAGAGGCTTGTTACAGGCCTATTTATGCTCAAAGACGGATCCGGATATGGAGTGAGCCTCCTGTCTGTGCTCTGCGTTCATTTCATCCATATTTCTGCACATTTCCATAAAGCTTATGGTTACAGGCCAAACGGAGCAGTGCCACTGTAAACCGTTTGGCAGTGTTGCTTTTACTACCCATTACATAGCTCTAGTGAGACACGAAGAAGAAATAATAATGGCAGAACTTTTTGAAGAGAAACTGCAAGTTATTTAGAAATTACAGACATCTGTATGATGTCACTTCGCCTGGACACTGGGACAAAGAAATGCAACAAAAAAAAAAAAAAAAAAAAAAAAACAGGTGCGAGGAGACTGGAGAGCAATTAAATATCAGTTGGTCGGTTGCGAAGGAGAAGTGGAGGTCTGTGCGAGACAGATTTATTCAAGCCCCCCGGTGGATGTTTTGGTTAACAGCAATGCCAACGAAAGGGCGCAGTGGGCCTTCTTGGTGTTACCGCTTCATACAAGGCAACCACCAGAGCTCTAAATGAATGCAACTTATTGTCCAGTGCGACTTATATTCGTTTTGGTTTTTTTTTCTCTTTATGATGCATTTCTTGACTAATGCGACTTATACTCCAGAGTGATTTATAGTCCGGAAAATACGGTAGGTCCTCACACTGATCCTCAGTGCACAGGCCCTAACTAGGGCAGCATGCAGCACTGAATGGGTCTTTGCACTGATGTGGACCTTGGTTTCAGCTGGGAAGTGCATGTTTAACACTTGCACAGTATCATAATGCTTCTCCCTCATGACCTTTTTTTGTAACAGTTAAAACAAATAGTTATACAACCCAAAACCTGGCATAGAGTTCACCATGCTAATACTGTCACTTCCTAATATTCAAGATAGGGATTAGGACTTAAACTTAACGATTATTTCAGTTATTGATTAATTTGCTGATAACTATACTTTTTCATTGATGAATCAAATTAGTAAAAAATACTACTTACATTATTTTTTATCATAACTTTTTGGATAGAATAGAATAGAATAAACCCTTATTCATCCCACACGGGAAAATGTGCAGTGTTACAGCAGCACAGGGGACAGCAATGATAAATAAAAAAGTAGACTTAAGTATAAAAGAGCAGTATGTACATTATTATAAATACATAAAAAGACTAGAAATATAAAAAGCAAAAAATAAGAATTATTTACACATTCACAATTGCACATAGATGTATTGCACGTTCTTTTACGGTCTACTGGGAGCAGAACTGGTTGTACAATCAACAGCGGCAGGCAGGAAGGGCCTTGGGTATTGTTCCTTCACACACTTCAGGTAATGCAGCCTGTCACTGAAGGAGCTGCACAGGGCTGTCAGAGTGTCCTGCAGGGGGTGGAAGTCCCTCTCCAGCATGGATGCTAGCTTCACCTCCATCCTCCTTTCTCCCACCACCTGAACTGAGTTCAGGGGGTACCCCAGGACTGAGCTGGCCTTCCTGATCAGTCTGTCCAGTCTGTTCCTGTCCGCAGCTGAGATGCTGCTGCCCCAGCAGACCTCTCCATAGAAGATGGCTGATGCCACCATAGAGTCAAAAAAGGTCCTCAGGAGTGCTCCCTGCACTCCAGAAGACCTCAATCCCTGCAGCAGGTAGAGTCTGCTCTGGCCCTTCTTGTAAAGAGCACTTGTGTAACTCCAAATGAGCAGAAGCTGCTTTAACCGCCTGCCATTTGAGCAGTTTTGTGATCATAAAGAAATATTGATTTGATATTTTTATATATTAAAAATATTTGTATGCATATTTTTACTCAGTTGTCATTTAATATGTGTAATTCACTAAGAAAATGTTAAAATGATGATAAATAAATCAATTATATGTACCACTTTGAATAATCTTGATTAGGCTATCCATCTTCTAAAAAGACAAGCTGTGGAGCACACACTGAAAGCTCCAACTTGCTGTTCAAAAAGAGAGGTATTTATTTATCGTAATTTTCGTACTATTGAGCGCACCTGAATATAAGCTACACCCACTAAATCTAAAAAAAAAAAAGTGTACATTTAGGCCATACTTGTCTATAAGCCGCAGGTGCCCACTTGTCTTTAAGCCACAGATGTCCAGTGAGCAGAGCTGATCAGGAGCGCGAGGAGAGCACGAGGGGAAGGACTTTGGCCAGAGCGCTGAGCCATTTTTTTCTAAAAAGCTGGAGCATTAGCTTATCTTTTGCTCCTTCCCACTCCAGTTACACCCCAGTACCGCTCACACCATGTGTCTGAAGGGTTGAAATTTGAGTGAAAGGTGCAGGGATAATTAGCAGAGCGGTGTGCATCCCGTCTGAGTGGACAAGCGGGCGCAAGGAACAGCTCTGTGCGCAAGTGGGACATTTTATCGCTCCACTCCACTTAAATGCTCTGGCACTGGCACGTCATAACACGAGATATTAACACAGATATATGTTACACAGAAAGATGTTTTAACTCTAAATTAAATCTGAGGTGACAAGGCTGAATGTAATGTAAAAACCTTTAAATTAGCTGCATCATTGTTTAAGCTGCAGGGTTAAAAGCATGGGAAAAAAGTAGCGGCTTGTAGTCCCGAAATTACGGTAGTTTTACTTGAGGAGACAAGTTGCAAAGTTGCCTGCAGGACATGATCTTTGCCACATAGTCCATGGGCCAGAGCAGCTATTGGTACCATCTGGGTGGGCAAATTCTAGTTGTGATTTTTTTATACCTACACATCCCTAGTTTATGTTTTGATATGATAGACATCTCAGACTGGTAGCTTATTTGTGGTTACCACTCCATTAAGTAAAAATAACCTGAAAGGAAACTGCACTTCAGATGCCAGTGCATATTCTGCTTTAGACTCATGCTTAAGGCACTTTTCAGTGTTTTAGAATATGGTGTTAGGTATCATTTTAAAGGGGAAATCCTAGGCTTTCATTCAAGCCCACTAGTGAAGCTTTCTGACAAATATGGAGGTCAGTGGAGCTCCTCAAAACATCAGAAACACATTTTTTTCCTCAATTTTCACCTAAAAAGTACACTGTCTTCAAACCCTGTGGCATTAAGGAACTTTGGAGACAAAAATTAATAATACTGTAATAATCACAGGACTCCAAGGATTCAGGAAATATATACACTTAAGGGATTTAATAACGCACCGCTTCTTTTATTTGTGAATTTGCTGGTGTTGTTTGTATACCATGTAAATAATCACACGTATATTGCTTCTCATTATCTTTTAATGACAATCCTAACTTAGTTATTGAAAAAAATGAGCAAAAAAAGGACAGAAATCTCAATAAACATAGGCACTCTATATTGCAGAAGTAACAGAATTGCTCATTACAAAAATCACAGTCAGTAATTTGTGTGTCTCCCCATAGCATTGATTACAGCAGTAATACGCCTTCTCATAGACAGACACAACCTCCTAATGTTATCCTGTGGGATGGCTGCCCACTCCTCAGTGAGGGCTTCCTGAAGTTGCTGCTGAGTCTGCGGAGGAGGATTACGCTGACGCACTCTGTCACTCAAAATACTCCACAGATTTTCTATAGGGTTGAGATCAGGGCTCATTGCTGGCCATTCCAGAGTCGTCACATCATTGTCATCCAGAAACTGTGCACAAACTCGAGCAACGTGGGCAAGCATTGTCTTGCTGGAATACAGCCTCTGGACCAATGGTTTGGAGCATAGGAAGGACAGCCGGCTGCAGGATCTCATCACGATATCTGACAGCATTAAGATTTTCATTGAGAAAATGGAGATCAGTTCTATGGTTTGCTGACACACCTGCCCACGCCATGACACTAGGTCCACCCCATCTGTTTACCTGGTGAACATAGGGTGAAGCATAACGTTCATTTCGGCGCCGGTAGACCCGCTCCCGTCCATCAGCTCTGAAGCACTGAAACTTCTTTTTATCAGAAAAGAGAACAGTGCTCCACCTTTGGAGTGTCCATCGACGATGAGCATTACACCAGTTTAATCGGGCTCGACAATGGCCTGCCGTCAGCACAGCACCAGTGCATGGTCTTCTGGCTCTGATCCCATCATGTCTCAGTCAATTTCTTATTGTTTTTGGATGTACTGGCCTGTTGTGTCTACCAATAGTTTCTGCAGCTGTGACAGTTGTAGGTAGGAGCCTGTTTCTCAGGTGCTGGAGACTGATATGTCTGTCCTGGCTTGCAGTTGTTACACGTGGTTGACCAGGTTGTGGATGGTCAGCAGTTGTTCCTGTGGCCACATAATGCTGGTGCAAGTGCACTATTGTGGAGTGATGGACATTTAGTGCTGTAGCAACTTGTCTGGTGGTTCGTCCAGCCTCCAGCATTCCAACAGCACGATCTCGGTCAGGTTGCCTCAGCCGTGGCATTCTTACAGATGTCATATTCTCTTAAACGCTGGTGCCTTTTTATAGGCCAGGGTGTGTTTGACAGAGCAGTAGTCATTTAGGATTATTTGGATAAAGGCATTGTGATTTCTTCTCAGAAATTGTGTTTTGAGACACAGGACTACTCACAGTAATTAGTCATGTGTGACTTGGACAGGAAACCATCCTGCGCGGGGACGGCTCGTCTCGGCTCGGCGCAGGTTGGCGGAGTGCGGCTCAGCGGAGCATGTCTTGGGGGGGGGGACTATAGACTTGTGTAGACTTATCATAAAACTTAAAAACTTTACACAGGAGTAGGTTTTATAGTTGTTGGACACTTTATTTTTTGCTATAGGACATTTTGTTGAAGATTTTTTCACAAATTTAATTTCTGTATGTAATATTTTATTGACATTAATTACAAGGTATTAATATTAGTATTATTTATAATATTTATATAATAGTTGTCTCTACTTTATGATTAAAACACCAACACTTGAAGGTTTTGTCAGATTTCATCCCTGTGTAGCACGTGAGTCTCCTAGTGACTGTTGATGACTGAAGGGACCGTCGGCTGTGACAGCTACCACAACATTGTAAGTAATTGTTATGGAGACAAAAAATAATAATACTGGAATACTCTCAGGACTCCAAGGATTCAGGAAATATATACTTCACCCTTACTATTGCTGGATGTGATCTCAGGCATAAGTAAAAAGGATGACTTTGGCCAGAATGTCTCACATTTTCTTCTTAGGGTTTGTTAGGTTAGTGTATACTTGTGCTTCCATATTTTTTTGATATAGTGACAGGAAAATGGCAACATTTTTGTCTCACCTTGGCTACATATCAGATGAGTAATGTGGCTATGTATATAACTTTTTTGTGTCCACAGGTAAGCTTTGTAAAGTAAGTAAGGTAGTAAATGTATAACCATGTTTTTTGTAAAGGTAAGCTTTGGAAGGTACGTAAGGTAGTAAATGTATGTCCATGTTTCGTCCACAGGTAAGCTTTACAAGGTAAGTAATGTAATCAGTGTACAACCATGTTTCTTCCACAGGTAAGCTTAAAGGGGACATATCATGCTGTTTTCCTTGTCATTATGCCAATCTGGGATGCATTTGGGGTACTTCTGTATGATTTGCAGGTCAAAAAGCTCCTTCTTCGCCTCAAAATCGCGTTTACAAAAGCCTCTCTCTAGCCGCTTTTCAGGCTCTCCCTCAAAACGCTCTGATTCAGACAGAGTACACGTGAGAACCGAGACCACATGTGCTCTGTCCTCTGATTGGCCAGTTCTGTGAGGGCTGAGCTGGAGACTCAGGAGGGGGTGCCGAGGCCGAGCGGAGGCGTGACATACGGAAGTGCAGTGTTTACTAGCCCCGGCTGTCCGTGGATCATTGTATAGACTTTGCAGTTAACATTAAACTTTTGTTTGGCCTTTATTACATGATTAAAATGGCTACTTATGAGATTCGCCGATCGATCATGCACATCTCCATGAATACAGATGAGTTTTTAAGTAGAAAATAGCCAACATTAGTTATGTGATTACACATAACAGTAAGTCAAACCGCTAACAATAGCTTCCCATTACTTTCAGCAGCTAAGGGGGATGTGCAGACCTTTTCAAAGACATGTTCATCATAATAATTAAAAGATAAGTATTTAAGTAACAAGGGATGAAGCGCCGTTTGTGAGTTCTGCTTTTCGAGCAACTATGTGGTCGTAAGAGAGCCCCACAGGTCTGAATTTACACAACACAGCTGATGCTAACGAGCTTAGCATTGGCTCAACATTACATCATATATTTATTTACGAGTTTAAGTAACAGAGGATGAAGCACCATTTGTGAATTTTGCTTTTTTAGCTACCGTGTGGTCGTAAAAGAGCTCTACAAGTCTGAATTTACACAACACAGCTGACGCTAATGCTAACTAGCTTAGCATTAGCTCCAAATTACATCATGGCTTTATTTACATTACTTCCTCTGGTTACATTACTTACCGCTTGTGGTTCCGGGTCTCTGTGGACAGTCTTTATGGAGGGAACTGCTCCTTGTATGAGCAGCAGTTGAGATGCAAATCCTACATCAAACTGCCCTCCGGGGTAAAATGATGAGCACACAGAAACAGCTGAGACAGCGGCTGATCCGAGGAAACAAAGGCTGCCCACTGCTTTCTGGTGTCCTTATTCTTTGGAAGTGAAAATAGTTGAGATTTTGATCCACAACCAAAAAAACACAGATGAAGACCCGTTCCCAGACATGTCTTCTCTCAAGTATATAGCTCAGGGAAACAACTGAAAACAAACACTGAAACTACTACTGAAACTGCTGGTCCTGGAGAGAATATCAAGGGCTGAGCTTGGTGGGCGTGTCTGAGCTGCAGCTCGGTGCTTCAGGCATTACCTGGGAGGAGCTGCAGGGATCTCGCTATGAGACGTTTTCAGGGGCCAAAATCTCGCTCCGAGATATCGGGGACAGGAGCAGATCTCATGTTGTGGGACTTTCTGGAGGTGTAGAGTCGGCAATTCAATAAACAACATTATCTGTAAGTATTAAATCTTGTTTCTGCATGATATGACCCCTTTAATAGGGTAAGTAAGGTAGTAAATATATGTCCATGTTTCTTCCACAGGTAAGTTTTATAAGTTAAGTAAGGTAGTAAATATACTACCATGTTTCTTCCACAGGTAGGCTATGAAAGATAAATAAAGTAAAAACTGTATAACCATGCTTTTCCACAGGTCGTCTTTAAATGGTAGGTTAGGTAATACATGTATTATTATGTCATTTCACTGGTAAGCTATAAGAGATGAGTAAGGTTTTAACTGTATAACCACTTTGTTTTCATAGGTGTATAGAGTGAGAATGCCAGGTAAGTTTATCAAAAATAATTTAATTTCAAGATGATTATGAACAAATACATTTAAAATGTGTCAGTTTTTCAGTAGTGTAATCTACCCTTCTTGAAACAATATGACATCCGTAACTACAACATCTTCAACATCACTGTAATCTACATCTGAGTCCATCAGCTGTGCAACAGGCTCTTCTTCACTGTGTTGGTTGGCACAAGTTTGTAATTTATCGAGGGTTGTGCACGTGAGACCATTGTTGAGGCATGTGCACTCTGGTTGTTTGCATAACCTTACACACTTGCAGGACTTCAGCTGCAAGACGGCTTCTGGTGCCGCAGAACAAAGCATCCACTTGATCTCTAGCTGCCCCCTCATCGTCTGTAGTCCATCCATGGCCTTTGGGACTTGGCACAGGTGGCTCAGCTCGAAGAGACCTTTTGCAGATTTCAGCCTGATAGTTTGCGCAAAGAGGATCCATGAGAAGGCAATCCTTGCATGGTGGAAGCTGACTTGACTTTACTTCTCCTCGTTTGGTGCAGAAAAGTTGATACCAAAGTACATTGACTTCAGTGGTGTGTGCAGAGGGTACATACATTCGGCACATGACTTCCTGCAGCTTCTTGAAGAGCTCATCGGACACATCCCAAGCACAGCCAAGCTCAAAGAAGGCTTCTTAGTATGCCCTTCTGTCTTCATTTTTTTGAAGGTGCCCACTTTCCCTCATCCTGCAAATACACCAACAGTGTCACAACTGGTGAATGCATGCATTACAATCAAAGATGTCTTTACTCAAACCTGGAGCCAGCACCAGAACATCTGTGTCATCAGATGTAAAGATCACAGCCTTATAGCCAGACATTCTGGAGAACTGATGGTATGTGCTTGGTGCAAAAGATGAAAGGAAATGACAAGACATTTGCACAACTGGCAGAATCACCTCTGGTTAGGGTCCTTGATGAAGGAGCCACAAGTGAAAGGATTGATGTGGTCTTATGATATGTCAATTAAAGATGCAAAAAGGGTGAACAGAGGTGCAGACTTGGGGATCCTGTTTAGGGGTATGGTCTGGCCACAACATCTAGCAGTGGAGAAAAATACTCTGCAGTACTGCCAGTAAAGCCAGTCTAATCAAGTTCTTGGTTTAGGAATGGAAATCACCCAAGCACATACAAAACGAAGGACCTCAGCCTTCTCAGAAAATAGAGTCGGCTCATTCCCTTTTCGTACACAGCCTCAGTGTTGGTCTTCAGTTCAGCCTGCTGTCGATGTTGACACCGAGGTACCTGTATTCCTCCACCACAGGCACCTCCTCACCCAGGGACATGCAGCGGTGGTGAAGCTGTCCCTTTCCTCCTGAAGTCGACCACCATCTCCTTGGTTTTGGCCACATTTAACAGCGGCTGATTCCTCCCCATCCACTCCAAATCTGTCCACCAGCACTCTATACTCCTCTTCCTGTCCATCTCTTATGCATCCCCCCACTGCAGAGTCATCAGAAAACTTCTGCAGATGACACAACTCTGAGTGGTACTGAAAGTCAGAGGTGTTCAAGGTGAAAAGGAGTGGAGACAGCACTGTCCCCTGTGGAGCTCCTGTACTACTTTCCACCATTTCAGACTGAGCACTGCCCAGTCGTCCAAACTGTGGCCTGTTTGTCGGGTAGTCAGTAATCCAGGAGGTGATGGACGAGTCCACACCCAACAACTGCAGCTTCTCCCTCAGTAGTCCTGGCCGGATGGTTTTGAATGCACTGGAGAAATCAAAGAAGGTGATCCTCACAGTGCAGCCAGGTCCCTCCAGGTGTGAGTGGGCACGCTGCAGCAGGCAGATGATGGCATCGTCCACTGTGGCTGATAGGCGAATTGCAGAGGGTCCAAGGATGATTTCACCAGTGGCCTGAGGTGGAACAAGACCAACCTCTCCAGCACCTTCATCACATGAGATGTAAGGGCCACTGGTCGATAGTCTCTTTGATCAGATGGGGTCGACTTCTTTGGCATTGGGACCAGGCAGGATGTCTCCCACAGCACTGGTACTCTCTCCTGGCTCAGACTGAGAATAAAGAGTTGTCTCAGTATTGAGGACAGTTGGAAATCACAGGTCTTCAAAACCCTGGGGCTAATGCCATCTGGGCCTGGAACCTTGCTGAGGTGTATTTTATCCAGCTGTCTTTTAACCTGGCCTGTAGTAACAGTGAAGTGAGAGAGGGAGGAAGAGCTGGAGCCGTTCATCACAGTGGGGGTAATACATGTATTACCTAACCTACCATCTAAAGACTACCTGTGGAAAAGCATGGTTATACAGTTTTTACTTTATTTATCTTTCATAGCCTACCTGTGGAAGAAACATGGTAGTGTATTTACTACCTTACTTACCTAATAAAACTTACCTTTGGAAGAAACATGGACATACATTTACTACCTTAAGCTTACCTGTGGAAGAAACATGGTTGTACATCGATTACCTTACTTACCTTATTAAGCTTACCTGTGGAAAAAAACATGGACATACATTTACTACCTTACGTACCTTCCAAAGCTTACCTTTGCAAAAAACATGGTTATACATTTACTACCTTACTTACTTTACAAAGCTTATCTGTGGACACAAAAAAGTAATACACATAGCCACATTATGCATCTGATATGTGGCCAAGGTGAGACAAAAATGTTGCCATTTTCCTGTCACTATATCAAAGAAATATGGAAACACAAGTATACACTAACCTAACAAACCCTAAGAAGAAAATGTGAGACATTCTGGCCAAAGTCATCCTTTTTACTTATGCCTGAGATCACATCCAGCAATAGTAAGGGTGAAGTATATATTTCCTGAATCCTTGGAGTCCTGAGAGTATTCCAGTATCATAATTTTTTGTCTCCATAACAATTACTTACAATGTTGTGGTAGCTGTCACAGCCGACGGTCCCTTCAGTCATCAACAGTCACTAGGAGACTCACGTGCTACACAGGGATGGAATCTGACAAAACCTTCAAGTGTTGGTGTTTTAATCATAAAGTAGAGACAACTATTATATAAATATTATAAATAATACTAATATTAATACCTTGTAATTAATGTCAATAAAATATTACATACAGAAATTAAATTTGTGAAAAAATCTTCAACAAAATGTCCTATAGCAAAAAATAAAGTGTCTAATATGTGGTTGTGTGTAGGTCTTTGTGTGTCTATGTATGAATCTATGTGTTCTATTTGTCTGTCTGTCTTTTCTTTTGTGTCGCCCTTGCTCCTCGCCCAACATCTCGGATTATTTCTCCCTTTATCAACTTTTGGAAATGTTTGCATATGAGTGGTGTTGGAGGTGACCACTTGAAGTCATCTGAGGATGAGGTGGAGAGTGAAACTTCCTTATGTATTGATTGTGATAGTTTGGAACTGGAAACTTTCATGTACATGGATTATAATTGGCAAAATATGATGAATGAAATTGATAATAACTTCTTTGGTAATCCTAACATTGATTGTAGATATTATACAGAAACGAAATTTAATAGAATGATCGATACAGAAAATAAGATTACATTAATTCACTTCAACAGCAGAAGTCTGTATACAAATTATAATTCCATTAAAGATTATTTAGAGCAATTTGATTCACCATTCAACATAATAGCCATGTCTGAGACCTGGTTAAGAACTGAAAAAGGTACAGATTTTAATATGTGTGGTTATGAAATGTTTTACACAAACAGACAAAACAAAGAAGGAGGTGGTGTCGCACTTTACATTGACAAAAATTTTGAGTGTAAAATAATAGAAAACATGTCACTGGCTGTTGAAGATGTATTTGAATGTGTAACGGTCGAAATCCACTTGAAAAAGAGAAAGAATATCATTGTAAGTTGTATTTATAGGGCTCCGGGTTCAAACATTGATTTATTCAAGTAGTGGATGGAAAAACTGTTTACCATAACTAATCATAAGGACCTGTTCGTATGTGGGGATTATAATATTGACCTTCTACATGCCAAGAAGCATAAATCAACAGATTAATTTGTGGATGTGATGTTTAGTATGTGTCTGTTTCCAAAAATCACCAGACCTAGCAGAATAACCTCTTATAGTGCTACTTTAATAGATAACATCTTTACTAATACTTTGGTTAATGATACAATCAGTGGACTGCTGCTTAGTGATACTAGTGATCACCTTCCAGTTTTTGTAGTGTATGATATCAAGTATAAAAGGGTAAAGAATACTGACACATGTCTGTATAATAGAGTTAGAACAGAAGAATCTATTAAAGCTCTCAAAGCCGACTAATGACTCAGAATTGGGACTCAATACTTCAGGAAAATGACTGTGATAGAATTATGATTTATTTCTAAAATATTCAAAAACTATATGACAAAAACTGTCCAATTAAAAAATACAAGAATAAACAAAACCATGCAAAGAGTCCATGGCTAACAAAAGGGCTGAATGCATAATGCATGCAAGAAAAAAAATCTTCTTTGTAAACAGTTTGTTAAATATAGACCTAAAGAGGACTAAAGCCAAATACAAAAAATACAAAAATAAAATAATAATATTATGAGGAAACTGTAAAAAAGACTACTACACCAAATAACTGGAGAGTAATAAAAATAATATTAAGGGTATATGGAAGGTGCTCAACTCAGTTCTTATGAAATGGTCAAAGGGGGTGAAACTATCCAGAGTTATTTTGTGGATAATGATAAGACCATTAGTTACATGGAAGAAGTGATGGATGGTTTCAACAAATTCTTTGTTGGGATTGGGCTGGATCTGGCACAAAAGATTACCAAAAGGTTCCCAACTGGAAAACTAGGCTCTGGACCATCTAATAAGATTAGAAGTCTAAGTTCAATGTTCCTGAATCCTGTAGATGAAAATGAAACTATGGAAATCATAAAGACTTTTCAGAACAAAACATCAACAGACTTTTATGGGATCTATATGGTAATATTGAAAAATGTTATTGATGTAATTTGAAGCCTTTTACTCACATCTGTAACTTGTCCTTTCAATCAGGAAAATTTCCAAACAATATTAAAACTGCCAAAACAATCCCTATATACAAATCAGGTGATAGACATATTTACAAATTAGCTCCGTTTCTTTACTGCCGCAATTCTCTACGATTCTGGAAAAGCTCTTCGCGTCAAGATTAAATATTTTCATAGAGAAACATAAAATATTTTCCGACGGACAATATGGATTAGAAAAAACAGATCCACATCACACGCACTGATTGATTTAATGGAAGAAATTACCACACATCTAGATAAATGGAGGCTTACCATTGGAGTTTTTATTAACTTGAAAAAGGCCTTTGACACCATAAACCATGAAATTTTGTATAAAAAGTTGGAGAGATATGGATAAGGGGGACTGTTCTGAGTTGGCTCGAGAAGCTCTCTAGCTAATAGGAAACAATCTGTCCAAGTTAACAATTATATTTCCAATAAAGAGACAACATATGTGATGTACCACAAGGGTCAATACTTGGACCCATCCTTTTCCATTATTTACATTAATGAATCTGTAAAGTATCAAGAAAAATGAAATTTGTACTTTTTGCAGATGATACCAACATGATATGTTCTGGTGAGGATTTGCAGCAGCTTTTAAAAGAAATCACACAAGAATTGAATAAATTGAAAGATTGGTTTGACTCAAACAAATTGTCACTAAATTTAAGCAAAACAAAAATGTTGCTTTTTGGTAAACGTAAAATTGACCTTCCGGTTCAAACAACTATTGATAATGTAACCATTGAAAGAGTGGACCATACCACATTTTTAGGTGTGATTATAGATGAAAAAATCAGCTGGAAACTCCATATTGGCCATGTTTGCTCCAAGATCGCAAAGAGTGTGGGTGTTATGAGGCGATCTAGGTCTATACTCAATCAACAGTCGCTGCTTATTTTATATTATTCTTTTGTTTTGCCTTATCTGAGTTACTGAGTGGAAGTATGGGTGTAATACTTATAAAACCAACTTGTTGCCTCTATACATACTCCAAAAAAGAGCTGTAAGACCTGTGTTTAATGCAAGGATCCATGATCACACCAATCCACTCTTTTTAAAGGCATCTGCATTAAAAAATTTTGACTTGGTCAAATTTAAAACTGCACAAATAATTTATAAAGGAAATAACAATATTCTTCCAAACACAATTCAGAATCTATTTCTGGAGAGGGACAGTTGTAGAAAATATGTCTTAGAGGAACACTTAAATTGAAACAACAAAGGGTGAGATCAACTCTTCAAACAAATGTGTATATCTGTTGAAGGGGTCATTTTATGGAACAGTTTAGACATGGAGGTTAAGCTCAGTAAAAATTTCATCCAATTCAAAAGAAAGTTTAGAAAAGGAGTGTTTGAAATTTATAACAGGGAGGAGAAGGAAAGAAAAAAAATGATGTAAACTGATGGGACGATTGTGGGGATGAGGGGTTTTGGAGAGCGACTTTGTACTTTGTGTTTTGTGACTTGTGGTATTAATGTTGTTATTGTGTTGTCAGGGGCTGAAAACATATAAGCTCTGCTTCTTCTAGGCCCCTTTTCAAACCACAATTATTGTTCGTGTTGTTGTAGTCTTTGTCTGTTGGCTTTATGGTTGTATGGTGTCCTGTGATTGTTTTCATGTTATGCTTTCTTATTATTCTGAGAAATTATTTGTTTGGTTTGAAATAAATATCTATCTAATCTAATCTAATCTAATAACTATAAAACCTACTCCTGTGTAAAGTTTTTAAGTTTTATGATAAGTCTACACAAGTCTATAATATAGACTTTTCAAATAAAATATTTGCCCCTCAAAAATTAATTCAACCCTTCAAATATAGTATAAAAGCTAATTAGCTTCACCCACTTAGGTGGTCTGACCTGGCTTACATGAAAGAGGTGCTCAGAGACATTCCGGCCAAAGTCATCCTTTTTATTTATGCCTGAGATCACATCCAGCAATGCAATAGTATGGGTAAATTATATATTTCCTGAATCCTTGGAATTGTTCTTTTTTGGCGAAAATTGTGTAAAAAATTGTGGTTTTGATGTTTTGAGGAGCTCCACTGACCTCCATATTTGTCAGAAAGCTTCACTAGTGGGCTTGAATGAAAGCCTAGAATTTCCCCTTTAAAATGATACCTAACACAATATTCTAAAACACTGAAAAGTGCCTTAAGCATGAGTCTAAAGCAGAATATGCACTGGCATCTGAAGTGCAGTTTCCTTTACCAGTCTGATATGTCTATCATATCAAAACATAAACTAGGGATGTGTAGGTATAAAAAAATCACAACTAGAATTTGCCCACCCAGATGGTACCGGTACGTCAAATTTTAGGTCTTGGCCCATGGACTAACAGATCTTCACCGTGCACTTGAACCCCTTCCATCCACACAACTGGACAACTTTTAGCAAAGTAGGGTTTTAACAAATCTGAGACTTGGTTACCCACTTAAAAAATACATTCTACCTCAGAGAAGGCCACAAAAGAAAGTGTGTCTATGCTGATATTAAGCCCATGGCATCTCCTGATTGGTTTAACCACAATTGTTATTACAATGAAAAAGCCAAATTAATATCAGTTAATTTGTTGTCATATGGTTTCATTGTATGTAATGAAGAAGTGAAATCCTTGTCCTGATTATTTAAAAGTTGCATCATTTTCTGTGGACATGACAATGCACTTACTGAAATATCATAATAATCACCACTTTTATTCTAAAACTGGCCAGAAGACAACAAATCTGTCAGGACAACAAATCTGTCTGCATAGTTTTGTCTGGATAACAAACCGAGCATGGTAAGCAGCACACATGTTACTCAGTAGACGGCTGAAGCTGTTGTTGTTCCTGGTATGCGCGCACCGCCTTCATGTGAAAGAGAACTGTGCATGTGGTGACGTTAGCTTTTCCCCCTGAAACAATGAATCCTGTTTACATGAAGCCGGGTGGCGATGAGTTTTGAAAACTCTCCACTTTAGACTCTGGTTTCAAAAGTTTGCGGATTCAGGAGCTCCAGGCACTGGTCTCATGTAAACAGGAGGCTAAAACGCAATCAAAACCTTCAGTTTCAGGCCGTTTTCATAGTCGTCTACAGTCCCTTATTGTTGAGTCATGAACTCTGACCTTAACTGAGGCAGGTGAGGCCTGCAGTTGTTTATACGTTGTTCTGGGTTCTTTTTGACCTCCTGGATGAGTCGTCGTTATGTTCTTGGTGTCATTTTGGTAGGCCGACCACTCCTGGGAAGGTTTGCCACCATTCCCAGTTTTCTCCATTTGTGGATAATGGCTCTGACTGTGGTTCGCTGGAGTCCTAAAGCCTTATAAATGGCTTTGTAATAGATTGATAGATATCAATCACTTTGTTTTTCATTTGTTCTTGAATTTCTTTGGACTGTGGCATGATGTGTTTCTTTTCGAGATCTTGCAGCCTACTTCACTTTGTCAGAGAGGTTCTATTGAAGTGATTTCTTAATTCAACAGGTCTGGCAGTAATCAAGTCTGGGTGTGATCAGTGAAATTGAACTCAGCTTTCAAAAAAATGTGGTAAATCAGTTAACTCATGATATAACAAGGGGGGGCAGTTACTTTTTCACATAGGGTCATGCAGGTTTGGAGAGCTTTTTTCCCTTAATAAATAAAATCATCATTTAAAAACTGCCTTTTGTATTTACTCAGGCTATCTTTGTATAATGGTAAAATTTGTGTGATGATCTGAAACATTTAAGTGTGACAAATATGCAAAAAAGTAAGAAATCAGGAAGGAGGCAAATACTTTTTCATGGCACTGTATTTTATCTCTTAAGCCCTCTACACACATGCAACTCTGATACAGTTGCAATCAAAATTTTTAAACCCCCATTGCAAATTAGGTTTATTGGCAAAATTTACAAACTTCCAGCTGTTTGCCATAAACAAAACAAGAACAACTGAAATAGCTCAACACAACTAATATTACAAGATGCTTCTTCAAATTCAAAATAAAATGCCACTTTTAATGACTACGGCAGTCTCAAAATTATTCAACCCCTTCATGACAAGTAACTTCAGTACTTAGAACAACACCGTTTTGCTTGTATGACCTGCTGCGAACATGATGCATAGCCAGACACCAGCTTCTGGCAGCATTGCTGAGGAATCTTAGCCCATTCCTCATGGGCAGTGGTCTCCAGTTCACTAATATTCCTTGGTTTGCGTGCTGCAACTGCCTTCTTCAAATCCCACCACAGATTTTCTATGGATTCAAGTCAGGTGACTGTGACAGCCACTCTAGAATGTTTCAGGATTTCTTCTGATACCAATCCTTAGTGGACTTTGTGGTATGCGTGGGATCATTGTCCTGTTGGAAGGTCCAATGACGCCCAAGCTTCAGCTTCCACACAGACCGCATGACGTTTTCCCCTAGGGATTTCCCAATACTTGATTGAATCCATCTTGCCCTCCACATGCTGCAGGTTTCCAGTGCCAGAGGAAGCAAAGCAGTCCCAGAGCATCACTGAACAACTGTCAAACTTCACTGTAGGCAGGGTGTTCTTTTCAGTGTAAGCTTCATTTTTCCTCCTCTAGACATACGGCTGATCCATAGGCCTGAAAAGTTCCAGTTTTGTTTCATCGCTCCACAAAACAGAATCCCAAAACTTCTGTGCCTTATTTATATGGTTTTAAGCATATCCAAGGCGACTTTTCTTCTTACTTTTGGTTCAGTAGTAGCTGTCTCTTTCTGCCATGTCTAGGTATTGTAGCCACTGTTCATTTTACTTTGAACTGCGAACTATGCTTCCAACTGTATCTCTAGGAACATTCAGTGCTTTTGCAATCTTTTTGTATCCTTTTCCTTGTTTTTGCAAGGCAATAATCTGTTCTCTTAACTTTTTGGACAGTTCTCTTGACCTAGCCATATTTCTCCCTTGGTGAAGACATTTACGTCCAGATCTGAGTTTTACATGTTTATCTGTTGGTGTTTTAGAGATATTACAGTTGAAGCGATGTATTTCTTGCTCCTCCTCAGTCTTTATAATGGGTGTGTATAACACACTCCATTTTCCTGCCTTCAGTGAGTCACATGACCAGCTGCACTGAGCTGTCAATCAGAGAGTGAATGACATCACTCTTCATCCAGATTCAAATTAGGCAGCTGAGCAGCAGAGCAACCAAATCTCTAGAAACATGTCCTCACCAATGTCACAACTTTGACCAAATCTCTCTACAAATTATCTATATGAACTGGTAATTTTGTCAGGAATCCATCCATGTAATTTTCAAAGCTGTAGGACTTCTTGTTTTTTCTGTAGAGGCTTATCTTCCACTGATTGTCCAGAGCTGTGTTTTCATTCCCCATTCATTTGAATGGGAGGAGCTGGGAGGGCTTCTTTGGGGTTCACCAACTTTGAGAGCTTGTCATTCGGAAAACGTTTGAGAAACAATACATTCCTTCATAAGTTTTGATCAGCATGGCCTACTCTGTCATCTGTTTGCTTTTCAAGCTGATACCATTTACGGCCTCTTGACGTTGGTTTGATCTTTCTATGACATTTCTAGTTGCTGTGGCAACCATTTTTGTGCTCCATATTGTAAGTAGATGGCACTAGAGAGCAAATTTTGGAATTTTTTGGGTTAATTTTTTTCATTTTCTGAAATTTTGCACCCCGTCTGGCATATTTTTCAATTTTGGCATGGCTTTGAGCTTGTTAAGGGTGTTGATTATGGTGCGAAGTGGGTATGATCCGGTGAGCTCTTATTTTGAAATCCAAATTGCTGACTTCCCGTTTGAGATAGGTCAGGGGTGTCAGCACGTGATTTGTGGGTCTTGATGAGACGATTGTTTGGGCGTTAGTTTGATCTCTCTACGACATTCCTACTGCCCATGAGGGCCATTTTAGTGTGCCTAGGGGAAGCTAGAGAGCTCATTTTGGCATGTTGGGTGTTATTTTTTACATTTTATGAAATTTTTCGCCGAATCTGAGGTGCGTGCCAATGTTGGTGAGTTTTTGAGCATATTTAGGGGGTCAAATTAAGGTTTATCTGACCGCAAGTATGATAAGAAGAGAGAAACGCTACAGGAACAATAGGGTCCATATCTAAAAGATAAGAAAGAATAAAACATGAAATTCCTCTTAAAAATACAACCAAACAACATATATGTGGTTAAAACTTAGATATATAAGTTTGCATGTCTTTGAGATGTTATGCTACCAAAACTTAATGTATAGAAAATGTATAATAAACATTTCATCAATAGAAACAGGCAATAATGCAGATATAACAGATGCATTCCTCTGAGGGGCACTCTTGGTTCCTTAGAAGAGGCTTTAAGAAGATTAATGCATTATATTCATAACTTTGGCATTGGCAAGGTTAGAAAAACAGAAGTCACATCATCAGAATGCATTTTTCATGACAGAATCAAATATCACATTATTAGATGTTTCTATTGTTTCGTTAAAGAGTTTATAGGGTTGTGGTTTTCTGTTGGCTGAAAAAATCAGTTCTTTACACTTGGGCAGCAATAAGGGGTCCAACTACCCAGGAGGTCAAAAGTCATCTTAGGTGTCACAGAAGAATCTTCTGGGAGTAGAACAGAATTATTTAAGTCTCTGGGAACGTAGTCTGTTCGAACACCTTATCAGGTCTCGGCCAATCATTGTTTAGTCCAGGAAGTTCAGGGCAATAAATACATCTTTAGCGACAACAAAGTTGTCTGTTGGTCGTAGATGGCGGGAAATAAAGAGAGACTTTATGGCTCCACATGTCTCTAGTAAGTTACAACCAGGCCTTAGAGAGAGGAGAAAGGAATGAAGGCATTCTTGTCCTTTGGAGGAGTTTGATCTTGCTACAGGTGTCAGCACGTGATTTGTGGGTCTTGATGAGATGATCTTTTAGGCGTCATTTTGATCTCTCTACGACATTCCTACTGGCCGTGAGGGACGATTTAGTGTACCTAGGAGAGCTTATTTTGGCATGTTGGGGGTTAATTTTTTCATTTTATCAAATTTTTCACCGAATCTGAGGTGCGTGCCGATTTTGGTGAGTTTAAAAGTTTAAAGAGCGGGTCAGAGTAATAATAATAAGAAGAAAGAAACGCTACAGGAACAAGGGGCAAGGACCTCTCTAGCATCAGCTAGAGGGGTCCTTTCCTTTTGGGTTAGGACCCTAATTAGAAAAATGCTTGGATCTAAAGGCAAATCCAAAACTTGGTAATTAAAGTTGCAAGTTGGTGGCGCTGCAAGAGATGTGTGCAATTTTTCACAGGCTTTTGAAGGCTGATCATTAATGAGCATCAGAAATTTTTAGGGGATGTAGCAATTGACGGCTGAGCTGAAGGGGGACAGGTATAATCATACAGGGCAGAGAAAAACATTTACTCTCTGGTTTGCAAAAGTGAAAAATTGCAAACTACTTTTTAAATCTGCAATTTGGGTCCAAAGGCTTTTTTTGTCAGTCCTGGCCTGATACAATTTTGGTCAGTCCTGCTGCAGTGGCTGAATATTTTTTAATTTTGTAGGGGGCACCACTGAGCCATGTTGCCACACCCACTAAAAACCATTAATCATCTACTTCCCCCACTGAGCTTATGTGTACCAACTTTGGTTCAATATCATAACTGGCCCTGATGCGTGATCGACAGGCTTCAGGCCAACTAATGGCACATTTTACTGGCCTGTTCGAGCCAGATTAAATGTTGCATTGAAAAAAAAAAAGCATTAACAATTTCATGTTGTTTAAAATCACCTTGATTGTTTCGGCTATCAAGGCTATGTAGATCGTAAAGCACAGGTTTGTTTTTTTCCCCGTTTCACCTCACCTCCCTGTAACTGAGGTAAACAACAGGTGGATGCAAAGGAATCAGAATCTTGATGTCAGTGATTTCACAGCAGGATGCAGTTCATGCCAAAACTTTTCCAATATTCTCCATTGCAGAGGGCTGTTTGCAGTTAAAAACTTAGGATAAAGTACTTAAACGCACCCGTTCACATCTTTACCACACTCATGCACATATAGGCACACAGCCGCCAAATGAACAGTGTGTGTTTTGCTTATTAACTACAATAAAAGTTCATAAAAGATATAATCATGACATTTTATCATCACAGTCACGGAGAAAGGGAGACGGTGTCTAGCATTGTCACTCTTGTTCAGCATGATGGAAAAAGAATGCTGCCTGAGTTCTAACTGATAAGAAGTTAACCCTGTCCTTCATTTTCCATGAGTGCTGTTCCCTTCCATTAACAGTACCCTTTGTGTCATAATGCTGGCAAAGTAAAATAATGAGCCTTAAAGGGCAAACATTTAACAAGCAGGGGTGAATTCAAGCTTTCTGGTTAGTGTGGCCCTGGCTCTGGCAGTTAAACTACATAAATGTGAGGAAAAAAGAAAGAAGAAAAACCCTGCTCTCTCTTTCTTGTTTGTACACACACACACTGATCAGGCATAACATTATGACCACTGACAGGTTAAGTAAATAAAGCAGAGAAAGATTAGACTTTCTGCTGCCTAACTAGAGAAATCTGATTCACTGTTCATGAATGTTCAGGAATATTTGTGTTTTAACAGCCCCACATGGGCGACTTATTTAAGAGCAGTTTACAGTTTAACAGTAACAAACAGTAACCTAAACCTGTGACAGATATGTTATATGTGCAGGATTTATCGTTTATAATCATCAAAGAGGGGCCGGTGGCACAGGGGAAATAAATGCACTCTGAAGGCAAATTGCAGCTATTAAGAAACTATAGACTGCAGTGTTTTTAAACGTTTTAATAAACTAAGAGCTCTGGTAGCTTGTACAGTGGGACAGATTCCCCTCCTCCACTGTGCATGTCTGAGTAGCTTTCGACATGGGCAATTGAATGGAGAGGAGAGAGAGACACCAGAAGGATATTTTTCAGAATGAGTTTTGACATGAATGTTGTTCTGAATAACTATCAGCATAAACCAGCCCTCTCATTCTGAATGACATGCCTTTTTGAATAAGCAATTTCGTTCATAGTCTTGTTAATTACATACATATTCAGTGTTTATGCAAAGTGTTTCCATGGGCACAAAATCTTGTAACAAACACTTGCTAAAAAATATATGTCACATAAACACACGTGTGTACATGTCTGAAGTTGCTCAGACATACTCAGTCTGAGCTGTACATGCTATCGACAGTGTTTTTTGCTTTTAGTTTATGATGCATGATTTGGGCTTATATAGGTATAAATAAAAGTAAAATCTTCCAAAGTCACCAAGGGTAGCACTGGAGAGAGGAGGAAATTGAAATTTCCCCCTTTGTGAGGGGGGGATGAGTGATATACTGTATATTGGTGTTTGTTTATAACATTGGAGGAGTCAGTGACTCTAGTGTTCTCTTTATGCTTAACTGAAATACTTATGGAGGACAAGACTCAGAGCAGAATCTTAGTTCTGATTAACTGTTTATCTCACCACAGAGAACAATTAACTGACACAAGCCCATTAAATAACTTGTACTTTATACTGTCATTGGCTGCTGCCACTACCCACTGTCTTAATAAATTCTAACCAGGAGTAATTTTTTGTGCAAGTCAAAGCATCTTTTTCATTTATCTTAATTATAAGGAACAGCTTCGTCCATTGTTGTTTCTATTTTAGACTGTAGGGACAGCTCTGTGCATGCCTAGATCATTATATCTGATTAGATTCTTAATGCATGGACACACATGCCGTAATCTGATTGTATTGCCCCCAGGAGTTTATTTTAAATTCTCAATCAGGATGATTTAATCAGTTTGAAGAAAAAGTGCACTTGTAAATAGCTATTGAGCACCTTAGAAAATCTGTAGTTTCTTTCCTTCTAGTTTGTACTTTTCTTTTTCTCTTTCTTCTCTCTCTTTCCTTTAGTAGCACTTAAATGTTGTTTTTATTTTGCTTTTTTGTGTCAAATCTGCTATGACTGAAATAAATTGATTATTTTTCACCTGACTGGGATGCTTTATTTTGATCAGCGACAAACTGCATTTTGATAGCAATGAGGCAAGCAGTCTCATACTTCATTTCATTCAATCTGGAGATGTCCCATATTAAAAGCGAGAATGAATTCTGTCCTATTTAAAACAGAAGAACACTTTAAAAGCTGTATTTTTATGCCCTTGACCTCAAAAGCTAAACTGGGTCTTCACATGCTGACTGGTTGGTTAGAAGCTCATAAAGGATCTATGATGTTTTGCCCCTTTTTGCTTATTTCTCTAGTGTGGCTTACAACACAGAATCACAGCACTCTGGTAACAGAACGTAGCGCGGTGCCCTTCCTACCAGTCAATCCTGAATACTCTGCCACGCGCAACCAGGTAATCCTAAACAAACTTATATTGCCAGTAATAACAGATGACATGCATGTGCTTTTTTTGTATGTGTGTATGTCTTTTTGTTATAAAAATGTTGATTTAGATTTCTCCTCTGCTCATTCACTATTCATGTGTTTACAAGATTGTTCATTAATACTTATATATGTGAAAGTATATTTACTTTACAGCATTTTTTCAGACCTGCTTTAAACAGTCCGTTTAAATAAATAAATATTTTGATCTTGAGGGAAATGGAAGATATTTCCTTTTTTTGTTGCCGGGGGGGTGTCTTTTTTTATTATTGTAATTTTTATTTCAAACAATTAAACCCCACACCCCCGCCTTTACTCCTCCCCTGGCACATATCCCTTTAGGTGAAATAAAGAAAACAGCGTTAATAATAATACAAAGCAAGTGAAAGTTTTTCAGGCAAGATTCTCAGTCCAGATTAAGATGACATTATGCGCTTTTGCTATATGACAAAATCGAGTACCAAGTTTTTCCAAAGGTCCTTTCAGATCCAGACAGGGTTAGTCTAATATTTTTCAGTTCAAGAAAATGAAGTACCTCTTTAATCCAGTTCACATGCGTAGGTGGATATTTTCTTATTTGAGTCTAAATTTATTTTGTGTTTTGAGTGCTGTCCTTTGAAGATGAGGCTAATGGGTTGCTTACAGGGCTTTAGCCTTAACTGTTTAATCAAATGGCCTGTATTTGACAACATTTTTAATCTGTTATGCCCTGTCTAAACTTCAATTTTGTAGCCTGAAAGATGAAGCCAAACTTTTTTTTGGCATGAAGTGTCATGAAGCAAAAAGAAGCAATTATTCTTCAACAGTTATATTTTATACTCTTATAATGGCGAAAATTATTTGAGAACCATAATGTATGCAACTGCCTGATTGAACTCAGACAAAAAGGGGAGCATGCATTAGAACTCTCCATAGTTTTAACTGACGCTTCCTTTGCTCATCTGCATGGACATATGCACAGAGGAAGAGAAAATGGGGCCCTGGATGTGATTTTATTGGTTAGTCTTTACAAAAAAATGTTGTTGCTTGATAATGACTTACTTCAACACAATCAACTAAATCTTACAATGTTAACAGTTTTGTTGAGGGATTGTATAATGAAACAAAGCTCACAGTGTAGAGCTGCCACTCACACCAGCGCATACTGCACCTACGGCTAATAGATTAAGATCACAGAAGCATGCTTGTGCTATTAAGGGACTGAATAATCTGTAACAGCATTGACAAGCAACAGGAAAATGTATTGATAACAGCAGGAACTCGATGAAGACCCACCAGGTGTAAGTGAATGCCTGCCTGTCCATACAAGACACATAGTTTGCATGTACAGTATTTAGTTCTCTTATTACTGAGACTAAATGCCATTTATTAATAGTCATATTAGTAAGAAAACAAGCACTTAAGGTCTCCATTAACCAACACTGAAGATGTGAAGTGACTGCATGACTTGCCTCAGGACACATGACCAACTTTAGAAGTCCTTCAATGTGTCTGTTGTGCATGCAAATATGAACGTAGCACAAAAAGTAAGGTAATATGTGTATGGCTTTCTTGTTATAATGTCTCCTGGCAATGAATGTTTTTTACCATAGGAAAACCTGTTTATTTAACTTTAACATGGTGCCACATTTGTAAGGAACATGCATTTGTGGGATGAGCTGCAGAGATGACTGTGGCGCTACACAGGGGCAAGAGGGGGCACTGCCCCCTCAAATAAATGTTTTGCCCCCTCAAATCAAAATTTTAGAATTTGATAAAGCACATTTCAATATACCTACAAAAGTAATATATTGTAAGTTGACAAAAGTAACTGCAGTAGCGGAAAAATCCGCCGAAAAATGGACAAGATACAGTATCTGCGTCCTCTCATTTCTCTGTCCCTCTCTCATTTCTCTGTCCCTCTGTTGTATCTTCACAGGCTACAGGCCCGCCCCAACACAGACACACACACACACACACACACACACACACACACGCACACGCACTTAATCATCCAGCCCTCAGTAATCATCCAATCAGCTGTCAGTATGCAAATGAGCCCAGACGGAGCCTGATGGGGTGTCAGGTTTCAGCACAGAGCAGTAAGACTCTGAAGAAGCAGCGAAGCTCTGCCAAATTTCTCTTAGTGACTGTCAGATAATTAATAAATAATAATTTACAACAACATTAACAAATAAAACAAAGTAACGTTAAATATAACATCTGTATTTGTTCAGTCCTTTTTCCTGTTCATGGGGCGTTTCTCAGTCACACAGGAACAGAGATGAGTGTCCACGTCCACTACATGTAACGATCTGAGGACAGATGTCCTGTCTGACAGACTCCGACTGTACGTAAAGCTGAGCTGTAAAGTAAAAAAAAAAAAGCCAACAAAACAGAAAAAAGTAAAGAAAAAAGTCATAAAATGTTCTGCCCTATATGTCGTTTTTTATAAATTAGTTTGAGAAGTGTTTTTTTAGTGTATTACTTACCTTCAGTTTTGTAAATACTGACTATAGTGTGTTAAGTCTTATTCTAGATTCACATTTATTGGAATATAAGAACATCCAGTTCAGGTGAATGTTATGTTGTTGGTTGTTAAAATCTTGATTTTTCTTTTTTTTCTTTTTTTTTTTTTTTTTCATTTTTGTTTTTCAGTCCCCCAGCCACCTTATTGTGGTCAGGGGGTTTACGTGCTGCAACGACCTTAAGAGCTAAAGCTATACCAGCAGAAGCTTAGTTTTCAGGTGGGACACCCAAGTTGAGTAGGTCTGAAGGTAGAGGCCTGACAGTGCAATCCACTTCCAGGTTGGGGTTGGACACATAGCTAACAACCCAATTCCATGAAGAAAACACTGTTACTATAAGCACAGAAAAAAAGTGCTCAAGCATGATGTGTACGCACTATGCTTGATGCCCCCTTCACATTTCTGACTGCCCCCTCATATGTGCCTGCCTAGAACCAGCCCTGGGTTGCGCCCATGTGAAATTTACCAAATCTTCTCCACCAATGTCAAACAGCTTTTTTTCTGTTGCTTTTGACTCTTGTTTTGAGCTTCTGGTACCCCCAGCTGCTGGCAACCAGGTGCCATCAGGCAACTGACCACTGCTACAGTGGTCAGTTGGTGTCTGCTCCAAGGATCAGCATGCCACTCTTAACTGATAGGGCCCATCTGATGGGGCAACTTCAAGGTGGTGTTTTGCAACACCAAGTTGCAGCATTATTTGGAGCCCTATCAATCCATCAATCAATCCATCTTTATTTGTATGGTGCCTATTCATAACAAGTGTTATCTCAAGACACTTTACAATAGAGCAGGCTGAAGACAAACTCTTTATTTTATGGATACACAAATATAAAAAGACACATATTTATTCAAATACATACATCCAACACCCAACATGAATCCATATAGCCAATCATGAATCCCTCCATCATGGTGGCAAGAAAAAACCTCTGTTTAGCAGTAGGAAATCTTGATTGTGGATCCCAGTCTCGTGATGAACAGCCCTCCACATTGTGCTGTGTTGGGTGTGTAGGTGAAGGAAGGGAGGTGGGTGGAGACAACTGGACTAAAGTAAGAACTAAAACTAGTGACAGGTCCATGGGCCAATTGTAGACCTGTCTTCATCATATTTGTCTCTGCTGAATATAAGTTTATTAGAGGTTAGCCCTGTGAGATGCAACATCTCGTTTTCAGGAGGGTCCCCATGTCTGTATGATTGTAGTGATAGTTTTTATAGAATTATAATCAATAATAATCACGAAAAGAGTGATGGGGGGAGGGTGTACAGACACAAAGGACTGAAAATAAAAATTTATGGTACTGACAAACTTAATGGATGCCCAGACCATAAATGCGTCCCTACCATATTTACCTCTGTTGAGTATAAATTTATTAGAGGTAAACCTCTTGAGATGTGGCATCTCATTTTCAAGAGGGACCTCATGTCTATATTGTGCTAAAGATAGTAACTATGGTTGTATAATCAACCATGGATAGGGAGATCATGCTAATGTCTACATTAACAACTATGAAGATTGTGAACTGGAATGGGGCTAAGGAAATTGCCAAATATTTGTTATATCTGTAATTGTAGTTATTGAAGCTTCGTAACTCCACAGCATCAGGCAGTCTACACCAAGGATCCCAGGCCACCTACAAGACAAGAGCCAGAGACAAGTACAGGACCAAACAACAAGGGGCAAGGGCATTATATATAGAGAGATTGTTAGGGAGACAGAGAGATAGAGCCCAGTGTGCCAGATCCCCTTGGCAGTCTAAGCCTATTGCATCTTAACTATGTGTCTAACTATGTACTATGAGCTGGTCCCTAACTAAAAGCTTTATCAGAGAGGAATGTTTTAAGTGTAACCTTAAAGGTAGAGAGAGTGTCTGCCTCCCGAACCGTGGTCGGTAAATGGTTCCAGAGAAGAGGAGCCTGATAACTGAAGGCTCTACCTCCCATACTACTCTAGAGACTGATGGTACCACGAACAGGCCAGCATTTTGGGAGTGTAATGTTCTAGAGGGGTTGTACATCATGACAAGCTCTTTAAGATAAATTGGTGCCTGTCCACTGAGAGCTTTATAAATGAGAAGAAGAATCTTGAATTCTATTTTATATTCTGTGGGAAGCCAGTGCAGAGAAGCTAATACAGGAGTAATGCGGTCTCTTCTCCTAGTTCTAGTCTGTACACGTGCTGCGGCATTTTGAACTAGCTGAAGTGTCTTAAGCAACTTGCTGGGACAGCCTGATAGAAGAGAATTACAATAGTCCAGTCTAGAGGCAACAAAAGCATGGACTAGCTTTTCAGCATCGCTCTGAGACAGGATAGGCCTAATTTTAGCAATGTTACAAAGATGCTTTATGTGGGAGTTGAAGGATAAATCCTGATCAAACAGAACCCCAAGATTTCTAACAGTTGTGCTTGGTGTCAGGCTAATGCCATCTAGGGCAGTTAAATCACTAGAAAAGGTTTCTCTAGGTGTTGGGGGCCCAGCACAATGACCTCTGTCTTGTCTGAGTAAGAAGAAGAAAAATTTCTGACCAGGTCTTATTGTTCTTTAGACAAGCTTCGTTAGTTTAGGTAACTGATTTGTCTCACCTGGCTTCATTGATGCATACAGTTGAGTATCATTGGCATAACAATGAAAATTAACGGAGTATTTCCTCATAATATCATGAGGGAAGCATATATATGGAGAAGAGAACTGAACCTAGCACAGAACCTTGAGAAACTACATTACTGACTTTAGTGTACACGAGACTTATTGTTCACATGACTCTGTGTCAGCCTGACTATAGTGCTGAAGAGGTACCGATGATTGTTTTTATTTTCCTCAATTAGTGAGGAGTAGTAGGCAGCTCACAAAAAAAAAGTATATATATATATATATATATATACACATATATATACACATATATGATGAGCTGGACAGCAACGTGGACGACTGGGAGGAAGAGACCATTGAGTTTTTATCAACGAAGAAATCATTCCCCTTGGAGATCATATATATATATATATATATATATATAAATATATATATGTACATATATATGTATACAGCAACAGTGATCCTCGAGATGCTTGGACACAAGATGGGTAACATAAACAAGAACAAAGGGCAGTGCCCACCATGGAGGAGAAGGTTAGAGGCTAAAATCAAGGCAACACGGAGAGAGGTCAGCCAATTGTCAGAGCTCTAGAATGGTGCAAACAGGAAAGACATACCCAAGAGGTACAGGCAGATGCCCATACCTGAGGCCTTGGAAACTACCAAACAAAGACTCCAAGCCTTGGCCACCCAACTGAAGAGGTACACAAGAGAGACTGAGGCCAGGCGAATAAACCGGCTGTTCTCCACTGAACCAGCCAAAGTGTACTCTCAGTGGCAAGGGAATAACTCACGAGCTAACCCACCAAGGCTGGAGACTGAACAATACTGGAAAGGCATATGGGAGAAAGAAGCATCACATAACAACGATGCACAGTGGCTTATCAATCTAAGAGCAGACCACACCAATCTTCCTGAACAAGATGCCGTGACCATCACAGTAGCAGACATCCAAGAAAAAGTCTCAGTTATGAAGAACTGGACAGCACCAGGCCTGGATATGATCCATACATACTGGCTAAAGAGGCTGACCTCACTCCATGAGCGCCTGGCAGTACAAATGAACCAACTGCTGAGAGATGGGACCCACCCTGAGTGGCTGACCAAGGGCCGTACAGTCCTGATCCAGAAAGATCCCCAGAAGGGAACAGTCCCATCCAACTATCAGCCAATCACCTGCCTCTCCACAACATGGAAACGCCTGTCAGGCATCATTGCGGCTAAGATAAGTGGGCACATGGATCAATACATGACAGAGACACAGAAAGGCATTGGTAAAAATACCAGAGGAGTATAAAACCAGCTACTGGTTGACAGAACAGTCGCTCGGGACTGCAGAACCAGACAGACCAACCTGTGCACTGCCTGGATTGATTACAAGAAAGTCTATGACTCGATGCCACATACATCGATCCTGGAATGCCTGAAGCTGTACAAGGTCAACAAGACTCTAAGAGCCTTCATTGCAAACTCAATGAGTCAATGGAACACCACCCTTGAGGCCAACTTCGAGCCAATTGCACAAGTCTCCATCAAATGTGGCATATACCAAGGTGATGCTCTGTCCCCACTGCTGTTCCACATAGGACTGAACCCCCTCAGCCAAATAATCAACAACACTGGCTACGGATACAGACTCCGAAATGGGACCACCATCAGTCACCTCATCTACATGGATGACATCAAGCTGTACGCTAAGAGTGAACGAGACATCGACTCACTGATCCACACCACCAGGATCTACAGCAGTGACATCGGAATGTCGTTTGGACTGGAGAAGTGTGGCCGAATGGTGACAAAAAGAGGGAAGGTAGTCCATACAGAAGGCATTACACTCCCAGAAGGCAGAATAGCAGATGTGGAGGAGAGCTACAAATACCTTGGCATACCACAGGCAAATGGCAACCACGAAGAGGCCACTAGGAAAGCAGCAACGGCCAAGTACCTGAAGCGAGTAAGGCAAGTCCTAAAGAGTCAGCTCAACGGCAGAAACAAGGTTCGGGCAATTAACAGCTATGCCCTGCCAGTGATCAGATACCCAGCTGGAATAATAAGCTGGCCAAAGGAGGAAATTCAGGCCACAGACGTTAGAACTCGGAAATTGCTCACCATGCACGGGGGGTTTCACCCCAATTCCAGTATCCAGAGGCTATACACTAAGCGCAAAGAAGGAGGCAGAGGGTTAGTGAGCATCAGAGCCACTATCCAAGATGAAACATCCAAGCTCCATGACTACGTCAGGAAAATGGCCCAAAGAGATCAAGCGCTTAGTGAGTGTCTCAGACAGTGGAAACTGACAGGGAAGGAGGAACTAGAGGAACCATCATGGGAGGAGAAACCCCTGCATGGGAAGTACCACCGACAGATAGCTGAAGTGGCTGATATGAACAAATCCTACCAATGGCTGGAGAGGGCTGGACTGAAGGACAGCACAGAGGCACTAATCATGGCTGCACAGGAACAGGCCTTGAGCACCAGAGCAATAGAGGCACGGATCTACCACACCAGGCAAGATCCCAGGTGCAGGCTGTGCAAAGAGAGCCCTGAAACAGTCCAGCACCTAACAGCAGGGTGTAAGATGCTGGCAGGAAAAGCATACATGGAACGCCATAACCAAGTAGCCAGTATAGTGTACAGGAACATCTGTGCAGAATATGGACTGGAGCCCCCAAGGTCAAAGACGCTGAGCGAATCAGGAGGTGTCACACTGACGCTCACGTTAGCTCCAAGCGAAGTACAGGTGCGTCGTTGGCTCCTGGTTAAACCTGATTCAGCTCTGAAAAGCGTTACTTCTCTTCCTCAGCGGCCGCATTGGATGTGGAGTGGATGGCTGTTGCCATTGTTGTAATATGTCTGACACTGTTGTGAAGGTTTAAGAGTTTAAAATGTTATTAAGGAGGCCCATGGCTTCATTTAGTTGCTCTCTGTCCACCATACTGTCATTTCAATCATGGCCATGTATGTAGAAATGCGCCTCCCCTTGCTTTTTCGAAGAAGATAACCAATCAGAGACAGAGAATTTAGTACTATATCCATTTCAATCAAACTCACTTCCGTTTCAAGCAAACTCTCTCACACATACTACTATTCTCATTCACATATCCTATTATTCTCTGTGAGAGTTTGATAGTAAATGTAAGACAGTTTGACAGTGTATGTATGAGAGTTTAAAAGTGTATGTATGAGAGTTTGATATTAAATGTAAGAGAGTTTAATAGTAAATGTAAGAGAGTTTAATAGTATATATGAGAGTTTGATAGTAAATGTAAGAGAGTTTAATAGTAAATGTAAGAGAGTTTAATAGTAAATGTAGGAGAGTTTAATAGTGTATGTATGAGAGTTTGATAGTAAATGTGAGAGTTTTTTAATAGTAAATGTAAGAGAGTTTAATAGTGTATGTATGAGAGTTTGATAGTAGGTGTAAGAGAGTTTAATAGTAAATGTAAGAGAGTTTCATGGTGTATGTATGAGAGTTTGATAGTAAATGTAAGAGAGTTTAATAGTAAATGTAAGAGAGTATACTAGTGTATGTATGAGAGTATGATGGTGAATGTAAAACAACTATGATTTATTTCTCAAGGGGCCTCCCCTATATATATATATATATATATATATATATATATATATATATATATATATATATATATATATATATATATATATATATATATACATATATATATATATATATATGTACACACACACACACATCCAGAGATGTATTCATCCAGCCAGAGACAAAGGGGCTAAAAATAAGAATTTATGATAGTGACAAACCCATGGATGCCCAGATCATAAATCTGTCCTTATCACATTTGTCTCTGCCAAATGTAGATTCAATCAATCAATCAATAACTCTTTATTTGTATAGTGGCATATTTGTCTCTGTTAAATATGAATAAGTTAAATGTTAACGTATTTAGATGTGGCATCTCATTTCCAAAGGGACCTCATGTCTATATGGTTGTAAAGATAGTTACTGTGGATGAGTAATCAATACCAATCATGGATAGAGAGATCAATCCAATATTTACATTAACATCTATAATGCTTATAAACTGGAAAGAAATGGTATTGATTCATAACTCAGCATCTAGCTGCACTACCTTTAAAATGGGTTTACCAGGTCTAAAACTATGAATTTATGTTAAATGATGTCATTTCTCTTAATGGTTGATACAGGATAAAGCACATGGAGTCGAGCAGGTCCACAGCAGCAGATCATCCATGATTGTTTGTCATGGCCATACTAATACATTTGTGCTGTTTGAAGGAACCATTGTGTATTTAATAAGGCTGTCACTTTTCCTAAAGATCAAACTCTAACGGTTTTCAAACATACACCCAAATAACTGAAGATATTCGATTATCCCCCCCCGTAGTAAGGGACAGAGACGCTCTCATCCGTCCCTTCGGTAAAGACCCTGCCGAAAAAAAACGCAGTCACACGGGGTTGAACTGTTGACGAAGCGCCGCTGCACTCGGCTGTATAACTTGGATGAAAGCCGACAGTAGAGCCCGCAGATTTGATGTGGAGGACGAGTGACTAAGCTGCTTTGCACATAACCGACATACAGCCCAGTATTTGATTTTAAAGTTGCCATCAACGGTGTAGAACCTAAAATACTACCACACAGCGCCCCTCAGATGATTCGGTGCTGTTAATGTCAGCCCAGAGTGGCAACTCTTTGTTTACTAAGGTCAAGAGGGCAGCGGATGTGGCTGAGAGTCAAGCTGCGCCGAGAGCGCCCTCTGTTGGATGAAACGGTCCACTGCTCCAGGCACCCTGATGTGCCGCTAAACTCAATATTTTACATTGAATATTTATTTACTATTCAGTTATGGATATTTATCCCCATTTTCGAATATCGAATATAAGGTGACAGCCCTAGTATGTAAGTTTATTGATCTCTCTGAAGTTGATTTGCTAATATGATGCGGTTCCCAGAGTATCAATAGAATTATCCTTGCCTTGTCCCTTACACTCACCAGAACATTTGAAGTGCTTGGTAACTAATTTTGTCCCTTGCTCTTACAGCTGCTCCAAGATGCTCTCACAAAGTCACCCCAGTCCTGCTGTTTCTGGGATTCTTGTGCTAATAAATGTGTCCCCTGCATGAATACAGTGTCACACTCCTTGGATTTGAATAAGGTTACCACCTTCTTCTTCTTGACAACATAATGAAGACATCGGGTGTTTCAGCTCATAACCTTTAACCCTTTTTTGGCTAGCCTTTGAAATATTGTACAGTAAATTTTAAACAGGTTTAGCTGTGAATTCAGCAATAATGCAAATGTGCCTAGCATCCCAAGGTGATGAGGACAATAAGATGAAATAACATCAAGAAAAAGCTGAGGAAAAAGGAAAAAACAAAGTGAGCATAGAGAAACAATGACTTTGAACTTGAAATGTGGATCTGCTAAGCCAGATGCTATAACTAAACTCAGTTTGGTCCATGACACTAACTTAATGCTGCTGTAATCAGTGCCCAGCCCACCTCTCAGTTCATGCCCAACATGAAAATATGCAGGCAGTGCAGCCCTCTCCCTGCCTGACGTACACCTAACCATTTACATCACTGTGAACAGGAACATAATATTTTGAGCTCTGAAAAAGTCTAACGTTCTGTTCATGACATGGGGCGAACTGGGGCACCTGTGAGCAGGGACAGACTAAAGAAAAAAACATCTCTAAATACAAAAATGGTTTTCATAACTTTAATTTTAGCTTCCTTGAACTTTATAAGTAAAAGTCATTCAAGGGACAGACAATAGTGTAGCACTGCCAGGTTATTTTTTTTTCTTTCAAGGTTTACTGACCTCAGCATCCATTCTGTCCTATGGGAGAGAGAAAAAGAATAAAATAAAAGGCGCTCCTGTGAAGGAAGCTATTTATTGTCTGTGAAAATTGTCAAATCAACCAGACTCCCCCCAAACTATTAATTTTCCACCATCACAACTGTTAACACAAATATATGTCCAGCTGTCACCTTCACATTTTTCTTCTGACATCAAGGGGCTCCTAAAATCCTCATGCCTGGGACAGTGACACAAACATGAACAAGGGGGGAATTAATCCACAGAGGACATACAAAATGCCAGAACACAAGAAATCCAGAGTTCAGGAAAACATATCCCCAGGAGCGGCTGTAATCCAAAGCATTTTTGTGGTCATCAAATCGACAGGGACCCTCTGATGATCTCACAGTGAGCACTGCTGGAAAACAGAGCGAGAAATTAACTTGGTTTCCATGAAGCCACTTTTTGCACTCGCTACATTTTAAAGCTTTTCTCATTGACCAGCTTGGAGTAGTCGGCAAAGAACATGAAGTGGTGCCCATTCCATGTGACATCAGCTATCTTACATGCTTCATCTGAGACGTTCCAATCACGGTACCATAAGAACTTAATAATGGATTTACCAGTATCTGGGATTTCACATAGGGCCCTGAGCGGTTGAGCTCTGTCAATCTGAAGTTTCCATGGAAAGTTTGTTTAATATCTCCGCCAGACTGTTACACATGAACAAAAAGCCATCACTTTGCCTGTTGCCCTTAGGGAATCCAATAAAACTTATGATGTTCCTCTAGATACACCCTCGATTGCCAGTGTTATCCATCTTTTGATGAAGGGTTTCCGCCTCGGGGGCTGTAAATGGGGGGTTAGTGAGCTGCCTCTCTGGCCTTCTCAAGGAAGCACCAATGGCTCTCAACTTGAGAGAATTAATAATTTCAGCCTATTTACTGTCAGTTTCCATTGTCGTCATCTATATGGCTTCTACTTTGTTGTTGTGGGTTTTAGAATTTTCTAAGACCAGTGTGGTGAGTTTAGCAAACTCGTAAACTCTTGGCCATCTTGCCAGTGACCAGGTTATCAACAGGTGTGTCAGAATCCATTGTGTGACGCCTATTTTCTCTGTTTACCTTGGCTGCTGTTAGCGGCTTCATTAGCTTCATTCATTAGCCTTTGCTCCACTGGAGTCAGTTCTTTAGGGATATTTGGAATTTTGAGCATTGTTTGGCATTATCAGAATGTATAATTGACTTTTGCAAGAAAACTGAAGAAAGAATTAAATGCTAGTTAACTATACAGGGGTAGGCGCAGCTTTTCCTCATCTCTCAGCAACCAGATCATGTGAATCCTAAATGAATAAGTTGTTAAATTTCCAATATGTCTTGCGTCTTCAGAATTTAATCATCCAATCCACCAAACAACAACCAATTGGGCAACTGAATGTTGGGGCAGCTGGGGTAACCAGAAGCTCAAAACAAGAGTCAGTAGCAACAGAAATAAAGCTTTTTGGTCACGGCTGAAAGGATTTGGCAAATTTTTCACAACCCACATACTCTGCTCTGCTGCTCATCTCCGAAATGTATGATTCCTACGAAGGTGGCACCATTTTTAAGGGAAATAAACAAGTTTTCCAAGGGTATCGGACGTACTTCCAAAAAGCATTGTTACAACAAAGAGGTAATCTACCAAGACCAAATTTCCTTTCTTTTTGTGCTATGTTTATATTAATAATATAGTCCTGACTTATGACCTGTTCCATAGGGTCGTCAAAAACTGGCCCGTTTTAACGCCAGAGAGTTTGCCACACTTATCATTGACATCCTGAGTGATGCCAAAAGAAGACAACAGGGGAAAGGTCTCGGAAGCCCAACAGGTAAGACACAGATGTGTGAATGTGCACATGCCAATGTGGGATGTTACTGTAAGTTTATGGACTTTCTCCACTTACTCAGAAAATAAATTTGTTGCTTACTCCTTTAGACAGTTGTCAAACACTAACAGTTAGGGTTTTTAGTCCCTCATTTAAGGGGACCTTATAAGAGACATTTAAGGCCCCCACTGTGTTGGAGAAAATAAGGTGGGATTAGGTGAGTGTTAAGAGTTAACTTAACGCCTGCCACAGTCTTTTAGTCTTAAAGCAATTTTGAAAATTAAAGCACTGCTTAATTTGTGTGGGATCCCAAAATTGCAAGTGAAGTTCGAAGTACTGTACTTAATAATGAAGAAATGTCAAAAAATGTAAATGCACTTAGTTTTTGTGTACAACTTATTTACTGTTTCTGCCCCCTTCTCTGCCTCACATCCCTAAAAAAAATCCACAAAAGATCGTATTTCAACCTATTATAATTTTCAACCAAAATATTTGCTATTCAGTACTTTGTGGGGTGTATGATTTATCTTAAAGGTTTAGACATAGAAGGGAGCACTATGGAAATTTTACATGGAGGAAGAAAGAAGGCCCTGAATATGAATTTACCAAAGTTTTAAAGATAAGACAAATTTTTTTTAAAAAATTACTGGATCCAGTCCAATCCAATCCACTTTTTTTATAGTGCACATTTGGAAAAAAAAAACAGTCAAGTTTCAAAGTTATGCAAAGTGATTACCAAGCAGGAACAGAATAAAATGTAAACACAATAATAAAAGCTAAGAATTAAAGCCAAGTAATAGAGTACTGTGAAAACACATAAAACACTGGACAAATTGTAAAAAATACAAAGTTAAATTAGAATTAAAAGCAGAAGATGTGAAAATAAACAAAAACAGAAACCACACAACTTTCATGCTGAATTAAAAGAACGAGTAAAAGTAAGTTTTAAGACAAGATTTTAAAGTAGGTAAGATGGAAGACATTCAGATTCCAAGAGGTAGGTCATTCAATAGTTTTGGGCCCACTGCAGAAAAGGCTTGTTTGCCTGGAGTTTTACCCTGGCCTGTGGGACAACATGGAGAAGCTTCTCTTCTGACCTCAGAGATCTATATTGGGTGTAAACCTTTAAATGATTAGAAATGTATCAAGGTGCGAATCCATTTAAAGAATTAAAAACACACAATAAAATCTTTATGAATTATTAATCATTCTAAAATTACAGGGTACAAATGGAGAGGGGCAAGGATGGGGGTGATATGTTCCCATTTTTTAGTACCTGTGTTTTAGACTAACTGTATGGAAGCCTGATTTACACCGATATAAAGTGCATATTAGTGGACTGCAGTCCAAACGTAAAGAGATAAAAACACAAATTACTCGATAGAAGTCATTAAAAGATAAAACTAATTTAAATCTTGGATAAAAGCCTCAGGTGAGGTAGATACAGAGGGTATAGGAGAGTCCACTCCTGGCCCAAACCCACCCAGAGCCCCTCCATCTGTTCTGCCTCTCATCCTCAACCCCTCTTTGCCAAGTTATTCAATTTCAGATTGATGATACAAATATGATTAGTAAATTAGAATAGTATTTCAGTATATCTCTTATGTTTGCTCAGGGATTTTACAACCAGACATTTGGAAATATAATATTAAACATGATAGATCTAATTAAGATTATGAAGTGGCTCACGTTCTGTAGTGCAGTAGCGCCTGCCTACTGCATTATCTGATTGGCTCATATTGAATGTGATTGGTGGAACAATCATCCAATCGCCTTCTGGATATGCATCTGAAAGGTTTTGCCCTCCCGAACACTTTCCATGGCCTCTTTTCCAGATGGACTACTGAAATATATTGAACGGTCTATCTGGTGTGTCAGGTTAGTTTTATTTACTTTTTGGTATCAACTACATTTTCTCCTTCTAATAATTGAGTCTCATTATACCTCCTAAAAGCTCTATGTGCTCTATTAGTTTACTAAAATCTGCCTTAATGTTGGACCTCCCAGATTTAGCACTGCATTTTTTTTATGTTGTCACATTTATACCTCTTTCACACTAAAATTAGCGGGTAAACGCAGGTTTTTTCAACCCACGAACAATCGCCAAGTGACTCCTTTCCCACTGCCAGCAGACCCGGGTCTAATCACCAGTAGACAAGCTGCGTGGCTGTTCTTTTTCCTCTGATGCGTCAAGCTGATGTCTTCATGTTGATGACATCATCAGCGCGCCGAAACACAACCATGTAAACAATGGGATGGAGCATGGAAGCCGTGGACATGGTGGTCAACTGTTTTCTGTACTTTGTACATTTGTCCCTCTTTAAAAATGTACAAACTGGGCGCGGACTGAACGACATTTGAGCACTGATGATACAAAGGCGGATGGAATTTGTTGCTGAGACGCCAAAGAGTCACGTAAGTTATAGACAGAGGGGACGGGCGCGATGTTATGCCGTGGACATGTTACGCCGACGTCATCCATAAATTAGTGGGTTGACTAATTGGTGCGATGTTCCCACTGGAGCTGATTGGAGGCGAGCCGATAAAAACCAGTGTCGCTTGCAGGGTCAGTCGACCCAGGTCAAAATGCCGATCAGATTCTTTCCCACTGCCAGCAGGAGCCGATTTTTACCGGGTTTAAACGGGTTTTTGGCCAGTGTGAAAGGGGTATTAGTCTCCTTAAAGTTTGCTTTATTTAGGAATACCTGTAAACAGGTGAGTGTAGGTTAGTTTTTTGAGGTGTACTGTAGGCCGTCTTTTTAAGCATTACAGTTTGCTAACAGAAGCCACAGAATTGTTGAACAGAAGGCTTAAATTGAGATCTTTTATATTTCCTGGTCTAAAAACATGACTAATATTCAATAAAAATCTTGGTAGTGAGGTCTGCTGTAAATTTTTTCCTTTTAAAAATTTCAGTTAAATTATTTTTTCCCACTTCAATCCTTGTGGCCATCTTGGCTTTAATGCCCTTTATACACTCCATGACAGTTTCAACAGAGCTGCTATTACTCTTCTTGAAAGACAGGTAGATTTGGGTATCATCTGCATACAGATGATAAGATACACCATGCTTTTTGAAAATAAAACCAAGAGGCAGTAGATACAGAGAGACAGAATAGACCCCAGAATGGAGGCTTGGGGGACACCATATAGGAGGGAAGCAAAGGATGATTTAATTTCCCTTGTCTGACTTGGAAAGACCTCTCGAAAAGATATGGCATGAGCCACTTTAAGACTGTACCTCTAAAACCCACAAAGTGCGCGAGATGAGAGTTGTGTGGTCAACTGTGTCAAAAGCAGCTGTCAGATCTAAAAGCATTAAAACAGCAGAGTCACCAGAATCAGTAGTTGATAAAAAATCATTAAAAACCCATAAAAGTGGAGACTATGTGCAGTGAAATGCTTTAAAACCAGACTGGAAAACCTAAAAAAAAATGCCATGCATTTCAAAATAAGACTGCAGATGGAAGAGAACAGTTTTTTTTTTTCAAGGTCTTTGATATTAAGGAAAGCTTCAATATAGGTCTGTAATTCAACAAATTTATTCAAATTTAATTTCTTTATCAGAGGCTCCACAACAGCTTTTTTTTTTTTTTTTTTTTTTTTAATACAAGTTGAAACTGTACCAGAGGAAAAGCTGCCAATAATGATTGTTCGTTTTGATCAATGGAGTCCCAGACCTCTAACATTACAAGATGGGATTACATCATTGGAACAGCCTTCAGGTTTTATTTGAAAAACAGTTTTTCTAAGCATGTGGAGTGACACTGGCTAAAACTGGATGCTAAAATTTAACTTTTTTTTTAACTAAAAAAAAATGCTCACTGACCAAGAAAGTTACTATGCTTCTCCATGCTTTGCAAGGTAGAAAAACTCAGTTGACATTTAGGCTAGGTTTATCCATCAGTATGACTTTACTTTTATACAACAAGGCCGGAAAGCTGGAGAACTGCTGTTCTCTATGTTAAGGTCAAGGGTGAACTGCAGTTGCCGAGAACAAATGGGTGAAACCAAGAATTAAGAGTATTTTCACACTTATGGCCCTTTTCCATCAGCACGTCTTAGCTCTACTCTACTCGGCTCGGCTTTCCCCGACTCTACCCGGCTCTACTCTCCTTGCATTGTGCTGCTTTTCCACCAGCCCGGTTCCCTGCCCAGCGGGGGCGGGGTCACCATAAAACAGCCAGGCAACACTGCGTTCATGTCATTTTGAGCACGACACAACAATCAAAACAATGTAGGACGTGGAGGCAATAGTATACTTGCTGCTCGATATGTGGCTTTTTGTCACAAACCGAATGAAAGAGGAAATCAGAAGAAGGCTGCAGGCGGTGAGAAGAAACACCAAGGACGAGAGCAATTGAGCTGCAAAGAAAAGATGTATGAGGGTAAGCTAATGGTAGCTACCGCTAGCATGTTAGCAAGCTCGTCCCGCTCATGACTCATCAGTGACGACATTCTCTGACCAATCAGTAGCCGGCAGTCAGTGGACGTCACCTTTTAGTATCAACTCAGCTTGCTTAGAACCAGAGCAGAGTAGGTACTAAAAACTGGTTTGTTTTAGGAGGTACCGTGCCGGTGGAAACGCAACGCAAACCGGGTAGATCCGAGTAGAGTACAGTAGAGTAGGGCTAAGGCGTGCTGGTGGAAAAGGGCTATAAGATCATTTGAGAGTTGTTCCAACACAGATGGCTCTGTTTGTTTAAGTATAGTACAGCAATACAATATATTCAGTCACTGGCACAAACAGGCTGACAAGTTAACCCATTACACCATTATAGTAATGATAATATCATTACAGCTACCAGGCAACATCAGTCTCAACTGAAACTAAAATACCACAGGTGACAATTTGTTACAATAGTGTCACTCTCTGTGCCCATGCATGAAATCCCTTAAAAATAGCAATAGGTCAAACATTACTCTTTCATCTGTAGAGCACAACAGGACTTTATAACATCTACAGCTTTAAACTTGTTTAGTTCCCAGAATTTAGTCTTGCTTTTAGCAGAAGAATTTCTCCTTTTAATCACTTGAACTTCAACTTTTCCATATTACTGTCAGTCTCTTCGATACTTCTACTGGTGTTAGGTTGTCAACAGATGCCAGGTTATCTGGTGCCTATGGCCTGCTGTGAACACCAGCCAGAAATAAAAAGCCGCTTTTCTTCCTGCATTGTTTTTGTTTCCATTTATGTCGTAAGGAGTGTCACATACATTGATAAATATCCACCTCTGTATAATCATTCATGAGACATTTGACATCTCTGAAACCACAACTTGTTTTGTTGGTAGCTTGGCCAACTAACTACCCTCGCATAATGCAGAGCTCTGCCAATAGTCATGGCAATGTGTGCTTAAACAGAAGGAGGAGGAGGCAGTGATGTTATGACAACCCTGTCTTTTGTGTGATCTAGCCCACTGTACAGTACCTGCGTGAAGCTTGGCCCTCACCCCACGCAAAATTTCGGGAAAACAGTTCAATATTATTTTATGGGTCATCAAAAGTTCACCCAGCCCCCCATTTGCTCCAAATGGACCTGAAATTATACTGTTCATTTGTGCTGGTTTGTGCCATAAAAAATTTCTTTGTGCTGCTACAGTTTTATAGGTGATGACGTCACCCAACCCCTCATTTTCTCCAAATGGACCCGAAATGGTACCTTTCCCTTGTGCTTTGTTAGTGCCTGTTTGTGCCGTAAAAACTTTTGTTTGTGCTGCTACGGTTTTTAAATTATTAAATATTATTTTATAGGTCATCCAGAGTTCACCCAACCCCCCATTTGCTTCAAATGGACCCAAAATGGTACCGTTCATTTGTGCTTTGTTTGTGCTGGTTTGTGCCGTATAAACTTTTGTTTGTGCTGCTACGGTTTTATAGATATTACACACTTTAATTTCTAGTGATGACGTCACCACCGGAAATGCTCTCGTTCTGGTGTTACCCTATTCATTTGTTTTGGATGCGGTCAAACAAGGTTCGTCTAGTGCCTGTGGAGGTTTTTTTTTAATTAATCCCACAGTTAAACTAGCCTGTATGAGTGCACCTTAGTGGCAAAAAAGGTGCAGGGCATGATCCTTCTTTCAAATGAAGTACAAAACGCTGGCTGTGGAATGCAACCTTTTTATTGGTATTTCTGACATGTTTTCGGTTGACAGGATTGTTGAAGCAGGTAATCAAGGAAGATGACCAGGCAAGGCGCCATCATGACTGAGATGCCATCATTGGAGTAACAACCATACTAATCCAGTACAAGTGTACTACCTTTTGTTAACTACAAAAGCACTCTGACAGCGCGGACCTCCACCAAGCAGCTCACTTCCACCCATAAATTGTGAATTCCATCCAACAATATAGTCCTATATTTATTTTATACGCACATTTTGGAATGAAAAATATCAGTCTGCAAGAAGTGTGATTATTGTTGTTATAAATATCATCCAGTTGAGTGACCCAGTCAGTAGTGGGTCTTGTAACTTGTTGACTGAACCAATTTCCTGTTGCTTGTACAGATGTTGGTGTTGTGCGCGCCACGGCACTTCCAGTGGGGGATGTCGCCAGCCTGTCGTTCAGAGCAAAACCACGACACTTCGGTGCACGGCGCGTTTGCTCTATGTGGACTTTGGGGGTTGATTTTTACACTCACACACACACACAGACTTCTACTATGACGGAGTATTTCCATATTGACATTATCAGCAACCATGTTTCGAGTGATTAACAGGCACGTCTGGAGGGACTGCGAGTGAGCAGAGCTGCCACACGTTTCTATAACGTTAATGGGCTCACAGTAATGTTACTAGTAGTTGTAAGTTGTAGAGGACTGGGATGTTTCTTACAACTTCAAGAGAGTCTGCTGAGAAACCAAGGCTCCAGTAACAGCGTCAGGCTTTCTCCATCAGTAAAACGTTTCCTCCTCTCCTCTATGTCTGTGAACAGACTTCTGCATGCCCCAGCTTTCACTGCTGATTGGCTGATCACTGCTGACTCTGCGTGTAACCAGAGCGTGTAACCAATCAGATGGTGCCGTGGGTGGGACAAAAGACGGCCCAGTGTTAAGTAATGGGACTTCATCATAAACTTAAATGTTTTTTCATGACGTCAATCTGGATTGACCATTAGCCATTAACCAAAATTTAATGGCTTCTTCCTTGGACCAAACCACAGCTCTGGTAAAATTTTCATGTAAATCTATGCAGTAGTTTTGGCATAATCTTGCTAAAAGACAAACAGACAGACTCCGGCGAAAACATAACCTCCTTGGTGGGGGTAATTAAGAAAGATATATATGGAAAAAAAGACATGCCAGGGTTTTAATGGAGTTGCATGATAAATAAACAATATCAGTAAACCGTAATAGCACAAACTAAGTGTTTTATGGCCTCAGGAAGGAGGGGTTTGACGTCATCTCTTGAAATTAAAGTGTGTAATATCTATAAAACTGTAGCAGCACAAACAACAGCTTTTATGGCACAAACCAGCCCAAACGAACAGTACCATTTTGGGTCCATTTGGAGCAAATGGGGGGCTAGGTGAACACTGGATGACCTATAAAATAATATTTAATAACTTAAAAACAGTAGCAGCACAAACAAACATTTTTACGGCATAAACCAGCACAAACGAAACAGACTGTTTTCCCGAAATTTTGCGTGGGGTGGGGGGCCAGCTTCACACAGGTCTCTACAGTACAGCTGTGTTAACATGAAACAATCCAAAGGAAATACGCAGATTTGTATCTTTTTTTCAACTGAGCAGCAAAAAAGCAGCCAAGCTGTAGGTATTAAAAGAACCTAAATGTATTTTCTTGTTCTGCTCTGAAGAACAGATTGTCATGCCCACATCTCCACAAACCATGCAGAAAGGTGCAGTATTTTGTTTTCAATACAGCAAATTGTCATATTTTTTCCTGCCTACTGTTTGTGTGTTCTCCTGACCTGTCTTCTATCCCTCATGAAGTTTTTATAAAGCCAAAACACAACAGGCTGTCATGAACAGTTGGAAAAATACAGACACTGGGTCAATTTATACTAATAGTGTTGGAGTCATTAAGATGGAGGAGGCACATTATAACACAGATTAATATAATCTGGGTACTGTGCTGTAATTATTGGCTTGCAGACAGTTGACCACTGTTGGCACACAAAACTACTGTTATAAAAGTCAGCAAGAACAAAGTGTACAAAGTGCAAGCAAAAAAACGAATCTATGTGTGATGTACTAATATACCATCTACGAGGTGTGTCAGAAAAGTTCCAGGACTGGTGTCACAAAAGATTTATTTCAAACTAAGAGTTTTCCCCTTCAGACGATCAACCAGCATGTCTACAAAGAGATACTGTGGCGTTTGCTTCGTTCAGTGCGTGAGAGGATGCGAGAGTTGTGGCAGGACAAGTCGTGGCTGCTTCACCATGATAAACGCGCCTGCTCACAATGCCATGAGCATCCGACAGTTCCTGCCGAGAAGAACATCGCCGTGCTGGAGCAACCTCCCTACTCACCCAACCTGGCTCCATGTGATTTTTTCCTCTTTCCCGAGCTCAAGGGGGTCATCAAGGGGACCCGTTTTGAAGATGTGGACGACATCAAGAAGGCTTGATGACGGAGCTGCAGAGGATCCCGGAAGAATCCTTCCAGGAGAGCATGAAACGTGGCAGAGAAGGATAGGAATGTGCATTAGACTCCAGGGGGATTACTTTGAAGGGGAAAACCTATAGTTTGGATTTCAATTTCAAAAAATGTTTTGTGACACCAGTCCTGGAACTTTTCTGATGCACCTCGTATGTGTGCAGGTCTGTCATTAAAACCATGAAATTCACTTATTTTTGGAGCTTGGGACTTCTTTTTTCATTGTCATGATAGATTTTATGGTATTTGTTTTTTTAACTAGTTAACCACACAGATTGGAAGTTGTGACTATGAATTTGTAAATCCCCATATGACTGCTTGTCATTCAAGTCCAAATCTTTTTGGTACAAATTAATTCGAAAGAGGTGAGACTTTACCCTACCAAATAGTGTGTGCTGGATGCAAAGACTAGTGTTAAGCATGCATATTACTTTGTTTATTAAACTATAGCCTACAGACAGATTTATCCACTGTAAATACTGCTTAAAGTCACAGCACAGAAACATAACATTTTGTTATCATCAACATCAACATACAAGAGTTCACATGTAATGGTTAAGACTTTATGATAGCAGTAAAAGCTCTGTTCGTCCTGTAAATCATCAAAGGGCAAAGGCAGTTTTAACAAAAGCAAATGATTATATATGTAATACAGAGAGGTATGATGAGTACATTTTTTCTTTGCTAAGACCCCTTGGATCTTGGAATCGATGACGATCAACATGACTACGACAGTGTAGCCTCTGATGAAGATACAGACAGTGATCTGACTATCCAGAACATCTGCAACACACAACGCAGCAACCGTGCCAAGGTATTCCACTGGATTACACACGCTTTTGAAAACCAATATAGATCTCTTAAACATCCATTGTAAACGTCCACTGAAGCACAGCTCATGCAGATGCAGGGATATTTTGAAATAGTTTTTCAACAATTTAGCCCTGGTCTTCTTACTTAAAGTGGTTTTGAAAATAAGTTTACTTTTTTGACTGCCTGTCCCAGCATGCTTTGTGGACAGTGGCTGGATTCAGGACTGCCAAATGAGTGACCACAAGACTATTTTGGACCTTGTCAAGTAGGCATTGTTTTGACATACTGTGTATGTTAGGATAGAGAAAAGAAAAGGTAGTGGATGGAGTGAGAAGGAAAGAAAAAATATCCTAGACTACAGAAAACTTCTAATGGAACAGCCGCAAAACAAGCAAATATCACAACAACAAGAATCATACATTGTTCATTCTGTTCTGAAAAAATCATATATCCAGTTGAAGTCTGTTATGTAGTAGGTACTGTGTTTTAATGCCAAAAGGTAAGAGAAAAGTAGGAGCTGAAGCCACTGTATGTAGAGGCACATACAAAAGCTCTGAGTGACCGAGTAACAGCAAAGCTTATTTTTAAAATTGTTGCAAAAACACTAAACTAAACTTTGGAGGATGTAGGAATACAGTAGTTTTAAGGTAGTAATGAAGCACTTAGTCAACATGTGGTTGACAGACAGGGGGGCAAATAGTGCATTGAAAACGAATTTATTTCTGTGTTATGGCTGTAGGCCAGTACCTTTCTCTCACATAAAGAAAAAATGTGGTACTATCTTCTACTCTGGTGGTGAGTTTTATCCAACTTTACAATGCTTATGCCCCCAATGCTTCTGCAAAAAAATAATTAAAAAAAAAGGCTGTATTTATTACTGAATGCTATTGTAGCAATATACTATATACCATTAACTTAAATGCCAAAGACTTTATCAGTTCTAGGCATTTTAAATTAGGGTTATACGGGTCATAATGCCAGTCCATTTTGTTCAATTGTCTGTCTTTGTGCCCTCACTGGTCTGTCTGTTTATCCTATCCATCTAGAGTATGGACTCTTCAGACTTGTCGGATGGTCCTATCACCTTGCAGGAGTACCTAGAGGTAAAGAAGGCTCTGGCCTCCTCAGAAGCCAAGGTACAACAGCTTATGAAGGTCAACAACAACCTTAGTGAGGAGCTACGACGACTTCAAAAGGAGGTAGGGCTATAGAGAGGGGATAAAACAACAATTACGGACAGCAAGGTCAGAGGGCAACCAGTTGCAGAACCTTAGAGTATAAAGAAATTTTGGAGAAAAAGGATCAAGGAAATTTGGTTAAGATCCAAGCTGGTCATAATAAGAGCACTCATTTGCCTTTTGTCATTGCTTTGTTTGTTTACATCAGCATAATTATGCTCATTTCTGACTGCAAATGACCTGCAGTTCATTTACTGGTTTGTTTTGCCACATCAATTATAAAGTCACATTTAAGAAGAAGGACATGCACTTTAAAAGCAAAAAAATGTCATGTATACTCACACAGTAGACAAATGTGGTCCAGTAGGGTGGTAACAAACGGTAATCAAATGTAATAGAGTCCTAATTTCCCCTCATTACCCCTCAAACACAAATTAAGTTGAGGGATGTAGCCTTCCCCACCCATCCAAAACCCAGTCCCCATCTTGCCATGCAATTTATAAACTGTATTGCACCTACGACTATCCCAGTATTGACAAGAGTGAACTTATATGAGGTTTTTATTTAACCTGTGAAATTGGTTGCTTGTCTTTGACTCTTCCATGGATTCCCTTCTTTTAGCATTCCAATGCCCCTCCCTTTGTGCCCTCATCAATCCTCTCATCCTTTCCTGCTCCCTTCCTGTTCTGTAGATCACACGGATGCAGATTGAGAACAGCCTGCTGCGGGGGTCCCAGCAGGCTGGGGGGGCCACTGGCTATGGGGTAGTGGGGCCTGGTGGAGAAAGGGAAGTAGGAGGACACTGGCAAGGGGTTGGGATCAGAGGGGGAACAGATGGAGGAGCCCTGGGTGGGTTTGGGCCAGGAGTGGACTCTCCTATACTCTCTGTACCTACCTCAGCTTTCCCCCACTCCTATCACCACCGGAGGGACCGCCAGGCATTCTCAATGTACGAGCCAGGGGCAGCCCCCAGCCCCACAGCCCAGGGTCCCCCTGCCCTGGACTCCCTGGCAGCCTGCCTGCAGCCCCTCAACACACCCAGTGTAAGTTAGAATTTCCCTGCCCCCTTTACTTTCCACCTTCCTTTTGGTGGTTAGAGGCTTTTTTGTCTGTTTGATGGGTGATAGACCCATTGTTATCCCTCTGTTTCTTTAAAATTTTCCTTTCCATATTTCCATTCACAGTCCTTTGTTCACAATCATGATCTCTAGAACATGAAAGCAATGCACTGCTATGTCTAAAAACAATCTTAATCTTGCATCTTTTGCACTATAAAGGAGCATAGTATGACTTAAAGTGTGATGTATAGGAGAAAGACTGAAAGATATGTTGTCAGCTTTGGTAGACCAGTGGACATTATGTCCACAAACTACCTTATATTGCTTACCTTCACATTTACAACTCTTCTTGACCCCCCCAGTTGACTGTACTCTGTCTGAGGAGCGTTCAATCTTGCTTTATGTGTAAAATACACATATATCATGCATCAGTAAATAAATGTTGTTTGTCCTGGGTTACAGCAACCTAAACCCTTAAATCTACCACTTTCAACCCCCAAAATAGAGAACATGGTTAAGTTTTTGTCCAAAATAGTATCTCATAAATGATCTTTTTTTGTTTTGTTTTGTTTTCATTCTGTCTGCCTCTTCACCTGTCTTATCACTGCTTGCTGAAGTGCGGTTATGCATCCTCTGGATGTAAAAACTCTGTCTATTGTTGTGCAGTGTTTGCTTCTGGACCAAATTTAAAATTCAGGCTCATGCAACTATGCATCACTGCTGCTTAAGATTTATTCTTAGAATAAAATCAACATCTCTTCAAACAATTTATTGTAATTTTTAAATGCTCTGTGCTACGTCAAGTTTTTAATTGGCAGCTGGTTTCTTTAGAGTGATCTTAATGCTGTGTGTTAATGTAGACATGTAGTACCAAAGGGAGGATTTGTGTGCTGCATTAATGTTCTGGAGTTGCTTGAAGTGATATTTATCATGTTTTTGTTTGGGTTTTTTTTTCACTTTTATGGAATTACTTTTCTCTTGGCTTAAGCACCTCCTTAGATAGTATTGTTTTTCTTTTTTCCTATTGTTTTATGTCTTCTCAATTTTTTTCCACTTACATCTCATTTTCCCAATAATGTATATCTTTATTCTTCCATTTCTTTTTCCTCTTTCTACCTTTTTGTTCTCTACTCACAGATTAAGAAAGGTGGTACTGTGGGTCAAATATCGTTTGGAGGCCAGCATTTATCTGGATCCACAGAGATGGGGAGATACATGGCAAGTTATAACTAGTTTACACGTTTTTAATGATAAACAACCAAGAGGAAGTACAATACAATATTATCCAAACTTTTCAGGAATTACAGACGTGGAAAAAATTGTTGGTACCCTTCTGTTAAAGGAAGAAAAACCCACAATGGTCACTGAAATAACTTGAAACTGACAAAAGTAATAATAAATAAAAATGTACTGAAAATTGACTAATGAAAATCAGACAAGGATTTTGAATTGTGGTTCAACAGAATCATTTTAAAAAACAAAATAATGAAACTGGCTTGGACAAAAATGATGGTACCCTTAACTTAATATTTTGTTGTACAACCTTTTGAGGTAATCACTCCAATCAGGTAATTTCTGTAACTCTCAATGAGACTTCTGCACCTGTCTACAGGTATTTTGCTCCACTCCTCATGAGCAAACTGCTCTAGCTGTCTCAGGTCTGAAGGGTGTCTTCTCCAGACTGCATGTTTCAGCTCCTTCCACAAATGTTCAATAGGATTTAGATCAGGGTTCATAGAGGGCCACTTCAGAATAGTCAAATGTTTTGTTCTGAGCCATTCTTAGGTGTTTTTAGGTGTGTTTTGGGTCATTATCCTGTTGGAGGACCCATGACCTGCAACTGAGACCAAGCTTTCTGACACTGGGCAGCACATTTTGCTCCATAATGCCTTGATAGTCTTGAGATTTCATTGTACCCTGCACTGATTTAAGACACCCTGTGCCAGATGCAGCAAAGCAGCCCCAGAACATAACTGAGCCTCCTCCATGTAAAGTGTTCTTTTCTTTGTTTGCTTCATTTTTGCATATGTGAACATAGAGCTGATGCGATTTGCCGAAAAGCTCCAGTTTTGTTTCATCTGTCCAAAGGACATTCTCCCAGAAGCTTTGTGGCTTGTCAATATGCATTTTGGCAATTTTCAGTCTCACTTTTTCATGATTGCTTTCAACAGTGGTGTCTTCCATTAAGTCCACTTTGGCTCAAACAGTGATGGATGGTGCGATCTGATTCTGATGTACACTATATTTCCAAAAGTATTTGCTCACCTGCCTTAACTCGCATATGAACTTAAGTGACATCCCATTCCTAATCCATAGGGTTCAATATGATGGTGGTCCACCCTTTGCAGCTATAACAGCTTCAACTCTTCTGGGAAGGCTGTCCACAAGGTTTAGGAGTGTGTTTGTGGGAGTTTTGACCATTCTTCCAGAAGCACATTTGTGAGGTCACACACTGATGTTGGACGAGAAGGCCTGGCTCTCAGTCTCTGCTCTAATTCATCCCAAAGGTGTTCTATCAGGTTGAGGTCAGGACTCTGTGCAGGCCAGTCAAGTTCATCCACACCAGACTCTCTCATCCATGTGTTATGGACCTTGCTTTGTGCACTGGTGCACAGTCATGTTGGAAGAGGAAGGGGCCAGCTCCAAACTGTTCCCACAAAGTTGGGAGCATGGAATTGTCCAAAATCTCTTGGTATGCTGAAGCATTCAGAGTTCCTTTCACTGGAACTAAGGGGCCAAGCCCAGCTCCTGAAAAACAACCCCACACCATAATCCCCCTCCACCAAACTTTACACTTGGCACAATGCAGTCAGACAAGTACCGTTCTCCTGGCAACCGCCAAACCCAGACTCATCCATCAGATTGCCAGATGGAGAAGCGTGATTCGTCACTCCAGAGAACGCGTCTCCACTGCTCTAGAGTCCAGTGGCAGCGTACTTTACACCACTGCATCCGACGCTTTGCATTGCACTTAGTGATGTATGGCTTGGATGCAGCTGCTCGGCCATGGAAACCCATTCCATGAAGCTCTCTGCACACTGTTCTTGAGCTAACCTGAATGCCACATGAAGTTTAGAGGTCTGTAGTGATTGACTCTGCAGAAAGTTGGCAACCTCTTCGCACTATGCGCCTCAGCATCCGCTGACCACGCTCTGTCAGTTTACGTGGCCTACCACTTTGTGACTGATTTGCTGTCGTTCCAAAACACTTCCACGTTCTTATAATACAGCTGAGAGTTGACTGGGGAATATTTAGGAGCGAGGAAATTTCCCGACTGGATTTGATGCACAGGTGGCATCCTATCACAGTTCCACGCTGGAATTCACTGAGCTCCTGAGAGCGACCCATTCTTTCACAAATGTTTGTAGAAACAGTCTGCATGCTTAGGTGCTTGATTTTATACACCTGTGGCCAGGGAAGTGATTGGAACACCTGATTCTGATACTTTGGATGGGTGAGCAAAAACTTTTGGCAATACAGTGTACCTTGACCTTGGAGTTCACCTCTAATCTCTTTAGAAGGTGTTCTGGGCATTTTTGGTTACTATTCGTATTATCCGTCTCTTCAATTTGTCATCAATTTTCCTCTTGCAGCCACGTCCATTGAAGTTGGCTACAGTCCCATGGACCTTAAACTTCTGAATAATATGTGCAACTGTAGTCACAGGAACATCAAGCTGCTTGGAGATGGTCTTATAGCCTTTACCTTTAACATGCTTGTCTATAATTTTCTTTCTAATCTCCTGAGACAACTCTCTCCTTAGCTTTCTGTGGCCCATGTTCAGTGTGGTACACACCATGATATCAAACAGCACAGTGACTACTTTTCACCCTTAAAGTAGGCAGACTGACTGATTACAAGTTTGAAGACACCTGTGATGCTAATTACAGGACACACCTTAGTTTAACATGTCTCTATGGTCAAATCATTCTCAATCTTTTCTAGGGGTACCATCATTTTTGTCAGGCCAGTTTCATTATTTTGTTTTTTAAAATTATTGTTCTGTTGAACCAAAATTCCAAATCAGTGTCTGATTTTCATTAATTAATTTTCAGCCAATTTTTATTTATTGTTACTTTTGTCAGTTTCAAGTTTTTTCAGTGAGCATTGTGGGTTTTTCTTCCTTTAACGGAAGGGTACCAACAATTTTCCAGGTCTGTATGTGGACTAATATTTTTGATTAAAAAATTAAAAATCTCTGGCAGGAATTGGTCTAGTTTTCCTCAGAAAGGACTCATGAGACCAACTTAGTATTTGCGTTGAATTGATCAAGTTCAGAATCCCTCCAAACACTTCAACCATGGGGATTTGACACTGTAAATTTTTGGTACATCAACTTCCTGTTTAATAGCAACACACCAAAGTTTGCTGCGACCCCAAAGAATTTGTGTATCATTTTCTTTTGCATATGCTTTGTTCAGGTCAAGTGGTTTTTTTCAGCTTCAGTGGATAACCGTAATTGGAGGAGTTTGCTAAAATGTGAAACCTGTATATTTATTTGGCAATTAGAACATTTTTAAATGGCAGCTTTCATACAAATGTGTTCAGGGCTTCCCATTACTCTTCCCATTATGGATTTTGTGATGCATTTACACTGGAGCCAGTTACTGTGCTGTGCTTAAAGCTGGGGTATGTAATTTGAATGAGGCAGGAGTGGAAGCAACTCTGCTCCCTACCTCTCCTGTTTGTGCTCCAATCAGTGGCCCTCCCCTTATGCAGCTCTCTTGAATGCTCACTGCTGTTGAATGTGTGCTGGGAGTCCAGAGGCAGTATATCTCAAATGACTATATGATGATGCATGTTGTTGATGATAACCCCAGTTAGACAGTAATTAGCATGGGCTTAATTATAACATTCAATATAGCCACACAACAGCTGCTGTAATGATGCAACAACTTTGGCAGACTAACCAAATAATCAGCACAACCACAACAACAAGCTTCATGGAAGGAGAAAATTTGAGTCTTTAAGGACTATTAAACAAAATGCATTAATACCCATAAGCAACTTTCCATGTCCTCTCATAAACTTCCTTTTCATAATCAACAACTGAAGCACATTTATGCCGAGGTCAGACTACGTATTTTTTTCATCTGTAACGACAGTGGGTATGTCAGACTAGGCAACCATGGAGCCATAAATTCATGCAGTGACTTGCCCGGCAAGCATGACAGACTACATGACTGAAGTTGACTGCATGTAACAACTGGTGTGATGACAGTGGAAGGAGGGGCAACACCGTGGACCGCAAACAAACATACTGTATTAAGAGTACAGTACTTTAGTTTGTATCTCAAAACGTGATGTAGAGTGAGATGTTAGTTTGTTGACAAATATAAGCAGTCGCTTATCATGTTCCTCTTCCGTTTCTCTCCAACATTTCACTGTTTACAGTCTGTGGGAGCTCCTCTACAACACATCATAAGGGCAGAAATGCTGTCTTTCAGAGCTTTGCAAATTATTCCCCTGTCTCGTAGCTCTCGGTGCGCAAACCTTGGTTTGTTTGCATTCTTGATCATCACACATGCAGAGCTCTCTGTGCTCTCATTGGTCAGTGACTCAACGTGGAGCAACAAATTCAAGGAGGCAGGACAAAAATCAAACCTGCTAGACTTTCTGTCACAATGTCTCAGACTGATCTGATGTTGTCTGTCAGTATGGCACGCTACAAGAGAAAGAACGACAGATTTTCGTGTGCCTGACATGTTCCGAACCCCTTCGACTGTCAGGTCGGGCCCCATAATCATGCATAAATCATGTAATCTGTCCCTGGCATTAGACAACTAGGAAAATATGATTGCAGCTTACTTATCCATCAGAAGCACTGCTAACTCTTGGTCCAGCTTCAGACCAATGCCAATGCATAGTTGGCTCCACATTTCAAATGCCGTAGCAATGTTTGCCTCTGTCTTATTTTTTCTGTTATGGAAGTTTTCAGAATCAAATAACATGATCCTGACATATTATTATGTTTTGTTGGTCCCAGTGACATAAGAAATAAACTTCCTACTGCAGCTTTAAGCTTGTATCTCCCCCACGCCCCCTGCCAGTCCCCTCTGGCTTGGACTCACACCATCCCCGCCTGAGTCACGCTTTAGCTGAATAACATCATACGATGCAAGCCGTCTACAGTACACACTCACAGCTGGTCAGGGCAGAGAGCAACATAAAGACAGACAAAAAAAAAACATTTTGTGGCATGGTTTAAGTCATTTTAATTAAACACACCCTCTTACACTGCCATAATTCTAGACTACTGCATGGAGTAATGTCCGTTTACTGAGAAAAGAAAAAGAAAGGCCTTTGCTGATCTCCCCCATTCATTAATTTTAAGGACTGATTTCTTATATATAACATGAACTTTTAAATATGTCATATATAAAGTTTTTCTGAAGTGGACACGGTGGATTTACTTCTTTCCTGTCACTCTTGTTACAGCTTCAGATTGGTGCAGTTTTCTCTGTCAGAAATAATGCTCTCACCTGACACACTAAATACACAATTCAGGCCCCATTTACACGACAATGTTGTCACCAGAAACAGGAAGCACTCCACGTTCAAAGTCAAGGTGAATGTAAACTTTATTATCCCCGAGGGGCAATTTGTTCTGCAGCCAGCAGTATCACACAGACAACAAACCAACAATAAATACAATAAATAATCCTCTTGGGTGAGTCAAAGTTGCTTCCATTACACACAGATCAGTGAAAAAAAATATGACAATAAACACTGGTTAGTGACTACTACACACTGGTTAGAGACTACCACACACAACGCACTGCACAACTGCTGCTGCCTGTCGCCATTACCAGCGCCACTCACACAGAGATGATGTGCGTTCACACGGATCTGCAAGAACAACTGAAAATGCAGTAGCATGCATGCCAGGCCAGTAGTTGGCGATGTAGGTTTATAGTGAAACAGCAGTGTTACAACACGCATATGCTTTCCAGTGAAGACAAACTTTTCACAAGCAACAAAGGTGGATGGACGCACAAAGACACAAATCTTGAAGATTCAAACAAGGCAACTGGATTGTGTTGAGTTTGTTGCAAACAAGCTGCCTCGTTTGAATCTTCAAGATAACCATGACCTGGATGACCGAACTTCTCACCCTATCTCTAAGGGGGAGCCCAGACACCCTGCGGAGGAAACTCATTTTGGCCGCTTGTACCCGCAACCTTGTTCCTTCGGCCACACTAAAAGTACTCCAGCCTTTTCCGGTCGAGGACCATGGACTCAGATTTGGAGGTGCTGATTCTCATCCAAGCCACTTTACATTCGGCTGTAAACTGATCCAGTGAGAGTTATAGGTCGCGGTCCGATGAAGCCAACAGGACCACATCATCTGCAAAAATCCTGTGGTCACCAAACCAGACCCCCTTAACACCCTGGTTGCACCCAGAAATTCTGTCCATAAAAGTTATGAACAGAATCAGTGACAAAGGGCAGCCCTGGTGGAGTCCGATTTACTGCCAGCAATGCAGACCAAGCTCTGGCACTGGTCATACAGTAAATGGATGGCCCGTGTCAGGGGGTCTGGTACCCCATACTCCAGGAGCACCCCCCACAGGACTCCATGAGGGACCTTACGGAGGGTATAGAGCTGGTCCCTAGTTCCATGACCAGGAGAAAAACTGCATTGCTCCTTCTGAATCTGAGGTTCGACTATCCAACGGACCCTCCTCTCCGGTACCCCTGAATAGACCTTACCAGGGAGGCTGAGGAGTGTGATCCCCCTATAGTTGGAGCACAACCTCCGGTCCCCCTTGTTGAAGAGAGGGACCACCACCCTGGATGTCCATGTGATGCTGCAGGGTCGTGTCAGCCTCAACAGCCCCACAACTGGGCGGATCTCATCCACCCCTGGGGTCCTGCCACCGAGGAGCTTTTTGACCCACCTGCCAACCTCAGCCCCAGAGATAGGAGAGCCCACCACAGAGTCCCCCAGGCCTGCTTCCTCACTGTGCTGGTGGGATTGAGGAGGTCTTCGAAGTATTTCTTCCACAGATTTACAACGTCCCAAGTCGAGGTCGGCAGTGCACCATCCCCTCCATAGACAGTGTTGACAGTGCACTGCCCTCTTAAGACACCGTATGGTGGTCCAGAATCACTTCGAAGCTGTCCAGAAGTCATTCTCCATGGCCTCACCAAACTCCTCCCATACCCGGGTTTTTGCCTTGGCGACCACCAAAGCCGCATTCCGCTTGGCCTACCAGCTGCCTCCAGAGTCCCACTGGCCAAAAAGACCAAACAGGACTTCTTCTTCAGCTTGACAGCATCCCTCACTGCCAGTGTCCACCAACAGGTTCAGGTGCTGCTGCCACAATAGGCACAGACCGCCTTACAGCCTCAACTCCAATTGGCCACCTCAACAATGGAGGCATGGAACAAGGCCCACTCGGACTCAATGTCCCCCCGTCTTACCCGGACATGTAGAAGTTCTCCTGGAGGTGAGAGTTGAATCTCCTTCTGGCAGGAGACTTTGCCAGATGTTCCCAGCAGACCCGCACAACACATTTGGGTCTGACTGGCATCCTTCCCCACCCGTCAGAGCCAACTCACCACCAGGTGGTGATCAGTTGACAGCTCTGCTCCTCTCTTCACCCGAGTGTCCAAGACATGTGGCCGCAAATCCAATGACACGACCACAAGGTCGATCATCGATCATTGAACTGCGGCCAAGGGTGTCCTGGTGCCAAGTGCACATATGAACACCCTTATGCTGGAACATGGTGTTCGTTATGGACAATCTGTGACGAGGACAGAAGTCCAAAAACAATGGTTCAAAGGGGGGCTGCTCCTCACAATCACACCCCTCCAGGCCTCACTGTCATTACCAACATGTGTGTTGAAGTCCCCCAGCAGAATGTGAGAATCCCCAGAAGGGGCACTCTCCAGCACCCTTTCTAGGGAATCCAGGAAGGGTGGATACTCTGAGCTGCTGTTTGGTGCATCAGCACAAACAACAGTCAGGATCCATTCCCCCACCCGTCCAACGGGGTAAACCCTAACGTACAGGCACCGAGCCTAGGGGCAACAAGTACTTACACCCCCACCCCCCCACCCCCAGTGGAAGAAGGTCCAACCCCTCTCGAGAGGACTGGTTTGAGAGCCCAAGCTATTTGCTGAGGTGAGTCCAACTACATTTAGTCTGAACCTCTCAACCTTGTGCACCAGCTCAGGCTCCTTCCCCCTGAGCAAGCATGCCATGCCGAAGGCCAACTTTTTCAAGCATGCCAGGGGCATGGAAGAGAACCCCGCTTAAGCCTGTCACAAAGCATTCACACAACGCTAATGAGCCGGACATTAGGGAAAAACGCGCTTGTGCACGACATGGAATGCCTAGTGTGAGCACATCCTTGGAAACTTCAAATGTTTAATTTTACAGCTCTTAACAACTCCTTGACTGAAGAGGAAATGGGTTTTTGGTGTGACACCACAGCCGGACCCTTTAAAAAAAGCTTAAAAAGTATTCAATTATAAATCATCAAAGGTTATTTTTGATGAGTTTTGACTGAGTTTGCAGTGGACCAGCAGAAGCACCAAACTGACTTATATAGGATAGGACCTGATTTAAAAGGTCAAATAATTTTCCAAATTTGTTGAAGTCAAAGACTTTCTATTGGGTCTTGTGTGTCCATTGGGCTTTTTTGTTGCTCTTACATTCTTTGTAAATCTGCAAAAATTTAACAATTTCTCAAGCACATTACCTTTTAATGGGATTACCACATTGTTGTGAATATTAGTCCAAGCATGGAGGGAAGCATATTAACAAGAACCCCCTTTTTTTAGGAAGTGTACTACCTGTGTTTAGTACTCAGGTACTCAACTTTATTCAAAAGCTGTTCTATTAATATGAAACAACTTGTGTCAGATTCTTTTATTACATTTATTGTGGAAGTGATTATCCCTAATAGCATGCTGTTGTTGTGATGTCCTTCACAGGTCTCTAAACTGGAAAAGCACAGCAGTGGCACTGACAGTGAATATGATAACACACAAATGTATGAGCTTTCATCAAGGTCAGACCCAATGCTGTTCACTCAAGGAAAGCCTGTTCCCATTCATATGTAGTGTTTTTAATATTTACATTACCAACATTGCTTTTATCAAATCTGATTTTGAATTACTCTGAAGTTGTTTAAGCCCCACTTTGATCAGTTTCCACTTATACTGTTAGATCCCTTTGTCAAAGTTTTTGGTCAAAGTTAAGTGCTTCTCATGTCAGTTTGGGCCGCAGCAGTGAAGAGGAAGGTCGTGGGGAGTCTGAGGAGGGAGGAAGTGGAGAGGTGGGCGAGCCAGATCCCACCCTGCCGTGCACAGAGGATGTCATTCTGAAGACTGAGCAAGTGACCAAGAATATCCAAGAGCTGCTAAGGGCAGCTCAGGAGTTCCAACATGACAGGTTAGACACTAATGAGATGGACATGAACCATGAAAATAAAACTGTTGTTGCCCCAACCTTACCTGCACATTAGGTGGTTTTTGTGTTAGATTTATCTATTAAGTAATTTTTAGGGGGATGTTGTGTCATATTTGACATTCTCATAAACAGCAGTACTAGGTGAATGGCTACATTTTGGAAAGTATTGCTGTCCAGTGAAGGGTCAAAAATGTTGACACTTTGCAATTATGATGTGGTTAGTTTATGTTCATCTATGTATTTCTGTTGCAGTGTCTAAAAATACTAGAATGAAAAATCAATTATGAGCAGCTGTTTCAGACTTTACATTTCTTTTATCCAAAGCTTTGTCCCATGTTCTGAGAAGATCCATTCTGCAGTCACAGAGATGGCATCACTCTTCCCCAAAGTAAGGCCCTTGTTTCCTATGTTTCATTTTTGTCCCATTCTCTTTGTTTGCTCTCTCATCTCCTGGATCTGTTTCCATCTGCAATATTTAGTGAATCTTTGAATCCTGTCATTGCTTTGTAGCGCCCAGCATTGGATGCAGTCCACTGCTCCCTCCGCCTCTTGGCTTCCAGTGCCTCACGGCTGCAGTTGGAATGCCAAAAGGCAGCTCCCTCAGAGCCGGGGGCACCTGCAGTAGACTACCAACTTCTTACTCAGCAGGTCATCCAGTGTGCTTATGACATTGCCAAAGCAGCCAAGCAACTGGTCACCATCACCACTCGGGAAAAGAAACAGTGATTCTTCAAATCCAGTTTTAGACATCAGATGTCTCGTAGGTGTGTGCAACAGATGGAGAAATGAGAGAAAGAATGGAGTAGTGCAGGAGTGTGCTACATTTTATAGGAGGGATTTTAAGTAAGGATAGATTATGTTCAGTTAGCAGGAACCAAGAAGGGGGTGTGAACTAAAGAATGGTAAGCCCAATGAGACAAGCAAAGTTAGTAATATTCATAGAAAAGGAGACGGATGGAAACCAATGGCTTTGAGTTTTTGGAGGTTACAGCAGAGTATAAGAAGTTTCTCTTTTCCACTAGTGTGACGGTAAAAGTAGGGAAAGAATAGTGGAAGGACTTGGCACGAAACTACAGCTTGCTGCAACCTAAACAAACTGTTGGAATCAGTTGTGTACAATAATCTATTTAAACCGTGATCAGCATCGAGTGGAATACAGAAACAATGTTAACATAAAATGAACTCAATTTTAATTTATTGTCAACCCTCCCTGTGCCTGTTTGTGTCCTGTTGAGGGAGGAAGTGAATGATCTGAGAAAAGAATACATGGACCATCTAAGACATTCTTCACTCTGTCTCCATCACTCCATCCTATGAGATGAAAGGATATGATCCCTCTCCTTTCTGTCTTCCCTGATCAGCCTTCTTCCGTCTCTTGCCAACCATGATAGGGCCCTCTTGTCTCTTATTAAATCTCAGATATGACAAGTTTGCAGTACAGATTAAGATCACTGCAGCCCATCCGTCCAACTCAACACCCCGGACTTCAAGCCTGCCACTATTGGTACACAGCATGATCCAGCATTTTTGTTTGTTTGCTTGTATATTTTTGAAAATGCAGATTGGTTTGGTCTGCATTTTTAGGAAGAAAATCATTAATTTACTCAAACAAAAGACTTACACTGGAGTTATTGTGAGGTATTGTGTATTCCTGATCATTGTTTTGCATCAATCTTTTTACAGACTGTAATCTTGATTAATCTGTTTTGTGTTTATTTTAGCAGACCCAAAAATGTGTTTCAGTGACAAAAATGAGGAGAAAATTATTAAAGGTACACATTATCTGTACTCTTACTGGGATTTAGTAAATTTGCACAAATATTCATATATACATATGACCTGAGACAAGGTCTTCAAAGCTTTTTATGCACTATTTAAATGATTGACAGTAGAGTATTTTTTTCCTCATGTTGTAATATATCTAGTGGCAAAGGGGTTGTGCTGGTGCCAAAGAGAAAAGAAGGATTTAAGAGGTTTGTGTCTTTTGTTTTAGTGTTCTTCATACTGTAAATCCCCCAGTGCCTTGGTCAAGGACCTTGATCATAACACTTATTTCTTGTATCTTCAGATGTCTTTTTGAAGCTATCCCATAAATTGCCTCATTTAACCAAACCAGTGGAATCATCTCAGAATCAATCTCTTATTTAATTTACAGTGCAAAGAAACATAGTAAATTTTGTCTAATTTTTTAAGTGATGTTTACCCTCCCAAGCTCTGCTTTACAAAAGTTTTTACAACATGTTGTGTCTTTCATGTAAGCTTGAATTACGCAAGTAGCCATTATACAAGGATGGCAACACCTTGAATGAAATATTTGAGAAAATACTCTTAACATGCCCACTGAAGGGTATTTGATTATGTATGCTCGTTATCAATCCAGAGATGAACTATGGCAAGCACAACAAACATCTCATGATTTTTGGACCTGGGCCTAAGAGAGCTTGTCAGTTGTCATTGTGTCTGATATCAACTTATTGTGAGAAATCATGCAGAACATTTTTGTTAAGTGTCCTCAATGCCAGGGACGGACCACACAACTTTTTTTTATCTGTAACAGCAGTCACTGTGTCTGATTAAGTGGCCATAGACATAAAATCATGATCTTGAAAGAAGAAGGGACAGCACTGAAGACAGAAAACAAACATGATCTCTTTTTCTTTTTCTTTCTTAATGTTATTTTTAATGAAATGTTAGCTGGTTGCTAAATGCCATTACTTACTCACTGAGATACTAAGGTGCCCCAATATTTATCTCCAACATTTCTCTTTTTAAATATTGTTGTCCCCTTTGCAACACATCATGAGGCAGGATTGTTGTTTCCAGAGCTTTGTGTTTCATTGTTGTGTAAGCAGATCTCTCAGTGCTGTCAATGGTTGATATGTCAGATGTTACAGAACAAACGTAGGAGGCAGGACAGAATTCAAATATGCTAGACTTGTTGTCAAAGAGTTGTGAAGTGTCCCAGATGGGTCTGTTTTTTGTAGTTCGTTATGCCTTACTATGATACAATACACAAGATGAAAAAAACGATTTCCACAATTGATGGTTCCCAAAACCCTGTGACTGTCTTGTCAGGCTATATTTGCACATACTTCATGTTGTCTGACCTTAGCATAATTTTTGTGCCATACTGAACAAATAATGTCATATCTATAACAAAGGAAACTCAATTGGGGTCCCCTAGAATTCAAGTTGTGCCTCTAACCCCTCTCCTGTGATTATGATGCTGATCTCAAATGTTTGCTGCTTAGTAAGCAATAAGTTGTTGCTGTGGTTTATCAGCAATACATGATTTCTTGCCAGGTATTCTCTGTAAATGAAAATAACTTACATTATTTTTTTCCAAGTATCCCATATGTAAAACTTATAAAATTGCTTTTTTTAATATAATTAGCCTAAAACACTAAAGCAGACTAATGCTTGACATGTTTCTTGGCGTTTCTGTTTGTCCAATTCCCTTTTTTGGTTAGTTTGTTTTGTTTTGGGGTTTTTTTTTTTTTTCAAATTCCCCTATTATAATTACTTCTGCCTTCCTTTTATGTGTTTTAAATTGGGGTAACAATTCTCAAAGGGGAATTCTTGATTATTATCTATCTATAGATATTAAGGCAAAACACATCTGGAGGATCATGGAAGTGTAACTTTGATTGATATTGAAAGCCATTAAACATCATCATCATCACTTGTGTAATCAAGTTACAATGGTATTATGGCTGCTGGCACAGCATTTCTCCCATTACACAAGTTAATGTAGCAGAGCTACTGTTTGATATTATTTTCTTGTTTGACTGTTATGTGAGGGTTATATCTGCAAGATAATTACCCCTTGATAGCTAAAGTAGGTTCATGGTCCATTCATTGAACTTATCATCAGTTCAAAAGCTTCAAACCAGTGTATTTGTGCCCATTTTCAATCAGGTGTGTACACTAATGTATTATTCCTTAATGTAATCAAATTGAACATTTTTAGTCAAAAGTCAATTTTGTCAACATTTTAGTGCAGAAAATGGCAGGAGGAATGTCCAAAATGGCCTTGACCTTGCCCAAGTAGAAACTACATAGGGTGCCTCCATAATGAATGTGAAAACTGTCGTGAATTTATTTATGGCACACTATCTACACCTTCACCATACTGCAGTTAATGCACCTACTCCCAACCCACACACCTCCACAACCCACAATATCAATACATTATTTGTAGTGAGCACTGATCATTTCAAAACATTCAATTTGCAGTATGTCAATTTTACAATTGCTCATATACAGGCTTTTGACACAGCCATTGACAGTTCATTGCCTGTGCAGGGCCTCTTCAGTAAGTGTATTGGTTCTCTTCACAGCTGTACAATTGGGAGATGAGAAACAAGAGGTTTATCTTTTAAGAGATTTTAAAGATCATATTCAATAAAGGAAACAGTGACTCGATGGTCAATTGTAATGGAAAGTCATAAACTGCACATTTTCAATAAAATGAAAAACACATTGTTGTCCTTGATCCTTTGTATTCTATCATTCTTGTGGGAAACTGGAATACCTACATTTATTGATCATGTAATGTCAAAGTTTTAATGCTAGATTGCCAAACAGTAGTCCTTAAGACATGGGACATAACATGTCCATCAGTTGTAGCTAGTCTTATATTTAAAAGTAAAAGTATTATCAAATGTAGATGTTGTCACAGCGATAAAGTAGTGATTGCAGTTTAAATATAATTTTTTTTATTGGTTTTAAAGTTGTGTCACCACTTTTTGTACACATTGTCAGACATTCAAAAAAGGTAATAACCCTGCCTGGATGTTTTGAAGCCCTTGGTGAAAAGTTTTGAATCCATGCTTTCACTGTTAATCTGTTTTAACTAATGATTTATCTCTGATACTGTTATTAATTGTGTATTGTATTAGTTTGTGTGTTTATTAAAATTGTGTTGCTGCCATTCTTAGTTAGGTTTCCCTTGAAAAAGAGATCTGTGATTTCAGAGAGACTAACTTGGCTAAATAAAGCCTCAATAAATATGATGGAGAAAGCTGTTTTCCTGAAAGGCCCCTTTCCCACATTCAACCTCAGCAAAGAGCATCAATTGCAGACAAACTCTAATTCTTTGTATAGTTTTAGAGTTATTTGATTATTAATGTAAGTTTTCTCGTATCACAACCATGATTTTTTTAAATGTATTTAACCTTTGTATAACCAGATAAATCTCACTGAGATCGGGATCTTTTTACAAGGGCGATCTGGCCAAGAGTTCAGCAGCACACGTCATATATCAACACAAAATTAAAAATGGTTTTGGCAATAAACTTCAAACAATAAATATGTTAAAATCAACAGCTCGACAATGGAAGAGCAATAATTTTTGAGGACAGTAACAATTAAAAACAAAAGCATTGTTCATAGGATTCTCACTGCCTGGTGAGCAAAATGGAACAAAAAGCTTTGAATAAAACCAGCTCAGCCATTTTCAGTTCCGTCTGTATAGTATTTTAAGCGGTGGGGGCAGCATAACAAAAGGCTCTTTTCCCAAAATCAGTTCGGACTCTGGTCACATTTAAGTGATAGACTGCACAAGAGCACAAGGCATAGGTGTTCTGCAATTTCTGCAGTAGTAAACATAGATAGGACGGTACTAATCCCAGAATAGACTTATAAATCTACAGCATCCAGTGGGTATAGCTCTGGGCTCAGGGAGGGCCACTCAGCTTTGGCATAAATCTCACAGTGGTGAGTGAGACGTCCGCAACCAGTCACAAAACACTGTGCACAGTGATAAACAGTGTCTGGAGTCCGGAGACATTTGGTCGAGGCACTCATATACAGAACATCATCATAATCAATCAATGACAGAAATGTTGCAGAGACAAGATGTTTCCGAGCTTTTAGGGAAAAACAGGATTTGTTCCAGTTGAAAAATCCAAGCTTTACCCTCAATTTACAGGCCAAGTTGGCAATGTGAGCCTGGTCAAGCAAAAACCCAAGGTACTTATAGCTAGTGACCAACTCTATCTGCCTGCCATTTAGAGTTGTAATGGCCTTGACGGGCTCAGTTAATTCATGTTTGTGTGAAAATACTATGAATTTAGTTTTCTCTGCATTTCAAACCAGGTTCAGAGATTGAAGGCGAGCCTGAACTGTATTAAAAGCAGTCTGTAAAAATTCTATCCATCCATCCATCCATCCATCCATCCATCCATCTTCTTCCGCTTATCCGTAGTCGGGTCGCGGGGGCAGCAGCCTGAGCAGGGAAGCCCAGACTTCCCTCTCCCCAGCTACTTCGTCCAGCTCCTCCCGGGGAATCCCGAGACGTTCCCAGGCCAGCTGAGAGACATAGTCCCTCCAGCGTGTCCTGGGTCTTCCCCGGGGCCGCCTACCGGTGGGACGTGCCCGGAACACCTCACCAGGGAGGCGTCCAGGAGGCATCCTAACCAGATGCCCGAGCCACTTCATCTGGCTCCTCTCAACGCGGAGGAGCAGCGGCTCTACTCCGAGCCCCTCCCGGATGACCGAGCTTCTGACCCTGTCTCTAAGGGAGAGTCCGGACACCCTGCGAAGGAAACTCATTTCGGCCGCTTGTACTCGGGATCATGTTTTTTCGGTCACGACCCAAAGCTCGTGACCATATGTGAGGATAGGAGTGAAGATCGAGTGGTAAATCGAGAGCTTTGCCTTGCGGCTCAGTTCCCTTTTTATCACGACGGACCGGTGTAGAGTCCGCATCACTGCCGACGCCGCACCGATCCGCCTGTCGATCTCCCGGTCCATCCTTCCTCCGCTCGTGAACAAGACCCCGAGATACTTGAACTCCTCCACTTGGGGTAGAATCTCATCCCCGACCCGGAGAGGGCACTCCACCCTCCCCCGGGTGAGGACCATGGACTCGGATTTGGAGGTGCTGATTCTCATCCCAGCCGCTTCACACTCAGCTGCGAACCGATCCAGTGAGAGCTGTAGGTCTCGGTCTGACGAAGCCAACAGGACCACATCATCTGCAAAAAGCAGCGACCTGATCCTGAGGTCACCGAACCGGAACCCCTCAACACCCTGGCTGCGCCTAGAAATTCTGTCCATAAAAGTAATGAACAGAATCGGTGACAAAGGGCAGCCCTGGCGGAGTCCAACCCTCACTGGAAACGGTTCTGATGTACTGCCGGAAATGCGGACCAGGCTCTGGCACCGGTCATACAGAGAACAAACAGCCCGTATCAGGGTGTCTGCTACCCCATACTCCCGGAGCACCCCCCACAGAATCCCACGAGGAACACGGTCGAAAGCCTTCTCCAGGTCCACAAAACACATGTAGACTGGTTGGGCAAACTCCCATGCACCCTCGAGGACCCTGTGGAGGGTATAGAGCTGGTCAATAGTTCCACGGCCAGGACGAAAACCACATTGCTCCTCCTGAATCCGAGGTTCGACAATCCGGCGGACCCTCCTCTCCAGTACCCCTGAATAGACCTTCCCAGGGAGGCTGAGGAGTGTGATCCCCCTGTAGTTGGAGCACACCCTCCGGTCCCCTTTCTTGAGAAGGGGAACCACCACCCCAGTCTGCCAATCCAGTGGTACTGCCCCCGATGTCCACGCGATGTTGCAGAGTCGTGTCAGCCATGACAGCCCTACAACATCCAGAGCCTTGAGAAACTCCGGGCGGATCTCGTCCACCCCCGGAGCCCTGCCACCGAGGAGCTTTTTGACCACCTCGGCGACCTCAGCTCCTGAGATAGCAGAGTCTACCACAGAGTCCCCCAGGTCTACTTCCGCACTGGAAGATGTGCTGGTAGGATTGAGGAGGTCTTCGAAGTATTCTTTCCACCGATCCAGGACGTCCCGAGTCGAGGTCAACAGCGCGCCATCCCCACCATAGACGGTGTTGACAGCACACTGCTTCCCCCTCCTGAGACGCCGGATGGTGGTCCAGAATCTCTTCGAAGCCGTCCGGAAGTCGTTCTCCATGGCCTCACCGAACTCCTCCCATGCCCGGGTTTTTGCCTTGGCAACCACCGAAGCTGCATTCCGCTTGGCCTGCCGGTACCTGTCAGCTGCCTCCGGAGTCCCACTGGCCAAAAAGGCTCGATAGGACTCCTTCTTCAGCTTGACGGCATCCCTCACCGCCGGTGTCCACCAGCGGGTTCGGGTGTTGCCGCCACGACAGGCACCGACGACCTTACGGCCACAGCTCCGATCAGCCGCCTCAACAATAGAGGCCCGGAACAAGGCCCACTCGGACTCAATGTCCCCTGCCTCCCCCGCCACATGGTCGAACTTCGCCCGGAGGTGGGAGTTGAAACTCTTTCTGGTGGGAGACTCTGCCAACCGTTCCCAGCAGACCCGCACAACACGCTTGGGCCTGCCAGGTCTGACGGGCATCCTCCCCCACCATCGGAGCCAACTCACCACCAGGTGGTGATCAGTTGACAGCTCCACCCCTCTCTTCACCCGAGTGTCCAAAACATGCGGCCGCAAGTCCGATGATACGACTACACAGTCGATCATCGAACTGCGGCCTAGGGTGTCCTGGTGCCAAGTGCACATATGGACACCCTTATGTTTGAACATGGTGTTTGTTATGGACAGTCTGTGACGAGCACAGAAGTCCAGTAACAAAGCACCACTCGGGTTCAGATCGGGGGGGCCGTTCCTCCCAATCACGCCCCTCCAGGTCGCACTGTCGTTGCCGATGTGAGCGTTGAAGTCCCCCAGAAGAACGAGGGAGTCCCCAGAAGGGGCACTCTCCAGCACCCCCTCTAGGGAGTCTAAAAAAGGTGGATACTCTGGACTGCCGTTTGGTGCATAAGCACAAACGACAGTCAGGTTCCGTCCCCCCACCCGAAGGCGGAGGGAGGCTACCCTCTCGCTTACTGGGGTGAACCCCAACGTACAGGCGCTGAGCCTGGGAGCAATAAGTACTGCTACCCCTGCCCGGCGCCTCTCGCCATCGGCAACTCCAGAGTGGAAGAGAGTCCAGCCCCTCTCAAGAGGACTGGTTCCAGAGCCCAAGCTATGTGTCGAGGTGAGTCCGACTATATCTAGTCGGAACCGCTCGACCTCGCACACCAGCTCAGGCTCCTTCCCCACCAGAGAAGTGACGTTCCACGTCCCTAGAGCTAGCTTCTGCAGCCGGGGATCGGACCGCCAGGGTCCCCACCTTCGGCTGCCACCCAGCTCACATTGCACCCGACCACCTTGGCCCCTTCCACGGGTGGTGAGCCTATGGGAGGGGGGTCCCACGTTGCCTTTTCGGGCTGTGCCCGGCCGGGCCCCATGGGCGCAGGCCCGGCCACCAGACGCTCGCCATCGAGCCCCATCCCCAGGTCTGGCTCCAGGGTGGGGCCCCGGTAACCCGCGTCCAGGCAAGGGAAACTGGGATCCAATGAAATTATTCTCCATAATGGTCTTCTCAGTCTGTAAAAATTCTAAAGCCTGTGAAAGTGAGGAAGAGCAGCAGTAAATGACTGTATTGTCGGCATAGAAATGATAAAAGGCATTTGACAGATTGACGTAAATTATTTATATAAATAGTAAATAAAATTGGTCCCAGTACTGAACCTTGAGGTACTCCTTTTGGGATGTTCAGGAAACCAGACAAGGAGCCAGTCATTTGGACACGTTGTGTTCTATTTGTTAGGTAATCTGCAAACCAAGTGGTAGCTTGGCTTGAGATCCCAATCCTCAGCAGTGTATCAATTAAAAGTTTGTGATCAATCATGTAAAATACCTTGGATAAATCAATGAAAAATGCAACACAAAAATTTTTACAATCTAAAACCTGAATAAAATCATTTAAAACTTTTAGAGCAGCAGTAACAGTACTGTGCTGTTTTCTAAAACCAGATTGAAAATTTGTTGAAACACCATTAGTATCTAAAAATAGTTTTAATTGCTCACTGTCAAGTTTTTCAAATACTTTGCCAGGACACATAATCTGTAATTGTTGACCTATAAGGGATCGCCACCTTTTAAAAAGTGGGAGCACAAATACTGATTTCCAAACTATGGGTATTTCATTGGGTTTAAAACTCAAGTTGAAAATATAGCCCAGTGGCTCCACAGTAGTAGTCACCAGCCAGTTTGGGGAAAAAAAAAAAAAAAGGAGGGGGGGGGGGGGAATTATCAGGACCAGCTGACTTATTTGTGTCTAATTTTTTCTAAGCACTGAGAACATCAGCAGTAGACAGGAGTGAAACTAAAAAGCAGAGAATTAGAGCAATAACTCCTTTCACAGGATTTAGAATTAAAAACAGGCATAGTTAAAACAGGATCAAAAGACTCAAACAAAAATCCTGCCGATATAAAATGTTCATTAAAATAGCTTAGCATGGTAGATTTATCTGTGAGCTTTTCCACCTTTTTGATTAAAAAAATTAAGCAGCTCCTTTATTGGCACAGAGTCTGATGTGGAGTTAACTGTGTTCCAAAACTTTTTTGGATCATTTAGATTTTTTTTTGTGGCAGACAGATAAAATTCCGATTTTGTTTTCCTAATCAACGAGGTACATTTATTTCGCAGTTGACGAAAACGGAACTAATCATCATCAGTCCTGTTTTGTCTCACTGCTGCCCAGGCAGCATCCCTGTCTTTAATTAGATTACTAATCTTATGAGTGAACCAGGGACTGTTTCGCACTTTTACCCTAAATTTGTGCAAGGGTGCGTGTTTATTAATTTTAAAAATTCATCATGTAAGAACTGCCAAGCTGACTCTGCATTTTCAAACAGGTAGATCTCAATACACGATAAGTCACAGATGAAAGCTTGATCGTTCAGATGCTTTATGTCCCTTTTCACCAAGATGGGAGGTTTTGTTTTTTGTATTTGATATTCCTTACAGCAGCAATAGCGCAGTGGTCACTAAGATCATTTGCAAAAATACCTTTTGGGGTGTACTTATGCAGAGTGTTTGTCAATATTAGATCAATCAGGGATGACCTTGTAGGGGATTTAGTGTTTGGCTGGGTGGGACTGTCAATTAGTTGTGTGAGGTTTAGGACATCACAGACAGACTTTAAGTTACAGATGTCGCAGTTAACCAGTCCAGATTTAAGTCACCCATTAAAACAAATTCACTTGAAATGAATTCTGCTGCTTGAGTGTATAATGCGATAAGGGCCTCACTGCAGGCGTAGGGAGGTCTGTAAAAGCCCAAGATTTACTGACCCTTTGAAAGTGCAAGAGACAGGGCAAGGAGTTCAAATTGTTTTTGTATAGGCAAGAAGGATAGGAGGATGGCATGAAATCTACTTTTTACGTAGATAGCCACACCTCCTCCCTTATTACGGTGGTCCCAGCGAAAGACGTTTTAACCAGAAATAAAAATGTCCTTATCTGAGACTGATTTGTTCAACCAGGTTTCAGAGAGTACCAAAATATCTGTATCAGTTGATTTGATCCAAATTTTAATTAAATCGATCTTGGGTAACAGGCTTCAAACATTTGAGTGAATAATTCCAAGGCCTCACCTAGTTTTAAATTCATCAGGGGTGCCAATATGACTTATAAGGGGTCCTGGGTTTGGCTAAACAATGCCTGATAACAAGAGTAATAGCAAAATAAGGGTTTTTCGCCTTAATGTGAATTTGGGCTCGACCTCAATGTCATTCGACTGGTTTAAATAAAAGACATAAGATTCAGTGGGTATGAAACAATTTTTCAAAACAGAGATACACATGAATCTAAGCAATATAAAGTCATTTAAAACAGGCTGATAATAGGTTGGCTGCGTTTTCACTGTCAGGTCAATGCTGGACAAGGTGTAAGTCAATGCATTGATCAATGTACTGGGAAGACCCCGAAGGGGGCGGGGCATATTACTGTGTACCCCACCAGAGTCTTCACGCACATGTCCAGGGGTCCAGCAGGAGAAGACCATGAGCAGCACAAGTTGAGGAGAAAGATGGCGGAATGAGCGGCAGCACTCGTAGCACGGTCTGAAGTTAATACCTTTTTCTTCGTCCTAATATGAGTCATAGAACTTTAATTACCAACATTATGATTTAGCAGCTCTAAAAGAGGCATGCGATGAAGAGTTGATGGAAGAAATGGAGGAGGAGGGGTCCAACAATTCGCTTGGACAACCACAGGCCGCTCCCAAGCCCAGATCCAAAAAGAATGAAGAAAAAGAACAGAAAATCCACAATGCTGAAGATAGTACTGCAAACATCTACGATGCAATTCAAGTGGTCTTAAAAAGATTTGATGACCAAGACACACAGCTCAAGAAATTTGAGATCCTCATAGAAGCAAACACAAAAGCAGTTCATGAAAATATAAAAGAAATTGAGAAACTGCAAGGAAAAATTGAGGCTTTAAGGAAATGTAGCAGGATGAGCTGCATCACCCCTGCTTTCATTGCCACTGTGCTGCCCAGTGCTCTCTTTTAGCCAATCAGCTCGGGAGGCCACTCTATAAAGGCAAGTACTGCTCACCCTGTCGCCCTCTTGGTCTTTGGCTCCGAGGTTTTGCCTGTCCCCCTGGTTGCCTCACTTCCTGTATCCGCCGCAGCACCAGTGCAGGTAATGGAGCAGTGGCTGCTTCGGATTGAATGCTATGTCAACGAGAGCCACAAACACCAGAGCGGGGGATTCCCTCCCCGTGACCTGCTGTAGCGGACAATGACAAACTGTAAACACCCAAAACGATCAGTCAATACCATGAAAACCCACGACATAGCATTCAGTCCGAAGCAGCCACTGCTATAGTATTCATGTATGTTTCTTTTCTATCTTTGAATGTTTGAGGGCTAGATGTGAGCACAGGTAATTGTTCCTGCAAAGCACTGCTGCCTGTAGCACCTCTGACGGTGTCACTGAGCATGCTGCAAGGTCGTCAGCTGGGAGCTATCCCTCACCCCATGCTCTGTCATTTCTGCGGAGCCAGAGCCAAAAGCTGCCCTGCTCTGCCTCCTCTGCTAGGTCCTTGAGCGCTTTTCTCTGCTTGGATCCAGTTATTCCAAGGGTCCCCATGAGCCGCTGGGTGGAGGTTCCAGCAAAGCCTTGGCACCCAATTTCTACTGGGAAAACGGCTGCCTTCCATCCTGCTTGGGAACAAGCAGGATGGAAGGCATGAAACACGAAAAGAACAGACAATGCCCCTCAGTGCTCTGTCCTGTATCTATCTCTCCTACAGTTGGTAAAGGTTGACCTGGACCTCAAGTCCTACCCAGCTTCTCCCCAACCACCGCCATATGTTCCAGCTCAGCTCAACAGCCAAAAGCCACAGCAGCACAGCATGGCGCAGCACCAGCAGCAGCCCAGCCACCATCAGTGCAGGAGGGGGACCCTAAGCAAAAGCTCACAGCAGGGGATCCATTGCCTGAGGTGAAACTCAGAAACATTGAGGACTGCTTTATCAGCTGCTCTGAGCAACCATGTGGGCATATGAAGATCCACAACTGTTTTTAAATGGACTAACATCAGTGACTGCGACCATGGGAAAACTTTCTGCTTGAGTTTTCAAGATGCTCGTCTTGCAGAGCTCCGCAAACATGCAGTGCACATCTATGAGCGCATGTAACAGAAGAGAAAGCATGAAACAGCAGATCTTTGCAACGCAGCCTTCACCATGCTGAAAACTGTCCAGAACAACACTCCAAATGACAGACAACCAGCAGCTGGGGAAGAGGGCGTGTAAGAGGACAAGGACGCAGAGGAGCCAAGCAGACCATTCACTGCAGATGATGTGTGTTACACATGTGAGAAGAAAGGACTGGTCAAGGGACAGCTACTAAAACAAATTGGACTGGACTGAGGGGAGAGCGGGAGGAGGAGAGGGAACGGACTCAGCCAAGCCACTGTCACAGGAGAAAGAGGTACTGCACACTCAGACATTACACCAATGAGTACACTGATAATGTAAAAGCAAACCTAGATCAAGGCACCAATGTTTAATTTCACACAGAGGCATATCAAAGGTTACCAGAATACGTTAACTGTAAGGGTTACATTTTTTTATTTTTTTATTTTCTTTTCTTGTTGATTCAGGGGCAACAAACTGTTATAAGAGCACATGGTCTCTCTCCCTCGTCAAAGAGTGATATGTATATTCTATGGGAGCACCAGGCACTGCAGTAAAAGAACATTTTACTGTTCCTCTTCCCTATAAGAACCTGATAATGTTAAAAACAAACATGCATTTCTGTTGTCTGACCATTGTCCAATTATTCTACTGGGAAGAGACTTAATGATAACGCAGGGGTTATCAAATTTAACAATGATAAGGGGCTTTAAAATAATAACTGAAACAATGGTCAATCAAATGGTGAATGCTAATTGTTTTCCATTGATGTTTGCATATCAATGGCGTTTGGCCACATAAAAAAGCAGCTCTTTAATTGAAGAGGCAGAGACACTCATGACAGCTCCAAATGTTACATATACATGTCATACATGACCTGCATAGTATTTCACATGTATCTGAAGATAGGGACATGTCATATGAAACTGACTGGTACCAGAAAAAATCAGCTGATGACTTTGATGTACTGACTGTTGTTGACACTTATTGGGATGCAGATAAATGTGCGGCAGCCATTAGCTAGCCAAAAGACTTGACCATGTTATTTGGTGTTCCTTATTCAGTCCCTCATGTAGCATTTACTAAAACTGCTGCAGGTGGGAGGACATAGGACCATTTGTTAATAGCTGCTCCCAAAACTGACTGACTGGACAAACACCTCTACTGAAGGTGTTCAATACTGTGCAAATTATGTAAAAAGCCTTTTTCTGCTGATGTTCACAGCATGCGCAGCGTAACAATCTTGTTTGTTGATGTAAATGACCTAATCTGCATGTTTTCTATGTAGCAAGAGCAACTCCTCCAAAGGACCAAAAATGCCTTAATTCCTTTCTCCTCTCTCTAAGGCCTGGTTGTAACTTACTAGAGACATGTGGAGCCATAAAGTCTCTCTTTATTTCCTGCCATCTACGACCAACAGACAACTTTGTTGACGCTGGATTGAGTGTGGACTTCTCAGCCTCCCTTTGGGGCGACTCCAAACCAGAACAGTCCTACAGACTCTCCAGTAAATCCCGGACCAGTTTGAGATCCGACACCAGAAGCAACGCCATAGTAAGACTGCGGTTCTGAACTCCTACAGATGGGCTTGAGTGTCTTGGTTTAATTCCCCATTAGTTACCCCTGATTTGACCTTTCTAAAGGAGATTAATTCATTAAATTAATCTTCTATAACCACTCAATATACTCAAATGTTTCTTGAGGGTTCATAACTTCTTTCCTTATTCACAGCATCATTGATTAGTATGACTCCGACATTTATTCCTTCGTAAGTGTTTTATTTTATTATATTTTGTCTTATATATTCATCATATACTTTCAATAAATCACCCTTAAATTTAAAGTTCTGTCTGTTGGTATTCTATTTGGAAGATTGACATCACTGTATGAGAATTCTGTCTCTAGACTTGAGACTGACAAAATTAATAAATTCTGATTTAACTGATTTATCTGATTTTAAATTTAAAATAATTAATAAATCAATTAATAAATTAAGTTTTGCCTTTTTGGTATAAAAAGGATGGTGCCCCTTTAATTAACGAGAGCAAATGAGATATTAAATGAATATTAATTTCTTTAATTAATGTTAATTAATATCCAGAAAAATAATCGCTACATCTATGTTTGTCTGTTTGAAAAAAAAGGGCAATTGCACCATTTATTAAGCATAACTCCTGACGAACTGGCCAAAGAGAAATATGTTGTGGGTTATCTCATTAAACAAATGGATAAACAACTACTGCTAATACTTATTCAAGTCATGCAAAATATCCTTAAACCTAAAAACTAAAGACAAGAAGTGATCTCATTTTTTGGGTCGTGTTCCTATTACTGTGTGTTTATACCTGAATACTCTGTGTTTTGCAGCACCACGACAGTTCAACAGATAAGAGGGACTAGGAGAGTTTGACGGAAATGTGCATGAGGTCAGAGAAAGGTATAGAAAGGCGAGACTGGGGTTGGTTTTGTATGTGTGGAGTAGGATTGAATGCAGTGTGTGATGGGAATCCGGTGGAGCTGTTGCAGAATCAGTATGATGTGATGAGTGGATGGTGTCCTTGAAATGATGGATCCTGCTGAGTTCTGGACCAGTTGAAGTTAATGGAGGATTTCAATTTTTTTATGACGTCTGTTCTCTTACAGCATCATGGAGGCAAACTAAAACCTGTTGCCTATTTTATAGCCAAGCTTAATCCTATAAGCATGTTTCCCTTGAATGTGTACCTGCAGCCGCAACTGCAGAGAAAGCAGTGGTTGCATTAGGTGAAATAGTGGGTTATTCATGTCTTACACTTTTTGTGCCAAATTCTGTCTCTATGATTCTCCTACAGCAGAAACCTTAACACTTATCCACAGCAAGATGGTTACCGCATATTGCAATTCTTTTGAAAATGCCTAATGTCACAGTATAACCACACTGTAAGCAATTGCTGTTAATTTACAGCCAATTTTCAGCATTAATCTACTGTTTTTTTGTAATACGGTTTTGTACTGTATTTAGCAATGCATTGTGGTCTGGTCAATTTGAAGCGACAGCACAAAGACGTATAACGGTATGATAATGTTTCAAATTACGGTACACTACAGTATTTGTGGAAAAGTGGGTGTTTTTCCATGTGGTGGACACATCATAGGAGGAGGCAGTTCAGAGGACACACTTTGGAAGACATGGCATCTGCATCAATCGGGCATCACATCTACAAAATATAAGGTAAAATTTATAAATAATTTTCCTCGTCTGTAATGTTATTTTATTCAGGAAGTTTGACTGACCAAAAATAATGTTCGAAAGCAAACTGATGTTCAGCAAGACGATTATCAAATGTGTGTGCGATTTTGAAATGTCACTTTTCATTAAGGCTGAAATTTAAATAAAGTTAGCTCAATATTTGCGTTCTTTGTCACATGTGTTTTATCAACTGTGAACTGTTTTGGGTAATCTGTAAATTGTATCAACAGTAGCAGTTAGCTAGCTAGCTTTGTGCTAACTAGTGTTAGCTAATGTTAGCCAATTGTTTTCTCCCATGTGAACACTGGCAAATGTCCAAAGTCAAAGCCAAAGTCTGACAACTAAGATTTTCCAGCATTGGCAGCAGAAATGTTTCCCTGTTTGGTCTGTGGTCATAACTGTGCCACGATTTTGGCTCATGTGAGGCACATGAGAATTCATAAAAATACACCTAATTTAACCTTTAAGTGTGTGTTGCCAGATTGTGGTCGGATTTTTAAAAACTTTTCAACTTTCAAGTCTCACACTTACAGACCTAAAGAAAAACGTGTAGTTAGGCCTGTGTCTGTAGTTGAGCTAGCATGTCATGTTGATTTCTGCAGTGCAAGGAGTGAGAACTTGAAGGAATTTTACTCTCATTTGAAAATGCACATCAGAGAGGGGAAAACAGTTGTTTGTCCTTACAGACACTGCAACAAGAGTTTTACAATTTTATCAACATTCACATCGCATATGAGTAGGAAACATAAAACTGGTGCTGAGGAAAATCTGGCTGATTCAGTTGTTAATCCTGGCATCTCCCATGAGAGTGAACAAGAGCAGTCTGATATGCAGGTTGATCCTCCCAGTGATGCAAGTGATGATCAGTCAGAGGTGTATGCAGAAAATGCTGATGAATCCCAGTTCTTGAGAAATGTAGCCCTGTTTTATTTGAAATTGCAAGCAAAGTTTTTGCTGCTCTCCGCTGTAATTCAGACAATTATTGAAGATTTTCAGGAAATACATGATATCAGCCAGTCACATTTGCTTTTCAAAATGAAAGAGAAGTTGGTTACACTAGGTGTTTCAGAAGCTGACACATGCAATGTGATCAATGTCCTGAAAACTGAGGATCTCTTTCGGGCTTGCAACACTCAGTCACTGAAAAATTACCAGAGAAGAAAAACTGTTTTCAAGAACAGCTTTAATTATATTGAGCAAGTTCAGATCTGTCTAGGACAGAATGAAGCAGGCAAAGAGTGTTTTGCTCATTATGTTCCTATTAAACAAACAATTGAATCTCTTTTTCATTGTGAGTCAGTGCGTGAACAATACAAGCAAGTACACTCCAGAATTGGTTCTCAGGATATTCTTTGGGATGTGTGGGATGGCAAAAATATTGTAGACAGTGTGTTCTTCCAGACAGAAAGCTTATCATTGAGCTTGATCCTTTATCAGGATGCGTTTGAAGTGGTAAACCCACTGGTATCTGGGAAGAAAAAGCACAAGATACTTGCAATATATCTCACTCTTGCAGATGTAATGCCACACAATAGATCAAGCACTGACCACATGCAACTTGTTCTTCTTTGCAGAGAACAGGACTTCAAGTATTTTGGCCAAAACTTGATTATGGGCTCTCTGGTCAATGACCTTAAAGATCTTGAGCTCAATGGTGTTACCCTGTCTGATGGAAAGGTCTACAGGGGAACTTTGTGTGCCATTGCAGGGGACAATCTAGGCTCACATAACATAGGAGGCTTTGTAGACAATTTCAGCAGGAGTTCACACTTCTGCAGATGCTGAGGTCACCAGAGAAGCATTCAATGCAGATCCTTTGTTCCAGGGCAATAGACGCACCAAGCAGTCATACAGTGATAATATCCAGAGCAGTGGAGGACAATCTTCTATTAGTGGAGGTATTAAATTTGACTCTGTGTTTAATACACTCACTTACTTCCATGTATGTCAGCCAGGGTTACCTCCGTGTCTTGGCCATGATGTATTTGAAGGCATTGTATCCTCTGATTTGACAATGTACATTAACCATCATGTTAAGGTGGATAAGCAGTTCAGCTATCTTGAGTTGAATCGAAGAATAAATCAGTTCAAGTATCCTGGTAAGGATGCCAGCGACAATCCTTGTGAGGTTAATCCAGAGGGTGGAAAACTTGGGGGACATGCTGTGCAAAATTGGTGTTTGCTCAGAATGTTGCCTGTCCTGACTGGAGACAAAATAGAAAATCCAGGTGACGATGAAATATGGCAGTTGGTTCTACAACTTAAAGAAGTTGTGGAGCTCATTTGTGCACCAGCCATTTCAACTGGCCAGATTGCCTATCTAAGGGTTCTCATTGATGAGTATTTGTATTGCCGAAAGCAAGCCTTTCCTCACCACCCACTGAAGCCCAAACATCATTATGTCAGTCATTATCCAGACCTCATTGTCCAGTTTGGGCCACTCATTCGTCTATGGACTTTACGATTTGAAAGCAAGCACACATATTTTAAACAGTGTTAGAGGAAATTACGTAACTTTAAGAATCCATGCTCTACTCTTGCAGAGAGACATCAGCTTCTACAGGCCTTTCTGAGTGCTGGCAACTTTTTCCCTCCAGCTGTTTTAGTGGAGAAGGGCACACAGTTTTTCTCAGGCGACTACAATGATGACATCAGAGAGGCAGTTGCACATCATAATTTTGAGACTGTTAACTCTCTGATAGCCCATGAAGTGACTGTGAAGGGTACAAAATACAAAAAGAACATGTTCATTGTGATCGATGATGATGATGAGGGGCTTGTATTGGGAAAAATCAAAGTGGTTCTCATTCATAAAGAGTCAGCAGTATATTTTATTGCTGAAAAATATCATGCCATGCAGTGAGGAATGCTCAGACCTGTACATTGGGGAAACTAAACAACCGCTTCACAAGCGTATGGCTCAACACAGGAGAGCCACTTCCTCAGGTCAGGACTCAGCAGTCCACCTCCACTTAAAGGACACGGGACACTCTTTTGAGGACAGCAATGTACAGGTGTTGGCGAGAGAAGATAGATGGTTTGAAAGAGGAGTTAAAGAAGCCATCTTCACCAGACTGGAGAAGCCTTCTCTTAACAGAGGTGGTGGACTCAGACACAACCTCTCACCTACATATAATGCAGTGTTAAGCTCTCTCCCCAGAAAGCTCTCCAAACACTCTCACCTGGGCACATGTGACCGTAACACCTCACATGACAGGGGGAGTTAATGACCCATTCAGGGTAACGACTCTCAGGGGTTACATCACCCTGGGATAAGTTTCTATGGGTCGTTCTCCAACTCCTCCCTTCCTTTGTTGTTGTTTTTCCTCTAGCAAGATAAATACCTGCTTCCAGCACCAGCCATTTGGAACTGAAGAAGCTTCTTGGATGAGAAGTGAAACGTCTTCCCAACAAACTCTACACAGTCCAGTTGCCTTGCCTTTGAATCTTCAGAATCATGCCATACGTCTTCCTGACATGGGTGTCTATAGCCTTACGCTCGTGCAGAAAAGCTACTGTTGTATTAATCAGGAGAATCTGCTAGATTACTATCCCTTGCCTGAGTACACTGTCCATGGCACACCACTGATAATTCTTCACCATTCTGTCCTTTTATTCCAGAATAATGGCTAACTTGAGTGAAGAAATCAGGGAGATCATCTGCAAGACCTTGCCAAATCTCTCTGAAGAGACCCAGGGGCTAATCATTTCTAAACTGCAGAGCTCTGGCTTGGAGTCAAAAGAAGATTTAAGATATGTACAGCAGGAAGACATTGCTGATCTGTTACCTGTCATTCAGTGCCGAAAACTCCTGGATGCATTCAAATTGGGTAATGTTTGGTTAATTCTGTCGCACATAAAAGTAGGGGTGCACCAATACCTATATTATTATCTGTTATCAGACTCGTATCATACTAAAATGGTGTGCAGGTAGTGAGAATGGGTAGACAATTAACCCAGATACCAGGTAACAAGAGCCACATGTAACATATCAGAAACCATACAAACCATTGTTTAGTTTTTGCATTTTTCAAAAACATTTTTCATAAGATTCCTCCTTATTTATTTATTTTTTTGTAGAGACGGAGACAGTTACTTTGGATCTGCAAGTTATTCCAACCTCCTCACCACTGAGTAGTGCTTTTTCAGTCTCTGAGTCTTCATCAGCATCATCAGGCACTTCGCCTTATTCTAGCACATCACAGCTGTTGACCACTGCATTATTGTCAAGCCAGGCAGGAAACGACAATCCAAGCAATGAACCTTCTACATCTCAAATACCGAAAACATGGCCAGAAACATTCCAGGTCCCTTGGGAACAGATGCCACAGGAAATCCGTTCTGCAATTGTAGATGGCAAGAGACCTAAACCGGTGGAGCGAAGACAGATGGTACGAAAAATCATTAGGCAGTACCCAAAGAGTTTTGCTGATATGACAGCAGATGGGTCACTTTTGGGTGGAGGATATAAATCACTTTTGATTCAAGTGTAAAGGAGGATTGACAATATGAACCGTGATGGAAGCTATACACGCCACCAGGCCTCTAGATCCAGTTCTACATACAAGAGGGGGCCAACTGACACTTATGGATGTATAAGATTTCAGCCAGAGCTCCCTCCAGAAGAAACGGATGAGACTGTGGAGCAGAACCGCCAAAGACTGGTGGAGATTTACAGACAGGAGGGTAAAGGTGGAGCTGAAAGATCAGAGGTCAAAAATCTAATGGATCTCACATTCTGTCTACAGCGTTGTCATATAAATGTACTTCCACCACCTGAAATTGAAGATGTGAGAAACAAATGGCCTTTTCTTTTCACTCAAAGGGGCATATATGCTCATTTTGAGTTGCTTACAGACATCAATGTGCTCCGTATGTTGGAACTCAGTATGGAGGAATGTGGGAGAGCCATCGCACAATACTTCATTGGGAAACCTTCTAAGATGTCAAGGATGTCCTTTCTAATAGTGAACATAATGAGATGGCTCTTCGTGTTGTGCAGCTGCTTATGGCACACTTTGGAGAGAAGCTAACAGGGCTGGTCCTTCTTACAGATGTAAGTTTATATTGTCTATCTTGGCCTGTGTTTTTAATTTTGACTGACTTATCTATTTATTCACAGCATAGGAAACTCCAGAAGCCCACTTCTTTTACCTCACAGTCTCAAGGTAACTTAAGTTGTCTTTATCTGTTCCCTACAGATGTCTTCTACTCCAGCTGATATTGAGACTACCCTCACTCTACCTGCAAGTCCTCGCCTGATACTGCCTGGTATGCATTTCATTAATAGACATTATAAATCATATCAACCATTGTTCTTTAGTTACAGATGTTTATGCAAGGTGAGATGCATTCTGATGTTGCTATTTCTTAAAGTTTCAGGTGGAACTGGGGAAGTCACGACTGGGCGCTGGATGATCACCCTGGAGGGCCATGTCATATCTGAGGGCCTCACGTCAACCTTTTTTTTTTTTTTTTTAATATATTTATTTAAGAATTTTTAATAATAATAATTTTTAATAATAAAATAGAACAAAACAAAAAAAAAAAAAAAAAAAAGGGGGAGAGAGGCAAAAGTCACAAGTCACAACAGTGTCATTTGCTACGCTGTCCACCAAAAAAGTCCACAAGTAAGATAGGTGGGTGAAGAGAGTATCATTGGTCATTTATATGCTGGAACACTGGACTCCATATCCTGGAGAACTTCAGCAGGTTACCAGAAAGTTCATATCTCAGTCTTTCCACATGCAGTATGCTTATGAGTTCCCTCAACCAGGTCTCAAACTTTGGAGCTAAATCAGACTTCCATGATTTCAAAATACATCTCTTGGCAATCAACATACCATGAATCACAGCAATACGAATGTTACAATCCAAGTTTTCTAAAGTATTTGAGTGACCAAACAGAGCAGTTTCAGGATCAGGTGTTACAATGACATTAAAAACAGCAGAAAACCATTGAAAGATGAGAGACCAAAAGTTATGCAGTTTCGGGCAAGTCCAGAAGAGATGTGTGAGAGTACCTTCCGAGGTGTTACATCTATTACACAGAGGAGAGAGATCAGGGAAAATTTTGTTTAGTCTAGTCCTAGAGTAATGTAATCTATGTACAATTTTATATTGGATCAGTTGGAGTCTAGCGTTAATTGAGCAAGATTTAATGTTAGATAATATTACATCCCATGTTTCATCCCCAATCTCAATACCAAGCTCCTCTTCCCAGTTTTGTTTTATCCTAATAGAAGACGAATCTAGAGTGCTTGAGAAATAATAAACGCACTCTGAGATCAAGTGTTTTGCTTCAGGGGGATTTAAACAATACATTATTTTCAGATGGCAATTCATATGACTTGGCTTGTCGGACATAGTGTCTCAATTGTAAATATCTAAAGAACTGAGATTTTGAAAGACAGAATTTGGATTGAAGTTGTTCAAAGGAACCCAAATGTCCATCAATATAAACATCTTTTAAGCTAACAATACCCATACAACTCCACTCTCTGAAGGCTATGTCTGTGAGAGATGGTAAAAAATCATGGTTCCGCCAGATTGGAGCATGTACTGAGGTGTTCAGCACAAGACATTTTCTAATTTGATTCCAGATCCTCTGGGTATTCGACAAAACAAAATGATCCTTTCTATAGGCTACGGGGAGCCTTGGAGACGAGAAAAGAAGAGCAGGGAGGAATGTTCCATGCGTAAGACTTCTTTCGATGGCTAGCTATGGAGGCGGGACAAACCCATCCCCCCTCTCAAATCCATACTGCCAGTATACCATCACTCTGACATTAGCAGCCCAGTAATAGTGTAAAAAACAAGGCAGACCCAGGCCCCCACAGTCTCTTGATTTTTGCAGATGACTTTTCGAGATCCTGTGTGCTTTATATCCCCAAACAAAAGGTATAATAATGGAGTCGAGAAGCTTAAAAAAGGATCTAGGAATGAAAACAGGGATATTCTGAAATAAATACAAAAATCTCGGTAGTGAGACCATTTTTACAGCGTTAACACGACCAATCAGGGATAAAGGCAGCGTTCTCCATTTTTCTATGTTCTCTTTGAGTTTGTTCAACTTTTCCATGAAATTTAATTTAAAAAGGGCGCTTGGTTTTTTGGATATTTTATTGCCAAGATATTTCACATAGTCAGAGGTTATTTTAAATTGAGAGGAAGACAGGAATAGTGGGTCCAGGTCATTAGCTATTGATAAAAGCTCACTCTTCTGCCAGTTAATAGTATAACCGGAAACCTCTCCGAAGGAGTTGATAAGCTGCATATAAAGAAATCTTATGGTCTACTCCACCTAGCATTATAGGTTTAATAAGAACATGCTCCCTCACACTGCAAAGAGAAGCGGCAAAAGGGGGCACCCCTGCCGCGTCCCCCTCTGTAAAGGAAAAGAGAGTGACATATCTAGGTTAGTGAGAACAGATGCCTTAGGTGGGGCATATAACATGCGTACCCATGATGTAAAAGACGGACCAAGACCGAACTCCTCCAGAACCCTCAACAGATACCGCCACTCCACCTGATCGAAAGCTTTCTCCGCGTCTAAACACAAGATGGCTTGCTTAGAACGTTTGTCAAAGGGAAAATACATAATGTCCATAACACGTCTAACATTAAAAAAGGAGAATCAATTTGGGAAGAAGCCCGTCTGGTCAGTGTGAATAACAGATTCTATACATTTATTTAACCTTTTTGCCAGTATTTTAGTGAGTATCTTAAAATCTAAATTGAGCATGGATATTGGACGGTATGACGAGGGTTCAGTTTCATCCCTGTCCTGCTTCAACAACAGCGAGATATTGGCATCATACAAAGTTGGAGGGAGTCTTTCAGATTCCATTGAGTGGGAAAACATCCTGTGTAAAATTGGAGATATCTGATTTGCAAATTTCTTATAAAATTCAACACCAAAACCGTCCAGTCCCGGGGTTTTCCCATTCTGCATTGATCTGATAGAATCCGATATCTCAGAAGGGGATAGTTCTGCATTAAGGGCCTTGCGTGAGGCATCATCTAATTTTGTTATGTTTAAGTTTTTTAACCAACTATCCACGCTTCCTGTGGCTTTGGACCTGTAAAGCTCCTCATAATATTCTTTGAAACGAGAGTTTATCAGCTTGGGATCCGTTAAGATTTCTCCAGAGTGTGATTTTATTTTATGAAAAGCCCTGGAGGCCTGTTGCCCCCTGAGCTGGCGAGCTAAAAGTGTGTGAGGTTTTTTTTTCCAAGCTCAAAATATTGACTCCTAAGTCGCAGACCTATCACAGACCTGCTGTGATAGGATCGTGTTATATTCGTATTTCAGACTAAGAATGTTCTGCAATGTTTGAGAGTTACCTGTGTCTCTATATAATAATTCTAGTTGTGAGATCTCAGAGTCGATCTTATCTAACCGTATCTTATTTGACTTTTTCAGGGCCGCCTCATATGCAATAATATGGCCTCTCATAACAGCTTTGAACGTTTCCCACAAAATGGAAACCGAAACATCTGAGGTGTCATTATTCTCAAGATATTGTGTGATTTTTGCTGACATATGTTTACAAAAATTTTCATCTGTTAACAGAGATGGGCGAAAACGCCATGAGGGATACTGTCTAGATTCCTTGAAATCAAGAGTAATGGAGGTTGGGGCGTGGTCCGAAATCAAAATATTATAATATTTGGTGTTTGTAACATTTGGTATGAGTTTGGCATCCAGTAAAAAAAAATCAATACGGGAATATGATTTATGTTTGTTGGAAAAAAAGGAATATTCTCTATCTGTTGGGTGTTGGAGCCGCCATATGTTAACTAAGTTATTGTCAGTGATAAGATTCTTTAAAACCGTGGAAGCGTTAGAGGGGTTACATATTTTGCTAGCTGACCTGTCAAGATAAGAGTCAGGTATTACATTATGATCCCCAGCAACAATTAAAATTGTGTTTGAAAGGTCAGGCAACTTCTCGAAGGTTTTCCTAAAAAAAGCTGCATCATCAACGTTTGGCCCATAAATGTTCAACATCGTAATATGAATAGAATGAAGAAGGCCTGTGACAATGATATATCAGCCATTCGGGTCACATATTGTAGAGATATGTTTAAAAGGTATGTTTCTCCGAATAATGATTGCAACACCACGAGCTTTGCTTGAGAATGTGGATTGAAATATTTGGTCTGCCCAGCTGCAACGCAAACGCTTCTGTTCAGATGGTCTAATATGAGTCTCTTGGAGGAACAGCATGTCTGCAGTCAGAGAATTAAGATGGGCAAAAACCTTAGCACGCTTAATTGAATGACCCAGGCCGCGAACATTCCAACTGACCAAGTTAATACCCTCATTCTTACTCTTAGGTATCATAAATAAGCAAAAATTATGTTATACGGACAGTGACACAGTGAATTGCCCCAAATACAAAAAATAAATAAATTCAAAAACACTAATAAAAACACTTAAATTGAACGTACATTTACCCACCCCAAACTCCCACTTTCCCAAACAAAGTGAGAGAGAGTTGCCTAACATGCTGTCTTCAGGGGTCCTATTCCAGTTAGTTCCTAACCAGTAATACCACTAGATGGTTAACTTAAATAAACGGAGTCCCATCCGATCACAGGAAATAATAATAAACCTCATAACATCTCAATAACAAAAATTAGAGAGTGCCCAAGTCTTGATGAATAACAAAATAAGACAAATTAGGCACCTTGATTAAACAAAACATGGCACTTGTGGCACTTAAGTAAAACAGAGAATAGAGCAAACTAATAAGAGAGAAACATTTAACAAGTGGTTCAATACTTGACAGTTCCCCGCAACTGCAGGTCTGTGCCATAGCAGGTCAAAGCCAAGGCTTGGGCGTCTGCCGTGTAAGGAGAAGTAATGTTAACAGATCTGTCCTGCTGCCTGCATCAGCCGGTGTAAAGTGAACAATCCCGTATACGGGCATCACTGCTCCCCAAAAGCATGGTAATCGAGCAGGAAGCGCTCTGCATCTTCTGGAGTGTTGAAAGTCATATCAATGTCAGTACCTCTGGTAACTCGGAGCCGTGCAGGATAGAGGAATCCGGTGCGCATCCCTGCGTTGATGAATTTCTTCCTCACCTCCTCAAACACTTCATTGTCTCCGCTGGGAAGTCAGGGTATATATAAATCCGTTTCCCATTGTGGGTCAAAGGGGTGTTCTCCCGTGCCAACCGCAGTATTTTCTCCTTCATCCGAAAGCTGTGAATCCTAGCAATCATGACACAGGGACGCGCTCCGGCGTCAGATGGCTGCCCCAGTCGGTGTGCTCGGTCAACCTCTATCGGGGCGGGGAAGTGAGTAGGGCCCAGCAAGTCCCACAAAAAGTTGGCAAAAAACTCCACAGGGTTTTTACCCTCAGCTCTCTCTGGTAGGCCCACCACTTTTATATTCTGGCGCCTGGAGCGCGCCTCGAGGTCGATGACCTTCTCTTGGAGCAATTTATGACTTGCCTCTAATTGTAGCCATTGTTGCTTTAGCTGGGTCAGCCGGGTGTCATGGTCGCTGCTAGCCGCCTCTACCGTAGAGATCCGAGTATCGTGTTCGGCCTGAGTGGCCTGAGTGGCCTGAAGGGTCGCCTCCAGACTGTTGAATCGGTCGTCCATCCTCTTACTCATGTCATTTATAGCCGCGAGGATAACGGAAGTCTCAGCGTTAGCCGCCAGCGGAGTTAGCTCTGAAGAGTCCTCATCGCCTCTGATGCTTGCACTAGCTTTAGCATTAGCCTCCCGTGCTGAGGATGCAGAGGGTGCTTTCTTGGCATTAGACTGTTGTTTCTGATCCCTCCTGGTGGCCATAAGTGCGTAAATGAGATATGAACGTAGTGCTCGACTTTCCAGCAGATGAAAGTAACTGAGAAGTGTTATATTGCTTGAATCTTGATGTGTCGGATGGGAACTCTGAGAAAGTGCGTCTACACCATAACGTGCACTCTAGCGCCCCTCCACGCCAACCTTTTTGACAGGACTTGCTGCTGTGTTTGCAATCTACTATATCTTCAACCTTCAGTATCAAGAAGAGGCGGCCTGCACTCTGGAATTCATTCAGAGGTAAGACTCCTTTTATTTACTGGTTGTAATTATAGGTTTTTATTTTTGCACAGTTGCAATCCTTGAAACCTGATAACCACATATCATTACTACACACTTAAAGATATATTTTGGATTTTTTAACATAAGATGGTATTAGTTACTTACCGATATTGACACAGACATAAACTCAAGGAGGCAGTCCTGAAATTTTCCAGAAATCTCCCTGCCAGCTGGTCAGTTAAACAAGTTGGCAGCAGAACATGGGTTTAGGTAACAAAAACATTTCAAGCTACAACACATAAAGAACATGAACCAGTCACTCAAGAGTACAATATAAATTGATTTATTCTGCTTTTGATACTCTTGACCGATCTCTCTATAAAATATTTTCTACTGTATGCAGTAGAGCTGATTTTCATATCACTTCATGATATCAGTACTGGTTAGTAGCTGATTTTACCTTATGTTATAAAACCCAAACAATCCCTTTAAGACTACTGTTCCTAATAGGTTTCCATTTAGTCTCTGAACTTAGACTATTGCGATTTCAGACGCTTTATCGGTATCAATCAAGAGAGAGGATCAAAGGCCATCCGGGGCAAGGTTGTCTCCAAGAAGACTGGTGGGATGGTCCAGAAGAAGAATGTGACAGTGAATACACGCGTCTCCACACTACTGAAGAACCTCCTTGACTTTGAATGGCATTTCATATAGGTCAGTGAGCACTCTCACATCTCTCTTTTACTTCATGTTTTCCACACTGGCGTTGACACATAAGGCCACAAGAGATTTTTTTGTTTGTTTTCAGCTTAATAAGCATTGATTAGGCATTGTTATTGTACATAGTAATGTACAATAACATCTAGTCATTTTTGATTAAATTTTGCTTGTTGCTGTTTTACAGTGGCAATAAATCCACAATAAATCCAGTGAGATGAACAACTAGCGAAGTGAAGATCATCTCTACCTGAACCAGACTCTTCCTCTTTGAATCAGGACTGTCCACTCCCACCCAGACTCTCAAGTTAAGTAAAGCATGCACCTACCTCGCAGGACTATTTCAGAGGTCATCTTGCCTCCCTCACAGGACTATTTTAGAGGTCAACACACCTACCTCGCAGGACTATTTTAGAGGTCAACGTGCCTCCCTCACAGGACTATTTTAGAGGTCAACACACCTACCTCGCAGGACTATTTTAGAGGTCAACGTGCCTCCCTCACAGGACTATTTTAGAGGTGAACACAACTACCTCACAGGACTCTTTTAGAGGTCAACATGCCTCCCTCACAGAACTTTTTAGAGGCCTACAAGTACACCTCATAGGACTATTTTAAAAGGTAAACAAGCATACCAAATGTTACTATCGTTGCAAATTTTCGAAAAGTTTTTTCTGATGTTTGTCTTCAGATTAGTCTTATTACACATTTTCAAAATGTTCTCAACAGTTGAGTTTATTTTCCAAATGTTGATAGAGTCAACTTCAAGATGGTAAGATAGGTCACCTATAATAAAGACTGTTACAACTACTTTTATATCAAAATACATATTATGTCTCAGGTGTTTTCTCGTTTGGCAAGTGACAGTCTGACATGCAAAGTTAAGAAAAAATCCCATTGAATTTGAGCAGTCATTATAAGGCACTTTTTAGTTTTCTACTCAAATCTCTTTTAGTTTGTTACTCTGGGTCATACATGTTTTCTGCCATTGTCTTTCACAGTAAAATTTTTTGTGTTGACACTTGCCTTTTAGATAAAGGTGTGTTTAAGTTATATCCTTTCTCTGTTGTTGTTTTTTTCATAATTAATCATTATAATGCATATTTTTGCGCAGATTTCTGTAGCTCACAGAACAATAAGATTCTGATTTTAATTGAATTTAAGATTGATATTTTAGACATAAACAAACTGCAAACTGCCTAATTGAGTTATTTTATAATCAATTATAGCTGTCTGCAGTAAAAAGTGGGAATTTAAAGTAATCTACAAGCAACCTTACCTTAATGCAATCTGTGAAAACTGTATGTTTACTGTAGAAGTACAATGTAGCTGGTGTGTCTGCTGCTAGTATTGTAACATAAATTATAAAAACATACAGAAATATGCCATATTTTATTTTTACAGCAATAGGCTGTAAAGTCATTTCACAGTACAAAAAATGTTAAATATCAGTAAAGTGCTGGCGTCTCTGCTGCCAGCATTTTACTGTAAATAAAACAAAATACAGAAATATGCTGTATTTTATTTTTACAGCAATAGGCTGTAAAGTCATTTCACAGTATGAATGCTGTAAAATAGCAGTAAAGTGCTGGCGTCTCTGCTGCCGGCACTTTACTGTAAATTATTTACAGTGCATGTACTAACTTTAATCCTGTAACTCTTCTGCCTATTCCAGGGAGAAATGACGAGGAAGAGATCCATGACTGCAACATAATGTTGCAACAAGTGTGCAGCCTGAGAGCTGATCTGAATAACCCTTAATTGATTCTGTTGTAGAAGGTTTAGTGTCCAGGAATGCAGGCACTGGTAAAATGACAAAAACTGACAAAAATTTCTTAAAGAAATGAAACTTTTTTGGCATAATGCCAGAGCAGATTCTGCAACAATATCTGCACTGCTGACTAAGGACATTTATATGATGCTTGCAACCAATATTAACATGTCTCCTTCTAAGTAACTTTTAGCAGTGCAACCACAACAGATGCCTGAGGATGTGTCTGCAGGAAAGCGAGTGCCTGCAGTAAACTTAATGACGTGTTGTATAAACCAGATAACAAGCCTTGCTTCCTTACAGCATTGATTCCTCTGCTAAATTGACACATGGGTTGGACCACGTGTCAAAAGGGGGGGTGTATAAAGCAGCAACAAAATTTTGGTTTACAAAATTTGTCGAGTGTGTGCAGAAAATTATTCCAACAGGTGCCATATTTGCATGACGTACAATACTGGGAGATTGAGGCCTATCCAGCAGATCCAGTGGCCAGCACACTCCGTTAGATCCAGCCAGGCGACTGGGTGAGAATGAAAGCTGTGACAGCAACAAGGTGGAACCAGGCTAGGACCATACCAAGCCCTTCTGATAACACTGCAGTGAGAATAACGGAAAGAGCAACCTGGATACACGCAAGCCACTGCAGGAAGGTGCCAGGACCTGCAGACAACCTTGTTTAAAAGACTAATTATTTTTAAAAGTAACTCGCTCTCACACAAACTTATAGCGAGGCAGCAAGACCAGCCCAGCTGCATGGTGCAAGCCAAGCGCTGCCACCGCTGCAACGACGAATCACACGATGCACACACAGGGACCTAGAGATAACACACTACATGAGGCACTTTTCAATGCCCAACGAGGGGCACCGAGGGAGCGCTGATCTACGTGGGATCATCTGAAGACAAACGAACAAAGAGAAAACAGCGTGGATAATAAAATTGATAAGCTGAGTCACTGTTAAAAGAGAAAGCAAATGTAGTTGTAAATAACGAAGGGTAAAAATCTATGGTTATTAATGTGAGAGAGCTAAACATCACCACCGGTTGTATGTATGTGAACAATTACCTCAACACTCTGTCTCAGCTATTCCAGCTATCCCCTGGGCCTTAAATTCATCTGTAGTTTTTGGGATAACCACAGCCCTATCAGTTGAATTAAATATATAATATAAATCAAGTTGCATTATAGGAAATCTTACTGATTCCTTATTAATGTTTAATGTGTGAGTTATTGACTTTTCACAGTAGAAGGTGTGTATTTTTAAAGCCTCAGCAGGGTATCATGATTGGATATTTGAACCCTTGTTTTAATCTGTAAGTATTTTCTCCACCAACAGACAAATAGTTTATCATAAATGATAAAAAGGGGGGAGTTGTGGTGGAAATTTTGCATACATTTATTATTTACCTGATTAGTTCTGTGACTTCAACTGTGAATGACCTGGTGAACTCTCCTGCTTCACACCCCACTGTGTCACCCTCTGGGCACAGAGGTCAGGGAGAGATCTGGAGTAACACAGGAGATTATACCTAGGAGAAATTTCCTGAGGAGAGTCTCCAACTGTTTTATTGCACCCCTATCAACAGCTGGCAAGTTCTGTGTTGTTTTTTCTCCTTCCCCCAAAGCAAGAGGCCTCCTTGAGAGGTATATAAGGGAGTGTCACATTTGCTTCAGTGGGACAATACTCTGAACTGCTTTCTGCCGTGTGCTTCTCTGTATTGTCTCCTTCTCATGAGAATAAAGGCTCGGTGCATTGCTACCTTTTCCAGTCTTGTTTTTTGACTCTCCATAGGCAGATCAATTTCAACAACAAGTTAAAGAAGTACAGTTTAAAATTATCAATGGTTCCTATCCTGTGATTAATTTTTTTCTCATGGGACCTCTCACTCTGCTGCAGTGATGATATTATTTCATAAAAACTCTGGCAAGATAGTTGAACACAAAAGTGACACTGATGGACATTGGATAATGGTGGTAACTGAGCTGGATAATCAAAAATTTATCCTCCTCTGTGTTTATGGTTACAACATCACAACAATAAACAGATGTAGCAGGATGAGGTTGCTGCCACCCTCATCCGCACTTGACTCCCAGGGTGTGTGTCAGCCAATGACCGCCTGGGGGCGCCCTATAAAAGGAGGTAGGGGAACCTCCGGCAGCCCTCTTGCTTGGTGATTCTCGGCTCCATTCTCTTCCGGGTTCACCCGGCACCTGCCGCTGCTCACACACAGATGCCCTGTGTGTTACTCCCCTGGGGATGCCTCCTGTAGCTGCGATCGGCACGTAATGTCACCTCTCCCTCAGGGTGGATAAGTGGTGATCTGCCTGGTAGGTGACCCTCCTCAGGCTAAACCTGTTGGCTCTAACCTTTTTAATGTATCACATAATCATGGTGACAGGCCTTCCTCTCTCTCTCTGTGTTAGCGCTCGTGGGCTACCGCAGTGGGAGACCTGGGAGGCGGCTGCTTTGTTTTCAAGGGCTGCTTTGCTCCACTTCCTGCTTCGCTTTACTGGACTGCTTTGTTTTGCTGAGCTTCACTCTGCCCAGTGAGTCTGGGCTGGGCTTCGCTCCGCGTACTGGTCGGTACTCATCGTTTTTATCTGCTTGCTGCTCTGTGTTTCGTGGGAGTGGGGCTCCTTTGTGTATGTGCCCCCGGCTTGGCCTGGATAAGCCGCAGGCTGTTCAACGCCCCGCATGCATATGACCTGACGCCTCAGCGCCTATCGGTCCGGCAGGCCAAGAACTCTTATTGACTATGGGGTTTGGGGAATTATTGATGATTTGAGTTATTGTTTTTACTTTTGTTGTGTTTATTAATTGATATGGGTCGTTACTTTCTCTTTTTTTAGGGGGACTTTAGTAGTGATTGATTTAAGTTTCCTTTGTGATTAATTTCATTTTCTTTGTGATCAATTTTGTTGGGGTTTATTAGTGACTAATTTCATCTCCCTTATGATAAGTTTCTTTGGGGTTGATTTGTGATTTCTTTCCTGTTTGGGCTTAATTAATTGATTATTTATTTACTTCAGGGAGTTTAGTGGTTTAGGTTTTGGTATTTAAGTATATTTGTTCATTTATTTAGATTGAAATATTTTGAAGTGATTTATTGTTTTTGTTCCTTCTTTTTGGGTGGTTTGGGGTATAATTAGATTTTCGTTATTTTGCTTTAATTATTGGTTAGGGGGATTTGTTACTCCCTTTAATTGATATTAATTTGATTAGGTTGGGTGTAGTGGGATATTCCTTTTTTTTAACCATTTGAGTTTGTATTGTTGTGTTTAATTTCCCCTTCTATTTTCGTTTTCTTGTCCTTTCAGAGCTGGGAGCCACGGGTGAAGAAGTTGGTGTTTAGGGTGGTGGTGTCCCCTTCCTTGGTGTGCTGTGTTCCTGGTTTGGGCTCCCCCTTCCACGTCCGTGCGAGTGAGTGTGTGTCTGCCACGAGCGTCTGGGGTGATTTTTGTTAATTTTTGGTTCCGTTGGTATACCTCTCTCCTCCTCATCAGCCCCTCTTCACCCCTGGTACGTCCCAGTCTCTGATTGGTCCCCTTACTTTTCCCCCATTCCCTTTTTTTTTTAACTGGGTTTTAATAAAGTTTACCTTTTTGTTGTTTAATAAAGATTATCTTTCTGTTTATACTGGAACCACGTCTCTGGCTTGTTCAATAACAGACCTGTGTCCTTCTGGTTAAGGTGTGATTCTTTGGGTGCAATTCCCAAGGTGGCGTTGTCAGGCATCTACCTTTTATGGCTAAAATTATTTGAAGGGGATTGAGGTCCAAGCCCTCAGCTCCGGGTACCCCACATACCCTTCCCCTCCTCCAGACTGCGTTGCCACACAGAGAACTGATGTTAGACGTAGAGCTTATGAGGGAAGAGTGTAAAATAAGTCTTATGACAGAAAATGTGATAATGGGCAGGGATTTCAATATGGGTTTCAGGTTACATACAGGTTTCCCCTATATTTAAGTTTAATTTTCATACCTAATAGTACTTTTTCAAGCACTCGGTGGATATTTCTGCTTCGTGTATACTCTGAGCACACTGAGATGGCAGCAAGTTCGAAAAAAACAACAAGCAAACAGCCAGCAACAGGCCGTTGCCTGGAGCTTGCCGTGCTAGTTAAGCAAGCAGTAGCAGAGGCTATCAAAGAGGCTATCCCCACACTCGTGGAGGACGTGCTATCTCAGCTGACAAACAAGACACAGGCACTGGTGGATGCACAGATCGCCGTATTCCATGGTGAGATGGTTGCTTTACAGGATGACATATCGAAGTTTATGGATTATATGGAGAAAGACGAGAATCGTATGGCGGAGGTTGACAGCTGGCTCGCTTCGTCAGTGGGTAAGCTAGCAGCAAAGCACACCCAACTGGAGGACAAAATTGCCGACTGAGAGGACAGGTCCCGACATGTGCGCGGAGTCCCTGTAAAGGAAGAGACATTACATGTTCTTGCTTTCCTGTCAGATGTCATCCCACGGTGGTTTCCCAACCTGGGCCCTGTTGAAATTATGCATGCACACCGCTTAGGTGCCCCGAAAGAAGATGCAAATGGCAAAGCGGTGCCCCGCTCCATCATCTTCAAGCTGCTGCGCTTTACCATAGAGATGGAGGGAAGGACCATCCGCTTCGGCCCAGACTACAGCCTGCACACGTTCAAGCGCAGGCTGGCCTTCTCCGAGGCAATGGACGCTTTGCAGAAGCTTAACTTTCGCACTTTTCTCCTCTATCCTGCAAAACTTAAAGCAACGCGAGGAGGAACGAATCATTTTTTCAATGCTCTACAGGAGGCAAAGAACTTCATCTCTTCTCTGGATGAATAATCTACAACTCATCTGGCAATTATGCCAGTTGCCTGGTTTCATGCTAAATGGTGTTGGTGTTGCTGCTGTTTGTTGACTCCTGTTTGAGTTTTGTTTGGAGTCTCAAGATCTGTTTTTGAAAAGAAAATAGGAGGGCTTTATGTATCTGGGATTTTGCCAAATCAGCTGTAAACCACACAGCTCACTAGCTGTGTTCTAATTGTATTCAGTATTAATATGCACCTGTAACATACAGCGGATTAGTACTATAGCTTGTATCAGTAATATGGTATGATATAAACATCACTATTACGGGGGGAGTGGCTGCGCGCATGTAGGGAAGAGACATGCCAACCGAGGATCACAGGTCCAACTTGTGGGGAAGAGTTAGACTGGCCATGAGGAGTCGATTTCCTGTTTTGTTTTGTTTTATTATTGTTTTGTTTTTCTATATCTCTGTGTTGGCCGGGTTTTTGTTGTCATGCCCTCTCTCGTTCCTTGGAGAGTGGTGGGTTCATGGCGACCGGGGTTCTAGGGTGGGAAGGATCTCTCTCTGCATTTTAGTTCCACATTTTGGTCGGTCAGTTGCACTACATGTTGTTTCACCGCTTTGCATTTGGTTTGTATCACAGCACTAGCCATCATTATGTATTATGTGTAGTATGCATGTAATCAGCTGGAATGTAAATGGGCCTAGACCTTTTAAGAAGACAACAGGTGGATATTGCCGTTATACAGGAGTCCCATTTAAGAATCATAGATGTCTGCCGTTTCTAAAACAAACATTACTTTGTGGCCGCCTCAGCTTCACTTGACACAAAAACTAGAGGCTCGTTAGTAGTACTGAGACGTAATTTCTCAATAACTACACGTGAACAGTTTGGAAGTGAGGATGGCAGAATCTCTTATATCAAGACTATTATATCTGGACACAGATTTGCTTTTATTTCAGTTTATGCTCCATCCCAATATGAACCAGAATTTTTTCCTAAGCTAACAGAACTCTTATTGTATCTTCAAGATTTTTCTCTTATCCTTGGCGCAGACATGAACTGTGGTGCAAATGTGATATTGGATAAATCCGTTCAACGCTCCACGGCCATACAGCTACAAGCATCAAGAGATTTTCAGAACTTTTTGTCAGCACTTAGTTTAACAGATCTTTTCCGCACGATAAATCCCATATCTAAATAGTTCACATTTTATGCAGCAAGACATCAGAGTTTCTCTAGAATAGATTATATATTAACCTCATCCACTTCCCTCTCTGAAATACATGATGTTGTCATTAAACCTCCTTATCACATCATAGCATTGTTGCAGCGCATTTTACACTCCAAGGTACCCTCCCTAGAGCTCCATTTTGGCAGTTTAATATTTCACTTCTGAAGAATGGAGATTTTTGTACCTTTCTCAAAGAAAAATTGAACACCTTTATAAATATTAATGCAGGCTCAGTAGATGACCGTAGATATTTATGGGATGCTATAAAGGGATGCATTAGGAACTCCTCAATCTTTTTCTCATCCCACCTCAACAGGAGTAGACTTAACAGGAGAATACCCTTGCCGAGCTAGAGGTGCAACAACAAGCTTCATACTCCGAGGCATTACAAGGCACAATAGCATGACAAGAATTGAGTTGAACTCTTTGTTAAGGCATAGAGCCGAGTTCTTAATGCACAGGACCAGAAGAACATATTATTTCAGTGGTGCCAGACCAAGTCACCTTCTAGCTTTAAGACTGAAAAAACATGAAAAATACTCAAATATCACAGCCATTAATAAACCTCAAGGCAGCCTGAGTAACCCACTTGATATTAATTCTGAATTTAAATCTTTCTATTCATCTCTGTATAATTCTGAAATTTCCCTCGATAAGGATGCATGTGCATATTTTTTACAGGAACTTGATCTACCTTCTTTGTCTGGCAATGAATCTGAATCACTTAATTCCCTAATTTCTCTAGAAGAGTTGAGGAATGCTCTTATTAATATGAAAAAGGGCAAGGCCCTGGGCTGGAATGGAATTCCACCCGAGCTATACCTTACTTTCTGGGATATACTTGGTAAACCACTATTGGACATGATTAACACAGCCATTGATAAGGATGCATTTAGTTCTAACAATAGTATAGCTATAATCACAGTCCTACCTAAACCAAATAAAGATTTGACTAAATGTGATAATTATAGACCTCTCTCCCTGCTGAATGGGGATGTTAAACTGTATGCTAAAGTACTCGCAACCGGGTTGGAGACACATCTTACGAAACGGATACACATTGATCAAACTGGTTTTATTAAAACTCACTTAGCATCTGATAATATGCGTCGATTGCTACATGTCATTCATGCAGCCAGTAGTATTGATACTCCTTGCTCAGTTTTATCGTTGGATACTGAAAAAGTGTTTGATCATTTGCTCTGGACCACTTTTGACAAGTTTGGGCTGGGTATGCATTTTATTAATATGATTAAGGTTTTATACGCAAACCCCTCTGCAATGGTCTATACAGGCTGTTGCAGGATGATGTGTCTCATCCGTGCTTCATTATGAGCTGCATTGTCAGCCAATGACCTCATGGTGGCACTCTATAAAAGCGAGTGTTGACAGCCTCCTCTCCATCTTGCTCTGGCCGTCTCCGTCACTTCCGGGTCCCTCTGTTCCCCTCCTCTCGCTGTTACCGGTGCAGGTATGTTAGCAGTGGCTGCTAGCAATGCTCATTCATCATTGTGTCACACTGATTTGCCTGGTTGGGCTTGTTTTTTTTAGACACCAGTGCGGTCTGCGGCTCTCGAGGTCACCGTCGCACAGCACCTTTTTATGACGTGCTCGTCTCGTTTTCTCCTCTCTCTCTCCCTCGTGGGTGATCCCCACGGGGCCTGATTGGTATGTATGGCTAATGACTGTGTTCTTTCTCTGCTCCTCCAGAATTACTAAAGCTAATTCTTTATTTGTAACAGGGGCTGTGTGGACCAGGTGTTTTGCTGGGGAGTTCCAGCGGCGCTAAAATTAATGTAAGGACATCGCAGCTTTGTCGCTGCTTGGATGCTGCTTTGCCCTGCTTCGCCTCTGCTCTGCTCTGTTAGCATTTGCTGCTTTGACTGTGTCACCTTGCCTGTGCTGCTTGCCTCGCTTCGCTGCTGCTTTCTCCTGGCTTCAGTGGCTGCCACACCCATTCTGACTCGGTGTCGGCAGTTTCTTTTTCGCCTCGGCCTTCTGCGGCTATAAAACCCTTAGGTGCTCTGTGCAGCCGAAGCTACGGCTAACGGCCTGCTGCTAACCCCGCTCGGGCCTGTGGGTCTGTCGCTGCCAAGGAGCTTCAAAGAACAAACTGAACTGCTAAATCTGCACGGCTGACTGGACCAACTATATGATCGATGTAAAGCTGACTTTCTGTCAGCTTCTTAAAGTTAATCTTAATGACTAACTGAGATCAGTGGGGTTATTTTGGTTTGTAGTTAATTCCTTTTTTTCTTTTCTTTTCTTTTTGGGGTTCTTTCATTTCTAATTCATTCCTTTAAGGTGACATTTTGGGTTGATTTGGTTTAAGTCCATGGGTAAACATATTTTGGGTTGAATTTGTTTCCATGAGTTAGCTTGAATCATTTCTCACTGCTTTATTCTTTTATTTCTCTCGGTACTTAATTATTTTCCTTGTGTTTGATTCCTTTGTTTTGATAAGGAAGAAACTTCAGTTGTTAACTGAATTTTGGTTTTGGGTTTAATCATTTAGTTCTGTTGTTTTGGCAGCGTGTGTTTACTTTGCATTAGTTATCTGGGGGGCTGCCCCCTTATTGCTTAGTGTAATTAATATTAGTTGAGTTGTATTTTGGTTACCTTTTGGTGTGTGTGACCCGCTAATTCCCCTTTTGTTTTTCACCTTTTCAGTTGCTGAGAGCAGACGGCGGTGGTTCCTGGTGTCCTGGTGATGGTTCCCTCTTATGGTGTGCTGTGATCCCCGGATTTGAGTTGTTTCACCGAGTGCGTGTTAGTGTGTGTGCCACGAGTGATTGGGTTGCTTTTCTTCCTGGGAATCCCGATTGTGTTCTGACCAACCACTGCACCGTTGATGAGCCTCAGCACCTGAAGGTTTTCCCCTCCCCGTGTGTGTGGTAAATTTTTAAAGGTCTATTTTTATACTGTCTGATAATAAAAGTAATTGTTGGAACTTGGAACCATGTCTCATGCTCTCTCTGAAATAGAACGAACTTGTGTGATCTAAACTGTTTTGGGTTGGTAAATAAAAAAAAAACTATTTCCTTGGGCGAAATTCCCAAGGTGGCGTTGCTGGCATTTATAAGTTAAATGGCAATTGTAAATTAAACAAAATTGATCCAATTCCACCCTCGAGTTGCCACAAGGCAATATCTGCTCTACCCAATTCTCAATATCTAGGGGCACTCGTCAGGGCTGCCCCCTCCCACCTCTACTTTTTGCTGTCTCTCTTGAGCCACTGGGGCAGAAAATAAGACAACACCCATCTGTATCTCCCATCACGTTTTGTAACACAGATCATATCTCTATGTACGCGGATGACATTCTTCTCTACGTTAGGCAGTGCTGTTACCTCAATCCCACATCTTCTTTCTTCTTTTGATTCATTCAGTTTTCTCCCTGGATATAAAATTAACTGGGCAAAGTCATCACTAATGCATTTAAATACAGCTGCACTTCTATGGAGAGAATATTGTTTCTTTATTATTCAATCAATTAAAGGTTTTGCAACCAAAAAAGAGAGTTGAGACCACAAAACATAAAGTTGCAATCAAAAAAGGAAAGATCAATCAAATAGAATAGATTTGAGACCAAAAAACTGTAAGTGAATTTGAGATCAAAACAGAACAGGTTGCAAATGAAAAGAAAATAATTTGAGAACATATTGATTTAACTTCAATCAAAACTAATAATTTTTGCTTGCAAGTTCAAAGTATGGCTTGCGAATTCTAAAGTTTTGCTTGCAAGATCAAAAGTTTTGCTTGCAAATTCTAGAGTTTTGCTTGCAAGCTCAAAAGTTTTGCTTGCAAATCTGACTGGACTAAATGGGTGGGGCCAACACTGGTGGAAGAGACAATAGTTCCTATTGGTCAGTTTGACCTTGCCCGACCGCCAGTCATCGCTGCTCACCTCCTCTGTGCTGTTGCTGGCTGCTTCCGCGCTGAATTATGCTAAATATTTTAGGCTACAACCGGCCGTACATTCATAACAATAATTATACGGCCCGGTTAGTGCAAGCACACTGATTAGCATGGTTGTCTCAGCTTGTCCCGGCTTGAGCAGAGTAGCCGGTGAGGGTAGGGAGCATACGAGGCGGATTCAACGCAAGGCTGTGATTGCAACATGTTGCATGGTACTCGCGGGGTCACCGTTCCTACAAAACAGTAGCCCTACTACCGCTGACTATGAAACTTTATTGACTAATTGCGGGGCCAGTTTCCAGTGCATAGCAGCCTGACGCTGTGAGAGGGTGAAAGTGAGCCGGTGTGCCGTATTAACTGGTGACAGTCCAGGCAGACTTGAAGGGGGCGTGCCTTTGAAGGACCCATTTGTTTACCATCCAAACATCTTCCGAATGCATATTGTACACAAAAATACGCCTCTACACCCATATATTTAGAAGTGTCAGTGACTTCACAATATTTAGCGTGACAACGAAAGATTTTGAAGAATTACACACTTTTAGAAGGCGTAAATATACGGCAGGGAATACATAGGTAACTATCTAGATGCCTGATCAAAACGGCAAACTATGGACTGTGTCAGCTTGTGATAGCCCCGTAGTCCGCATTTTACTGTCACTTCAGCGACTCAACGAACAATTTGTTTATGTTTAACATTTAACAAAGTCAGGAGGACTTGGTAAAAACAGGTACAGCGGAGTTGTTTCATTGTTTATTATTATGATTGTGAGGCATTTTCTGTTAGAGAATGGGCTATTAAATTAATATGTAGAACTAACATGTTTATACTGTACAGCTTCTGATTAAATAGTCTAGGTAACCACAGACTACATCACCAGTTAACATGAAAGGCGATCACAAGCAAAACTTTTGAACTTGCAAGCAAAAAATATTAGTTTTGACTGAAGTTAAATCAATATGTTCTCAAATTATTTTATTTTCATTCGCAACCTGTTCTGTTTTGATCTCAAATTTTTTTTTTTGGTTGCCACTTACAGTTTCTTGGTCTCAAATCTCTTCTATTTGATTGATCTTTCCTTTTTTGATTCCAACTTTATGTTTTGTGGTCTCAACTCTCTTTTTTGATTGATTGAATAATAAAGAAACAATATTCTCTCCATATACTTCTGGTTCCCCTGCCCTCCCATTTGCCAGTAGTAAAAAGTTTTAGATATCTTGGAGTTGAAATTTTTCCCTCCACATCGTCCATTGCAATAAAAATTTTTCAAGGTATATATAATCAGATAGAAAAGGACTTTGAGCGTTGGTTGAATCTCCCAAATTCATTTCAAGCCCGAATTGCAATAGTTAAAATGAATATACTCCCACGTGTTAATTTTTCCTCTTCTATGATCCCTCTCGCTCCACTGCTGGGCTACTGGGACAAACTTCGATCATTAGTTTCTAAATCCATATGGAAAGGGAAAGCGAGACAAGACACAAAGTGGGCTAGCTCTTCCTTATTTCAAAATTTACTTCTAGGCCTTTGTGCTACGCCCTCTATCTACAAGGTTCAACCCAAGTTCCTCAGTCTCCTGGAGATCAATCGAGGAGAATCTTGCATTACCACACAGGTTGCAACACCTTGTATTTGCTAACATTAAAAAATGCCAAATTACGTTTACGCCCCGTTATTTCCTTTTTACTTGCATCTTACCGTACTGTAATGAAATATCTTGGCATAGATTGTAAATGGCACAATCACACACCAATTTTCAGTAATTTCTCACTTCTTACTGGTAATAAGCCCTTTTCATTTCCACAATGGAAGAGCAGGGGAGTGAATGTTTTTCAAGATGTGTATGATCTCCAGGGTTTACGAGCATTTAATGATTTGCAGGCCAAGTTTGATCTTACAGGTTCATCTTGTGGGGAGGAGCTCTCCCAACACACCCTCTACGTAGGTTACTTGCCTCAGAGGGACCCACACGGGGGTTGGTTTCTAAACTTTACAAGCTCATCTCTGGTTGCTTTACCTATAGAAATATAAACATACCTATACCTATGCTTTCCCTTTACCTGGTTGCTTTACCTATATACCTTTACCTATAGAAATTATTTGAAATAGTGAATTAAAAGATGTAAATGACAGAGAGATTTGCTGGGATACAGTATGGAAAAATCTTAGTGACACATCCAAAAACCCCAATCATCAATTGATACACTATAAGTATGTTCACAGGATGCACCTCACCCCCAGAGGGCGTTATTCTATGAAAATCACCATATCCCCGTATTGCAATCTTTGTCCACTTAATGCCCAGGGGTCATTCATGCATGTTTATTGGGAGTGCCCCAGCGTGGTTAGATTCTGGAGGGAATTATCTCTCACTTTGTGTGACATTCTTAAGGTCAGGATCCCAATCTCCCCAGCCTTGCTTCTGCTTAACGACGACTCTTCTCTTAATTTGTCACTGCAAGATAAATGTATTCTATGGGCCGGTCTCACTGCAGCCAAGAAGGTGCTTGCTCTTAGATGGCAACCGCCACATTCTTTGGCTTGGCAGCAGTGGGCCAACTCATTTCTCGAAATTCTCTTGATGGAATGTTCTGTGGCCCGTATGCACAGGGCCACCCATAAAACTCTACAGGCCTGGGAGGCTGCACACAAGCTAATTAAAGAGAGGGTGCAACATGGCCGACCTTGATTCTTTCTAATTTCATTGTTAAATTTAATGGTTTAACTGCTGTTGTTTTTTTTTAATTGGGGGAGAGATCCTGGGTGGGGGGGGGGGGTTATAGGGAGTTGTCATAGGGAGAGTAGGTGGGATGTTGAACTTTTCATATTGTTACCTAGTTGCAATGCACAAAGACTATGTATATCTCCCACTTCCTCCTTGTTTCAATATTTAATTACTGTGTTGGGAGAGGAATAAGTTGAAAATTTTGTACCTCATGTGAAGACATGTATTTTGTACTTTTCTCTTTCAATAAAAAATTGATCACAAAAAAAGTGTGACCACTTACACCACTTACAGACCACTGCATGATAAACTTTACATTAAAAATGCTAAGACAACCACTGCCGTCAAATAATATATGGAAATTTAATAACAGTCTTTTACATAGCAGGGTATTTTGTGAAAAAACCAAAACTCTCCTACATGAAGTAAACAAACTAGATATGTCAGACATGAATAAATGGGAATGGTTCAAATTCAAAATTAAATGCTTAGCTATTGAAAAAGGGGAAATAATGACCAAAACACGCATGGAAAACAATGTGGGATAACTGAAAAAATAAACAGTCTCTGTAAGAAAACAGGAATGTCGGCTGAAGAAAAGGCAGAACTAGCTGCACTCCAGACTCAGCTAGATGAGATTTATATGGATACAGCTAAAGGACCATTTATTGGATCAAGGGCGAGATGGCTTGAACAAGGAGAAAAAAAACATTGTATATGTTTGGGTTAGAAAAACATAGACAAAGTAAAAAAAAAAAAAGATAAGTAAACTAGAAATAGGTGATTCTATTTCAGTTGACCAAAGCAGATCAATAATGAGATATGGAGCTTCTATAAGAAGTTATATGAATCAAACTTTAATAAAGATGAATGTAAATCCCTTTTGCAACAAATCAAAAATCAAATTAAATTACTTAATGAGGAAGATGAAGATTTTTTAGAAGATGACTTAACTTTGGTAGAATTAGAAAGTGCATTGAAACAGATGAAAGATGGGGAATCTCCAGGAATTGATGGCTTAACAGCTGAATTCTACAAATTTTTCTGGGAAGACATAAAGGATCTGTTATATAAAGCCTTTTTGGACTGTGTAAGACAAGGTTCTTTATCTCCCTCTATGAAAACAGGGTTAATAACTTTACTACCAGAAGCAAATAAGAATCTGTTAAAAAATGATAACTGAAGGCCAATCTCTCTTTTCTGTTATGACTATAAACTGATAGCCACTTGTCTATGCAAACAGACTAAAACAAATATTGGGCAAACTGGTGGAAGAGTGTCAATCAGCATTTATTAAAGGCAGATATATTCATGACAATGTGAGACTTACATTAGACATGTTAGACTATCAGTCACTCATAGAATCAGAAAGTCTTATTCTATTTCTAGATTTTTTTAAGTTTTCGGTTTGATAGAACATGCATTTCTAATCCAAACATTGGAAAAATTTGGATTTGGTCAAAAATTTTGTAAGGTCATCAAAATGTTTTACAATGAAATTGTCAGTTATATTTTACTTAACCCAGGATTGACCCAGAGAATCGAAATTTCTGTGTACACAGCTGTTTGCTTACCTAGTCTTAAATCACTCAGATTTTAAAGGAATTGATATTCTTGGTTATGAATTCAAAATCAGTCCACTTGCTGATGACACTGTTTTCTTTTTAATGGACAAATCTGTTAATGAAAAAGCATTAAACATTATGTCTATCTTCTCCAAAGCTTTGGGGCCTACAATTAAATCTGAAGAAATGTGAACTTTCGCCCCTATACACTTGTGATGAGTTACAAATAGTGTCTATTCTTGTCAAAAGTCAGGTGAAGTATCTTAAAAGAAACCTAACAAAAGATGCAAAAAAAAAATAAAAAAGAGCAATAATGCTGATAAAATAGAGACCATGAAGAAAACTTTAAATCATTGGTTAATGAGAGATCTCTCAATTTTTGGAAGGAACTTACTATCCAAAGCTGAAGGAATTTCAAGCTAGTTTAAAGCTAGGTTACCCCGTCACTCACTGTTTGCCCCCCCTTTATACAATTAAAACTCAATTCTATCATTTATAATTTCATCTAGAGAAACAAAACACATTATGTTAAAAAGTTGCAGTTGGTCAAAGAGAGCAATAAAGGAGGCTTAAAAACATTTGACCTTAAAGCAATGGTTGGAGTGTTTAAGATAAATTGGCTTAAAGCCTTTTTGTCAAAATCTGAATCTCTATGGTTTCATATTGTTCCTGTAGCGTTTCTTTCTTTCTTCTTATTAGGGTCCACCCCTCTAGCTTCAGAGGGGTCCTTTCCCTTTGGGCGAGGACCCTATCGTTTTTGCTTTGTTTCTTTCTTCATTAGGGTCCTCGCCCAAGGGAAAGGACCTCTCTAGCTGCAGCCAGAGAGGGACCCTATTGTTCCTGTAGCGTTTCTTTCTTTATTTATTATTCAGCCAGCTCTTTAAACCTTACAATTGACCCCCTAAACACGCTCAAAACTCACATAAATTGGCACACACCTACATTGAGGAGTAAAAAAAAAAAAACCTGAAAACTTGCAGATGATGTCATTCACTCACTGATTGACAGGTCAGTGCAGCTGGTCATGTGACTCACTGAAGGGGGGGAAATGGAGTATGTAATGCACACCCATTATAAAGACTGAGAGGGAGGAAATATACATCTAAAAATTTCATTGAAACAGGGAAACCATCTAACTGTTATCAAACTGAACCCTAACATGCCAAAATGTGCTTTTCAGCATGACACACTGTAATGTCTCCAAAACACTAACAGATAACAAATATGTAAATTTCAGATCTGTACATCAACATCCTTCCGAAGGGAGGACCAACCTTGAGGAGTACAACTTTAATCTGAAACAGGCAAACTAAAATAGCGTCTATCAATGATCAAATTGAACCCCAAAAATGCCAAAATGTGCTCCCTAGCATCACTAACTGTGAGATCTCCAAAACACTAACAGATAAGTAACATGTACAATTCAGGAGTTAAAATTTTGAGGAGTAAAAACTCATTTTGAAACAGACAAACTAAAGTAGGGTCCAACTTGGATAACACTGAACCCCAAAAATGCCAAATGTGCTCTCTAGCATCACACACTGTGATGTCTCCTAAACACTAACAGATAACAAATGTGTAAAATTCAGAGTACAAATTTCAGGAGAAAAATTTTTATCTGAAACATGCAAACTAAAAAACTGATCAAACTGTCCCCCAAAAATGCCATAATGTGCTCTCTAGTGTCATACAGGCACACTCAAATGCACTTAACAGCCCTCACCACTAATACAAATATTTTAAGATCAAAGCAATGCCCAGTTTTTCGTCTCATCCAAACTCACAATTCAAGCTTTGATACCCCTGACCTATCTCACACAAGAAGTTGCCAATTTGGCTTTCAAAATAAAATGTTGCCCTACAAATGCTTAAAAACTTTGGTTCAAATGTCCTGGACATTAATACTTTGACTACAGTTCACCTAAACTACTTTGGCAGATCGCAGACTAAATAAATGTGTTGCTTCGAATCCAAAAATCTCTCGCTGCTTCATCCACATAGCATCTCATTGGGGGGTGGGGAGGTTGGGGGTCACTGCAGCACCTTTGACCAGACAGTTCACCTCAAAGAGAACAAAGAATCTATTTTTTTACTCAAGATTTTTTTATTGAAATTTTTCATATTATAACACAAAGGTGCAGTGCTGCATGACTGTTAAGCAAAAACGTGCCATTGGTTCACAAAATAGCAGCTGACACCTAATAGTTTAACAAACATATATGGATGATAATAAGTTGAAAAGAGAAGAAAAAGAATGAGATAAAGAGAGAAAGAAAAAAAAAGGGGCAACAAAAATACAGCAAAAAGTACAAAAACTATACTCTTACAGAAGTCCAAAATAAAAACAATCCCTCCCCAGTCACTACCAGCCCAACACACACATCATAAAAGCACTGTCACACCAAAAGTCTGTCCAAGTAGTCCAATATGATATTGCTGGAGATGTTAAATAGCACCTGTTGATTAAGTTACTATAGAGTCTGTAATGTACTTAGAAATGAACCCCATGTTTTCTCAAATTTCCCATTAGAATGCTGGAGGGAAAATCTAATTTTCTCTCATTTTAAGCAGGTCATGATGTCCTCAAGCCATTGTGCATGAGTGGGTGGTAAACTGTCCCTCCACCTCAGCAGAACTGCTCTCCGAGCAAGCAGAGAGGCAAAGGACAGAGTGCGGCGCTGCCCTGCAGATAGCTACCTATGACCCCAAACAAAGCAGTCAAAGGACTTGGCTCCAACTTGATATTGAATATTTTAGAAAGGGTTGTAAAAATGTCTCTCCAATATTTGTTAAGACTAGAACAGGACCAGTACATGTGGATAAGAGATGCTTCAGCAGATTTACATTTGTCACAAAGTGGGCTTATATCAGGGTACATAGAGGATAATCTTGTTTTGGATATATGAGCTCTGCGCACCACTTTAAATTGAATTAAGCAGTGACGAGCACATAAAGAGGTAGAGTTAACCAGTTTGAGTGCAGATGTCCAAGTATCTTCTGACAGGGACAGACTTAGATCTTCCTCCCAAGCTAATCTCAGCTTTTCTGTGGAGGCATGTCTAAGATCTAAAATCATGCCGTATAAAGTTGAAATTAGTCCTCTCTTCGATGGGTCTAAAGAAAAGACAGTATCAACTACAGATGACTCTGCTAGAGCACAAAGAATCAATTTTAGAACAAAATCATCTGACCATGTAAACTTTCAGCTAAACTAACTTTATACACAGATTTTTAACAATCTACTGAACATTTATTTACAAGACCACTGTGTTGTAAAAAGTTTCAGAAGGAGAGGGAGGGAGAAAAGAAAAGACTGGAAGACATGAAGGGGAGGAGAAAACATGGAAAATGACAACAATAACAATAATAAAATAATTTCTTTTTAAAACTGTCCTGTCCTAGCAGTCAGGCATGTAGAATGAGGAATCTAATGCCTTGTGGTGCCAGAACAGATTTGCTTTACTTCATGTTCACAAACAAACAATTTTCACCTGAACTGTTGAAAGTGAACTTCATGAAGATTTAAAAAAAATACAATGAAACATCAACTCAGTAACGAACACATACATACATTAAAAACAAGAAGAAACCAACAGCTAATGTGCAGCAAGCAAAGATGAGCATCTAAAAACACTAACAGCTATGACACACGATTATCTGAATTTCCTGCCTACATGATGAACAACATCAAAAAACAACACTCACTTCCTCTGTGACACATAATAAGCCTAATAAACAATCACATCATGATTACCATTTCACACACAATAAATACATATAACTCTACAGTCTCACCGTAAATACATATAATAAATATATAAACACATTAGATATACAATTTAAAATCCATAAACAAACACAATTAACTGCTGATATGTCAACATGATCTTCACTATGTGAGTGGGCAGACTCTTGACTAATTATACAAAACTACAAACATGGTGGTAGCCAAAATACACACCATGAACAACGCAACACACTACACACCAGTTTCCTCTTCAAACCCCACAGATAAACACAACTAATACGACAACACCAACATCTGCACCTTGACACGGCGATGCAGCTGTTTGACTCATCAGACAAAGAACTCACACTGCCACTGTGAATTCTTTGTCTGCCTCCTTTGCCAAACCAACCACACTAAACCTAATCTGAACCAAACTCTGAATCCAACAGCTCCTCTAAATCATCAGCATCAACATCAACCTCTAACTGCCCCTGATCATCTTTCACACTAAAACTACACAGAATTCCTTCATGATCGCTGAAGTACGTGGGCATCACTGCACAGTCCACATCGTACCGTGTTGTTTTAACATATACATGATCAATCAATGTCCCCTTCTCTGTGGTTTCTTGTGTTACACGCTGCCTAAATCCTTCTGAGCCCATGAATTTGCAAATTGATGATTTTTTTTAATATGTTCTCATTAAAATCTCACATTATTAAAATTGTGTTACTAATTAGATTTCATTGGTTAATCAAGTAACTTCCCCAGATTGTCTTTGAATACTGAATTTGGATAACATGGTGGACGATAAATCACTGCCAATAGGATGTTCAATTTGACACACAGGCACACCAAACACTCCAGATTCAAATCAGGTACCTGCAGGATGTCACAGTCCAATTTGTCTTCACTGTATAAACCAACTCCACCATGTTCTAGCTCCTGAAGCTCTAACAATTTGGCATGACTGCTGCTGCTGTAACACACACCACGAGGACGACTATGGAAAGTGTAACCATCAATCTGGACACTGTGCAGTGAGGACTGTGCAGTGAGCCACGTTTCTGTGACAGCAATACAGTTAGGCTGTAAATGCTGCGTGCAAGACACCAAATCCACCAAGTGGCGGTCTAAACTTTGAACATTCATTAGATACACAGAGAAACTGTGTACATCTAATGAAGGCTTCTGCTGTTCAATCAAAAATGGAGGCATGCCCTCCAAAGCCTCCTTGACGGTAGCCTTGCAGTAAATGGCCTTCTCTTCAAAATCCCTGATGATCAGTCCTGACAAAGCCCTAACACAACTCAGTGCTACATACGCCTGCCCAGGTGCAAACACCTTCTCTAAACAGACTACAGCCTGGTCAACCGTCAAACCCTGTACTTTGTGTACAGTGCTTGCCCACGCTAACCTGAGAGGAAACTGAACATGCAGACCACCCCACTTGGTCGCCCTCTCCTGCTCTGGATCAATAGCAGTAGAATCCCTGCATTCTACTGCTGCATGTGCACGCTGTCTCCTCCTCTGTGAGCCAATCTTAGGGTCGTCAAATTTAACATAAACTGTTCGAGGAAACGTGTCATCATCATTATCAAAACGATCTGAGTGACTGTGCCACATGCTCCATTGACCAGACCATCCCCAACATCCACATTCTTACAAAGCATAACACGCGCGTTCCTTGCCAAACACAAACGCTCTTGCAAATGTGGCAAGGTGGAGAGTTGCATTCCCTTCCACTAGAGGTGGTGTGGCCGTCAATCACTGGGTAGTCTATAAATACACCTGGTCCACCCCTTCTTCTGGCTCTTCCTCTTCCTCCCTCCTGGGGCTGGCGGACGTGTGTGTGTGTTGTCCTGACGGCGTGCCTGTGTAGCGGCGTAGACTGGTGTAGGGTTTCCCATAAAGCAGTGTGGCGTGATCGGGAGCTGGGCTGCTTCGGAGTCCGTGTGGGCGGGGTGCGTTTTCCTGCAGCCATGGCTATTGGGTCTGGGCTGCGTGTGTTCCTCCTCCTGCTGCCGGGCACGACAATCCTGCTCTTCGTGTGCGGCTGTCACCTGCTGTCGCTTCTGGGCCTGCACTGCTGTTTTGGCTCTCTTTCTTCCTCCACTCTCCTGCTCTCGCTTAGGCTCGTGGGTCTGCTGTTGCTCGCTTGGTGCTTTTGATTATCGTGGTTCTGGCCCCTCAGCACACTCTATTGCTTCCAGGTCCTGGTGGTTGGTCCGGACCCTTAGGGTTACACTGCATAGCACCTGAAAGCATGTCCACGTGCCTGGCTCTGGTTTTTTAATCCAAAATGCAGACGCATAATTTATTTAGTTAACGTCCCTTTCTCTTTGCTCCTTCTTCTGTTGAATTATTGAATTTGTTTTGTAATTATATTGGCCTTATTGTTTCTAATTTGTTTTGTTGTTTCTTTATCGTGATAAGATATTTAGTGATTATTTCTTTTGGTTTGGAGCAAGTATTTCATAATTGTTTATAATTTGCCTTATTCTTTATTGTGAATCTTTGTAGTTTAGTTACGGGATTCTTTTGGGGTTGGGTGAATGGGGTATGAGGGCTGCCATCTGCGCATGGTTTTAATTGTGTCTTTCTTTCCCTATTGTTGACAGGTGCTGGGGGCCCCGGAGCAGCAGCGGTTCCCTGGTGGTGGTCCCTTTTTCACTTTTTGTTTGCTGTTTCACGGGTGCTGTGTAGTTTTGGATCCTTCCCCCTTTTGTTACCGCTGTCGTGGTAAGCCCCAGCCCTGTCCTGGTTCAGTTTCCAGTGGCAGGTCTCATACCCCTCCTATCAGTAATTTAGTTTGCTCTTTTTAACTAACATGGTTTAATAAAGTTTTTCTACTCTTTGAAATCACGTTCTCTTGTCCTGTGGATTTCTTGAAGTGCAGGTCCTCCAGGTCTTTTAATGACTTCATTGGTAATTTAAAATCTTGGGGTGCAAGTCCCCAGGTGGCGTTGTTCCTCCTTTTATGCTTGTTTTGCCACACAAACATGTGTCTGATGCTGCACTATGATGCCCGACCATCTTTTCCAATTTGCCTGTTTTGCTCTGTTTTTGTAGTCCTGAGCATCAATGTTAACATAATCAGGACACATGGCAAAGAGCTGTTCCAGGTTGTGCTCAGCCACTTGCCTATTAGTCGGGAGAATATGCAAGGCTGAGCTCTCTTCCCGGTCTCACGTGACTTTAAAATTTGTACATCGCTGTCTAACAGGGGTGTGTCTTTGGAACGCACTCTCAACCTATTCAACAACTCAGCAAACACACTATCCTTCTGCCTAACTACTGTGGTCAACTCCACTACGCTGAAATTGCACCACAGATCAACACCAATGGGACAGTTATACAGAGGCTTCCCTTTAACAGGAGCCAGCTGATAAAAGTCACCAACAGCTATCACACTAACACCACCAAAAGGGGAAAAGTCGCCTGTCTGCCTAATCTGCCTCGACCTACCATGAACATAAACTAGCAGGATGTGATCAATCATACTGATCTCATCAATGATTAGAATTTAGAGGTGACCCAATTCAGCTCTCAGAGAGTTTAGTTTATCTTCGCCTAAGGGGGTGTAAGGTAAACTAGCATGTTTGCCAATACTGAATGTGTGATGAATTGCGGCTGCATTTAAATTGTATGCAGCTATGCCCATAGGAGCAGTTAACAAAACACAGACATCGTCTGGTTGATCACAAAGTGCTGACAGCAGCATCCCTGCCTCGTACTGAATGGCCCTAATTAAATGACTTTTCCCCGTCCCTGCACCTCATGTCACAAACACCTGCAGAGGCTCTGGGTTTTTGCCCATCACCTTCTGCAAACACCACTGTCTCACCTGATAAAAAACAGCTAGCTGTGTCTCATTCAGAGACCTGACCAAACACAAACCCTAACTTCGAGACATGATGTTGCTGTTCTTCTCTAACTTTGCTACCTGTTTTAAACTAACAAGCAAATCTGGAATGTTCTCTAATCCTTCCACTAGCTGCTCTCCCTCTATCTCTGCTGCCTGCTGCAGCCTTTTCTCCTCTAAACATTCAAGGCATTCCACTTCCTGTTCAGGACACAACTCACCCCAAGCATCCTCGTCTACCCCATTGAGCAGCTCAGCGATCTCCTGAGCTCGCTCTAACTCTGGGACAATCCACCTCAAAATTTTTCCCTGTCGTCATCAACTACAGTCTCAACAAAATGCACAGAGCCAGCACTGAACAGCCACCATGCCATCGTTATAGAACTGCTCAAACAGCTCATATCCTTCAGGTTTGAGGTCTGAGTCAGCTCTATAGGAAGAGAACATCTGCAACAACGTTTGAAAATGAGCCTCTGACTGTTTCTCAAGTTTGAAACGCATGTAGCGAACAACGTGCAAAGTCAGTACGCGTTCTCCTCAGAATGAATCCCATTTCATTCTGCAGTTCAATTCTGGCAGCTGGCTTTTCACTTTTGGAGGAGAGAACACGATACTCTGATGCAAATGTTGCAATGCACATGTCCTCAAACACGTCACCTACAGGCCTGTTCTTGTACCTATCAACAATGTTCCTCATCCACATATTGTCTGACCTCAGATCATGTGATGAGGACTTTTGCTGCAAGACACTGAGGGGTAAACTCATCTTAACTATGTTGTTCCCTGTTGGCACAAATACAACCTTCCTGGAACACTCTTTAAGATGCATGGACGTTAGCCTATACACTGCCTCCTGCGCACAAACTTCCCGATTGTGTAAATATACACTACCAAGTCTTTTCAAGGCGTCCTTAGCAGAAAGATTTCCTTTTTCTGCTTCTTTTTGGGCATTTGTCAATAACAGGCCAATTTCTCTCTCTGCTTTTGTAATGTACGAGCTGATGTAGATCACACAGCGTAGGCGTCAGTGACAAGCTGATGTCCATGTTAGCATTCCAGCACTCAACAACTTCTTGCCTATACTGATTAACCCAAACCTCGTTTACCCCTCTCTCTTCGTAAAACAACACTGGGTCTTCCTCATGATTCTCCTATAGGCTGCCTCAAAGATTACCTGATTAATTCCAAGATGGCAAAAAACTCCTCTACGCTAGCATACTGAACATCGTCTCCACAGACGTCTCCATAGCTTTCTTGACAGTTGAGACAATGCCCTGTGCTGTCTCTTTCGGTAAAAGATTGTCTGGGACACTTACAGACACCTTTTTTTCTGAGGAACTCTGTTTCCTGTCCCTCCCTTGTGCCTTGTTTGAAAGCCACTTGCACTCCTACAAGTTTACAAAAAGGGTCCGTGAAGAAGCAGGTTTGGGGAAATTGAAACGACCTTTAGTCTTGTTTTTGCAACATGACTTTGTCATCTGTTTCAAGCTCATTCCAAAAGTCAATACACTAGTGTCCAATATATATGTTATCGTCCGAGGGTAACTCGCATGTAACGTACTTATCAATGAATGACACCACCTCCTCATTCTTGCCAATTTGAGGAGCACCCTCAATCCAGAACAAACAGTGTCACAAGGGGGCGATCCGACGGGCCTGGAATTCCCTACGCGGTGGGATATAGTCCTACTGATCTTGCCAATGGGTTCTGCAGGAGACATGAGCACTTCTTTCAGAAAACAATGCCATCTGAAGTCAAACATACGAGCAGCTGTGACCGGATTACGACGCAACAACTCACACCTGTCTGCCCACTCCAAGTCCTCTACCGTCTGCGTTCTACCTTCCTGTTTCAGAATGCTGGTCAGGAGATTCTGCCAGCGCAGATCTGCAGATGAAAATGAACAAAACCATGTAGGAATTCCTAACTGACGCACGCAAGCAAACACATCTTTCTGAACTGACTGCCAAAAAGCTGGAGTTCCCCTGATTGGTCTCAAAAACTTAAACCCCTCATCAAACTGCAACAACCGCCTCAAAGACTCCTCATCCTTCAACATATTCTGACTAATCTTTTGACCACTCTGTCCACCTTTGCCTTTACGCAATGCCACTGAAACATTCGACACCACCTGATCCATCTCAGACATATACTGAGCAAAGAAAATATATTCAACATTACGAGCAAAACGACCATCGGCATGCATGATCCTATTGTTAAGGTAACGTGACAGTGTTATACGGTTAGAACGGCTGTCATGAAAACATTTGCCACCAAGAGGAAACAACACAGGGAAACATTTAGCCTCGTTTGTATGGTCTGAAAGTATCCTAACTGGACTATTCCCTTCTGCAGGTGCTACATTTACAATGTCATCAAAATACTGATCTAATACTTCCTGACCAATATCAACAGGCATAAGACATGTATCCTGAAACATGCAGTGCTGCTGTCTGTCATGTAACAATTCATCTTGTACTATGTCTGATGATTCCTCTACATTCTCAGCTAATTTAGCCTTTACCTTCGGCTGATCAGATCCCTGAGCACTAACCGCATCCTGTCCAACAACCTGCTCTACCACAGCACTAACCTCACCCTGTCCAATGACCTGCTCTACAACAGTACTAACCTCACCCTGTTCAACAACCTGCTCTACCACAGCTTCATCCTCACTAGACTCTGCCTCTTCCTTTTCTTCATCTTCTATTCTACAAAACTCATTCATCCAATCCTTATTGAAGTCAATATCAACATAAAGGGCATTTGTCCTCTTTAAATACTCCAGCGCCTGTCTTACACGTAAAGTATCAACAAACTGATACTCATAATGCCCTTTATATGTCAGTTTACGCTTCAACTTGACCTGTACCAACGACCCCTCCATACTGGACCGAGGTAACACACGAGTCGACTGCACAATGTCGGCTGGAACACATGTAACCGGTCCATGTACTCTGTTCTGCCCACCTTTTGGCAGTGCCAACATTTTCATGAACGGGTTATGCAACGCTATTAAATGCTGCTCTAAGCTGTTCAAACATCCAAGTTCAGGTGGAATGGGATCCAGCTCCAGGTTATTGACCCAGCACTCAGCTGGCATCTAACCTTTACTAATCTTAGCATGACATGTATGACAAATCCAAAGCTGACCTCTAGATACTGCCAACTGACAGGGCACATCGCATTCATCGTTACATCGATGCAAATAATGCTCACTAATGCACCTCTGTGCAAGACCAGCTGTTACTACAGTTCTGCTGTAAGCTTCCCTCTCACAACTGAGCACCTGATATTTAAATAGTAACCTATGACAAACACAGCAGACAAAATCTGGACCATCTCTGACATTTTCTAAAAACTCATTCAAGACAAAATCAAAATCTTTTGACTGCTCTACCTTCTGTTTCCTACCCAACCTTATGCTACTAATAACTCGCTGCTTATGCTCTAAACTATCATACTTACTCTTACTTCCTTTTCTGCTCCTCTCTTTCACTTTCTCCCTATGCTGAACACTGCCTCTGTATTTCATCATACTCTTGGCCTTAACTTCCTCCCTATGCTGAACACTGCCTCTGTATTTCATCATACTCATGGCCTTACTCTTAGCTTTAAAGGTTCAGTGTGTAGAATTTGGCATTTGAGCGACATCTATCGTTCAGGTTCTAGAATGAGCCCAACCGTAACCAAAACGTCACATCGCTGAGCAACGGAAGCCTCTGAAGACCAAAAGGGATCGTGAACACGGCATCATTTACTAAAGTGACAAGGTTTGTAACCATTATTTTTATAGATTATAAGTCAGTTGTTGTCCTCTCTCCTCTTCTTCGCCTGCATTCCAGGTTGATTTCAGAACCGACAGACAGATTCGCGTTTCGTTATTTTTGTCCCTAAAATCCACCCGTAGACAACATGGCAGATCGTTATGTCGGCCTACATGAATGCGGCCCCCGGTAATGTAAATTTTTTGAAGCTTTTTCTAACTAAATAAAAATAAAACAAACGCTTTATGGGGATGATTGTACTCCTATTTTGACGGACTTTACATACAAATAGAAACATTATATCCTATGTTCACCATTTCTGTTCGGTGAAATGCAGCCAAATTCTACACACTGCACCTTTAACTTCCTCCCTATGCTGAACACTGCCTCTGTATTTCATCATACTTGTGGCCTTACTCTTGGCTTTAACTTCCTCCCGGTGCTCAGCGCTATCTCTGTATTTACATACACTCATCCCTTCAACCCTCTCTCTGTGTGACTTTTTTTCCTTATACTTTACTACACTCTAACTTTTGCATTCCCCTAAACGTCACATTTTCCTGATATATCTTTCTAAACCTCAACTGACATCTCTCCCTATGCAACTCATTGAGTTTCTGTTGTCTCCACTCCTTACGCCTGAGATACTTCGATTTTAAAGACCCTCTACCTGTCTCTACTTTCCTGGCATCCTTTAAGACCTCTGCATCTTCACCTTTATCTGAGCCTACAAAGTCATCACTGCATCTAACTGCTGGCTGTTGGCTGCCTGACTCTACCTTACTAGCACCCTCCACAACCTCTGCATCTACACCTTTATCTGAAAGTTCAATGTCACTGCATGCAACTGCAGTTTCCTCACGATCTACAACCACAACATCCGAACATCTAGCCCTAAACCTGTAACCTGACACTTCACTCACTTTACAATAACCATAACAGGTCTGCAGTCCAGGCTCATAAACCCAAACAACATTCTCAAAATGCTTCCCTAAGATATTCTCTAAATAAATACACTCTGCTGACAAACACTTATGGCTACAGCTATACTTCAGCCAACGACCATCATAAAACGTACACGCGCTTAACACCTAACAAATCGGCTGTAACCTGAATTTCCACCTCTGTGGCCCAAGTGTTCACATTTCTCATCCTGGACTGCTGAATGTACTCTAACACCAAGGAATACTCACTCCTAATGATGCTGCGATACCTATCTGCATTCCTCTCTAGCTCTTTACAAACAGCAAGCCTGATCTTACGATGGTGCATCTGTGAACCACTCACAGCCTGAGAGATGGCACTGAAGAAGCATTTCCCATCGGCCACAATCCTCTCATTTCTACAAGGAACACCTAACAACCCAACACGCGTGGACACTGGTCCACCGACCTTCACAAACTCGAAATTAAAGCTACTGCACAGAGCCTTACAAACATCTTCACTGAGAAGATGGAAGACCAGCTCTGCATTTCTAACAGCATTAACAAACTCTACATCTGAATTTTCCTCACTAACATCGAATCGCTTTGGTTTCTTCAACATACAAGTGTCAGAAGAAATGCAACGCTTCTTGCTGTCAGCAGCACTAGGTCCTGCCTCTGAGCCACTGCTCACAACACTGGCATAAGACCGCACAGAAATGCCTGACAGTGCTGGACTGGCATCTAAACTACCACAATGCTCAACAACAACACTAGACTCTGGCGCTGGAGCAGTAGTCACCTCTGTGACGCTACCCTCCACAGAAACACCAGGCAGCACGGGACTTGCACCCGCAGCGACAGTGATGCCACACAGTTCAAAGAGCCTCTCCCCTGAACTGAGACTGTCGGCCAAACGACAGATGTAGTGGTGCTGGTCATTGAGGCACGCAAAATGCAAAACCACGCGTGTAACATTAAAGTGTAACAAGCCAACGTTACTGCGTGAGTGACTGTCGACCACAGTGAACTGTCCATCCTCACAGCTGATGGCAAAAGTGTTTCCACACATTGTCAGAAGACATGTGCTGTACTGACTAACGATCCTCTCCAGTCCATTACGCAAACTGATGAACACACCGCTGTCGATGTGTTCACCCTCAGTCACGCCTACATCCCCTAACACGGTGTCACCAAAACCAACCCCAACAACCTCATCATCTACCACCAACTGCTGTGGCAAATCTGGAACAGACAGCAGATTTGTCACATGGTTAAATACAACCAGGTAAAGCAAACTAGTGTACAAGTCATCGCCTAAAACCAACGCACGATCCAGCTCACTCCTCTCCCAGGAAAAAACACTGCTAAGTGTGTGTTTGGCTAAGCTGACCAAAGCTATAGCCATACACTGCACTCCTCCATACACAAAGCGCTTGCTCCCCTGGTGAAACGACCCACGCACAACCTTCACTAGCCTAACGCCTCTGCTACCCTCAACCTTTGCTGCTACATCATTACTGTCAGAATCTAAACCAACATCAGCAACACAAACATTAGGAAAAAAAATGTCCTTATCTTCGCTGATCTTCTGTGGCCTCTGGGCTCCCTCAGTTACAGCGGGGCACGTTGCAGCGACCTCCTCCACGACGACCTCCGGCACCACGGACTCCTGCGCTGTCTGAACGACGACCTCCTGGACCACAGACTCCTGGGCTGCCGCCTCCGCCTGACACAAATCAAAACTCAAGTTTAACTGCATAACAAACCAGGAAAAGAAATGCAATTGTCAGCATAAGTCATTTATTGTGTTAAACAAAGACAGACCTGCTGCTGGACTGGACTGGGCCTGGAGGCAGACTCCGTCACCTGGGCAGGTGAAGGTGTTGCCACCACCTACAAATAACAGGGAAAGATAAAAATAAATCATTAAAACAATGCAACTCTTATCAAAACATGTACCACACCACATCAGTCGCTCTTAAAAAAAAAAATCAAAAAAAAAAAAAAAAAAATACACCTGCCACTTTCCTCCTCTGCGCTTCGTGGCAACACCTCACGGCCGACGCTTCCCAGGGGAAGCCTAGAGGAAGAAAAACAAACTTTTGTAACAGCTCTCTACCACTTGTGTTATCAACTATTTAGACATGTGACTTGTGTGCACTTTACCTGGCCAGCTGGTGGCTCAGCGGTGCAGCCAGAGCCAGAAGAAGGACTAACCTTCTCCATAGCATCCAACATGTCACCGCTGAACCACACAGGTCGGGGCGGGATGACAGACCGAACCACAGCAGGTGTTCCAGCCTTCAAAACAAAAAACAAACATCATTGTGTTAATAAAAGTTTCCATGCAGGCTTTTCACAAACTTCTAGACAATCACTCAGAAAAACACATTACCTTGCCCTCCTTTCCAACCACAGTCCACTCCCAGGGGTCGCTGTGACGTGGCACGGGGACGTGTCCCGTCACAATTAGCCTGGGAGACACCGTGGCACGCGGCGATGTCCGGGGGGACACCGTGGGCGTGGGCGGACGAGGTGCCAGCTGCTGCAGGGCAGCGTCCCACAGCAGCTGCACCAGGACAGGAGTCCCATCGGTGTCACTGAGGTGCACCTGAAGAACAGTCAAACACAGCGGACATTTCACGGCATTAGTGTATCTGACACTAAAGAAATCTCCAACTCCAACTGTCATGACAACAAAGAATGATGTACTTACGCCGTCAGGGCACCACAGCTCCAACCGATGGAGAGGGAGGTGCTCTGCCACAGACACGTAAGGGAGACCTGACACAAATGTCACAAACGACAAAAAAAAACTTTAAATACTTTCAGTTTTATAAAACATTAGAGTTCAATTACACATGCATTTACATGTAAATGATCATTAATGCATAATGTCACATTTAAAGAAAAAAACAACTCAAATCTCAAATATTGCAGCAAATATGACTGTGCAGATAAGCTTGACTTAAACATACCCATGCGTGCTGCAACGCGATGGTACTCCTGACACAGCGCCAGCTGCAGGCCCGGCTCGATGTTCAGGCGTGGAGGGCACGCATGTCCAGCACGAACACCTTACAGAAAAACTTTTTGTCATCAGACCACATTCATGTCTCCAAAATAAGTCCATGACAAAACAACAGCTGCTCACAATAGCTTAACAATAACAATAAAATTTAGCAACAACAATGACTTGAAACATGAAGACACACCTTGGGCCAGCGGCTGCAGATCGAGGTCAGGAGAGCACCGAAGTCCAACGCTGCCTCACCAACTGTCCGGCTAGCTGTGAGGTTGTTGCTCAGGGCAACCACGCAGACAGCGTCCGGGGTCCACGGGAAATCAGCATGCATGGCCTCTGTCCTCAGCTCGGCGGCAGACGCACCTGGAACAGAGAGAAAAGAGAAGGACACAGAACCTACCGGCATGGGCACAAAGTCGTCCACGATGGCCCGGAGGTGGGAGTCTCCAACGATGAACACTATCTGCAACAACAGAGACATTGCTTTACAACAGAGAAAGCAAACGTGACACCTTACTAGCTGTAGTTTCTCAGTGAATAAGAAAACCTAATACCTTCTGGTCCGGACGATGTGCTGGAGAGACAAATTTCCGGGTCCGGTGGGTCAGCTCGGAAGTTTGCCATCTTCGCGTACGATGGCGGTACCCCGTACCGTGCCCTGTTTCGTTGACATTGAAGTCAGACAGAACATCATTAAAGGATATTTGACCTAAACAGTATCAGTGAAACATCTGAAACAAGAGTTTGACACATACGAGGGACGAACTCGGGGACAGGCGCCAGGGCAGTCCAGGGGTGCCCCTCTGCCCTCCTCCTCTTCAGAGCCTGGGCTTGTCGCTGTCCCTTCGCACGAGGCATCTAAACGTGAAAATCAAAAAAACATTTTTTAGTCAACGCTCACAGAGAAAGCATAACAACTGGAGTGAATCTGTGCCAATCATACTCACAAGCCTTCACATGGCAACGTTTGACATAACATTGAAATATAGAATTGTTTTAACTCACCTTGGTCGAGGGAGAGTGTTTGTGTGTGTGTCTGTTGGTGTGTCTGTGTGTGTGTCTGCTTGAGTGTGAATGTGTATAGAATCAGTTAAAGCATGTGCAGATTATTAGTTTGTCTAGGTGTGTGTTTACAGATTGAGTAAATGTATCTGTTTGTAAAGATGTGTGAGTGTTCTGGATCAGAAGATCACAGATGAAGAGCAAACCACCGCAGTCAAAAGCCAAAGCAGAAGAGCACCAGATTGCACAGCCACAAGAGTTGGGAATCTGCAAATCAATAAAATTAATATATAGTCTTTCTAAACACCATTGACGCAATGATCCATAGCTGTAGCTAGGGCTGGGCCATATGACCTATAACTAAAATCCCAAATCAGTTAAAATGCATGTGATAATTCTAGCACAAAATGTTGATTATGTAGTTAAACACAGGGAGGCCTGTAACATGGAAACATCTGATCAATAATTAATCTCATTTAAGAAACAAATGAAAGCCTAAACATGTGTTTCTGCAAAACCTGAAAAGGCCTACCATTATAAAAACTTTACATTTTCAGTAATTATATTATCTGACATTGCAATAACTTATGATTGGAGTAAGTTGAGAGAAAAAATCTCCATTTATGATTTCTAAACCTTCTGAGGAAAACAATTTGAATGACTTAATACTGTCTGGTCCGAGCTGTAGCTAAGCTTTTTCTTACATTTTTGACATAACTTCCAAAGAGAATTTATTTCATTAATCTTAACATGTTTAACAAACAAACTAGCATTGGCATCACACACTTGCTCTCTTAAAAAGACACTTGATGGTTTGAGAAAAACATCTTTCAACAATGATAGAGACACAAATCTGAGTCTATGTGAGGAAGTAAACTTTACCAGCACCAAGAACACAGACACACAGAGAGGGCCACAAAGAGACACATTCACACCTGAGGCCAAATGTAAAGTTATGTTTGCGTATGTTTAGCATGAGAGCACTTGATGCTAATTGACCCAAATCCATCAAATAAACGCTTAACAAATTCTTTTGATATACACTTCTCTCTCACAACAGATGACTCTTACAAGATGACACACAAACATCTTGATCATACCATTGAATAATGTCAATTTTTCTGATCGTTATCTGCATCAGAAACTTCATTTCATGCACCGCGAAAAACAAATCATGCACACAGACGCCTGCACACACATGCACAGAGATCTATAAAAAGACACGTCTTCACATGAGGTGCTTTAAATTTTTCACCCATAAAAACAAGGAATAATCACCTCACAAACATAATTACCAACAAAACAAGCATTAAAAAAAAAACCTCTTGCTCTCTCAAAACACAGAACAGAAACAACACCTGAGGTAAGCCACACTGCTCTGGACAAAGTCACAACAACTCTACATTACAAACTAGGGCTCTAAGATATGGCTTAGAAATAAAATCCCAGCATTTTTTTGTCATAACAATTGATTTACGATTTTAAAGCAACACGGCATTAAAAGTCACAGCATCTGATGTCAGCCGCACAGCTCAAGACTCAGAGAAACCAAATGATCTACATAACACACACCCTCATAGACTGGAGCTTAGCTCTGACTTCAATGTGCTCTCTCAGTGCTCAAACAATGGCTAACATTACATCTCATTAGCTTAGGCCTGCTCATCAGGACACAGACACACAACTGAATCCATAGCAGAAACTAAGCTGAACAACACATGCAGACAAACCTCACACACTCTCTCATACAATAAAGTCATCAGTCTAACACGACACAAAGGCTACTGAGCTAACAGCTAGCGGGCTAACGTGGCTAACATGTAGCTATCACAGAACAAAGGCTGAGATCTCCATAACATTAGCATATGTTTAGCATGGAAGCACAAATCATGCTAACTGACTAAAAGGCCATCAAATTGTATTCAAAATCCCCCCAAAATACATCATACTATCTTAAATACATGTATTAAATTAATTTTAAGGGTAATCATTGTCCTTGGAGTGAAGTGTATCAAACAGTTATCTCAACAACACACAAAAGCTAACAGCTAGCGGGCTAACAGCTAGCAGGCTAACGTGGCTAACACGTAGCTAACAGAAAAAGGCTGAGATCTTCATAACATTAGCATATGTTTAGCATGGAAGCACAAACCATGGTAACTTACTAAATACCCATCAAAATATATACAAATGCACCAACAATATATCATACTATCTTAAATATATGTATTTTATTTACTCTAAAGGCAATCATTGTCCTTGGAGTGAAGTTTATCAAACAACTGTCTCAACATGACACAAAAGCTAACAGCTAGCGGGCTAACGTGGCTAACACGAAGTGAACACAGAACAGAGGCTGACATTTCCATAACATTAGCATATGTTTAGCATGGAAGCACAAATCATAATAACTGACTTAAAAGCCATCAGATGTATTCAAAATCCACAAACAACACATCATACTATCTTAAATATACATATTTATATATATATATATTTTAAGGGCAAACATTGTTTTAGGAGTAAAGTTGATCAGAAATATACACTTCACAGAGGCTGTTAGCCAGTTTTAAATCTCACCACAGAGCAGCAAAAAGTTACAATTACATGTTAACTTCTTTTTAACTTTATATTAAACCTTGTTTAATCATGATCAGATCAAGATCAGACTAGCACAGCTTTATCACATGATATGCTAACATTAAACTAGAAAAAATTTAAATGCCTCTTACCTCTGAGCAAGTGGGAGCAAAATGGAGGACATTCTCATGCAGACGGGGGCTTTTATAGGCTGCGATGTCAGGCCACCAGGGCGTCCAATCAGATTTACACTCCATGCTTCTTTCATGTCTGTAAGTCTGTGGGACATTCGTACGCCACTTTGAACCTTGATTTGACTGCAATACACAGCCATCTTAGACTGTGGGGACACGCAAGAAACTGTAATATCTCTAAAACAATAAACAGATGGCGAAAACATGTAAATTGAACATTTGTAGGTCCAAGTCTTGTGATTGTTTTAAGCTTTGAATCAAGTCTGTGACTATAAGTATGTTGTGGCAATTTCGTGTCAAACATAGGGTAAGTTTGCAGAGTTCCTCCATTAAAATGAACTGATTCTCCTCTGTCCGTCTGCCATACAGGATGAATCCTCACAGAGCTGCAGGCACACACATCAGTCTGAGACTGAGCAGGCAACAGGAGGTCAAGTGAAACCTTCAAAACTGACTTTGTGTCTGCATTTTAATTTAAAAAATAAAATTACTGATAAAATTAATTAATCTAATAAAATGTAATATTATTTTATTTTACACTGAAATAAATTCATAAAGTCAAACTTGGAACACACCAGATTTGGTAATAAAATATCAATAAAATTAAAAATTAACCCCCAACATGCCAAAATGGCCTCTCTAGTGCCACCTAAGCACACTAAAACAGCCTCGACGGCCAGTTGGAATGTCATAGAGTGGTGAAACCAATGTCAAAACTAACATTCGTCTCATCGAGACCCACAAATCGCACGCTGACACCCCTGACCTATCTCAAACAGGAAGCTGGCAATTTGCCTTTCAAAATAAAAGAACTCTCAAAGAAATGGAATGTGTAATAAACACCCATTATAAAGTATGAGGCTCCTGACAGAGCTGCAGCTACACACCTCAGCCTAACTTAGAGCAGTTCAAAGGGATAAAAAGGGATGAAACCCTCAAAATGGAGATCAAACGGGCATGAGGGACCTGCGAGCGAGGACCCGTCCAATGCTGCTTGCAGCTTTAATATTATTATTATGCCCATCTCCTCTTTAAACTTTAATTTGACCCCCTAAACATGCTCAAAAACTCACCAAAATTGGCACACACCTCAGATTTGGCCAAAAAATTGATAAAATGAAAAAAATAACCCCCAACATGCCAAAATGAGCTCTCTAGCGCCCCCTAGGCACACTAAAAAGGCCCTCACAGCCAGTAGGAATGTCATAGAGAGATCAAACCAACAGCTAAACGATCGTCTCATCAAGACCCACAAATCAAGTGCCGACACCCCTGACCTAACTCAAACATGAAGCTGGCAATTTGCCTTTCAAAATAAAGTAAGACTGAAATTATAACCCAATGCCTACCTACTGCATAGACACATAAAAACGTCTCCCTGGATGATCCTACGTCTCAAAAGTGACACAGTATTATGCTATTTAGCCTAATTTCCACTGCAGCTTATCTGTAGAGAGCATTTCTTACCTGTGTGCCTGCACCTGCAGGTTGCTCAGGTGAAGAGGACGCCGTTGTATTAATTCATGCCGCGATGCTGCGCTGCGTTCATGGTCTTGTGTGGATTTGGGACACATCGTTTCTTTAGTTATAGGTGTTAAACTCAACAATCTGGCATATTTTCTAGTTTTTATTTATCAAAAATGACCAAGAGTTGTCTAGAATTACTTGTAAAAGGTATATTTGTTCTTAGCATCGCTTTATTTACAGCTATCAAGAAAATAAAGTGTAGAGAAAGTGTTGAGTCATAACCTATCAAAGTGCCCACGTTTCCTGAAGGCAACATCATTTGAGGATGCTTTGGTAGGCTGTCACTCACAATCCCACACCCCTCTCAGTCGAGGCCGCGCCCCCCACGCCAGAACACAGCCAAAAGTTTGAAACTGAAAAAATAAGATCTGAAAGTGAAAAAAAGATCTGAAGGTGAAAAAAATAAATCTGAAAAAAAATTAAGATTTGAACCTGAAAATATTAATTCTGCAACTGAAAAAAATGACATCACATGTTAAAATATATTTCAGAGTAAAAACTGAAAATAAATTATTTGATCAAAATTGTTACAGAGCTGAATTAAAAGTATGTTTAAACTGAAAAAAATTATCTTACACTTATTTTTAATTCAGTAATATGTTTTTATTTTTTTAAAAATTCTAGAACAAACCTCAGTTTCAATTTTTTTTTTCAATCTTTTCTTTTTTTCAAACTACAATACTTTTGGCCTGGATTTAGCTCCATAAGGAGGAGAAAGAAATACATCACTTCAACTGTAACATCTCTAAAACACTAGCAGATACCAAACATGTAAAACTCAGGTCTGTCCATAAATGTCCAACCTTGAGGAGTTAAAAACAAAACCCTGAAAACTTGCAGATGATGTCACTCACTGATTGACAGGTCAGCGCAGCTGGTCTTGTGATTCACTGAAGGCGGGAAAATGGAATGTGTAATACACACCCATTATAAAGTCTGAGGCTCCTGACAGAGCTGCAGAAACACATCTCAGTCTAACTTTGAGCAAGTCAAAGGGTCAAAAAGGGATGAAACCCTCAAAATGGAGGTCAAATGGGCATGAAGGACGTGCGACAGAGCGAGGACCTGTCCAACGCTGCTTGCAGCTTTAATTAGGGTCCTCGCCCAAAGGGGTCTTCTCTAGCTGGAGCTAGTGAGGTCCAAGGACCCTATTGTATTTGTAGCGTTTCTTTCTTATTAGGGTCCTCGCCCTAAGGGCAAGGATCCTATTGTTCCTGCTTTGCAAGTTTGTTTGCTCAAAAACTCACCAAACTTGGCACACACCTCAGATGTGGTGAAAAATTTCATGAAATGAAAAAATTAACCCCCAACATGCCAAAATGAGCTCTCTAGCCCCCCCTAGGCACACTAAAAAGGTCCTCACAGCCAGTAGGAATGTCGTACAGAGATCAAACCAATGGCAAAACGATCGTCTCATCGAGACCCACAAATCATGCGCTGACGCCCCTGAACTATCTCAAAACATGCCAAAATGAGCTCTCTAGCGCCACCTAGGTAAAAAATTGAGCACAAAAATGGTTGCCACAGCAACAAGGCATGTCGTAGAGAGATCAAACCAACGTCAAAACATTCGTCTCATTGAGACCCAAAAATCACGCGCTGACAACCCTGACCTATTTCAAACAAGAAACCGGCAATTTGCCTTTCAAAATACAATTACTACTCCCCAGAAAAATATTATCTCCTCCTAGGCCGTAAATGGTATCACCTTGAAACCCGGACAGATGACAGAGTAGGCCATGCTGATCAAAAGTTCTGAAGGAATTTGTTGTTTCTCAAACGGTTTACGAATGACAAGCCCTCAAAGTTGGTCAACCCCAAAGAAGCCCTCCCAGCTCCTCCCATTCAAACGAATGGGGAATGAAAATGCAGCTCTGGACAACCTGTAGAAGATAAGCCTCTACAGAAAAAAACAAAACGTCCTACAGCTTTGAAAATTACATGGATGGATTCCTGACAAAATTCCAGTTCACATATATAACTTGTAGAGACATTTGGTCAAAATTGTGGCAATAGTGAGGACATGTTTCACTGATTTGGTGTCTCTGCTGCTCAGCTGCCCAGTTTGAATCTGGATGGGGGCAGCAGATGATGTCATTCACTCACTGACTGACAGCAGCTGGTCATGTGACTCACTGAAGATGGAAAATGGAATGTGTATTACACACCCATTATAAAGACTGAGGAGGAGCAAGAAATACATCACTTCAACTGTAATATCTCTAAAACACAAACAGATACCAAACATGTAAAAGAAAGATCTGGAAGTAAATGTCCTCCCGAAGGGAGGACCAACCTTGAGGAGCAAAAAAAAAAAAAAACTGAAATTTTGCAGATGGTGTCACTCACTCACTGATTGACAGGTCAGTGCAGCTGGTCATGTGACTGACTAAAGGCAGAAAATGGAGTGTGTAATACACACCCATTAAAAAGACTGAGGAGGAGCAAGAAATACATCACTTCAACTGTAATATCTCTAAAACACTAACAAATACCAAACATGTAAAAGAAAGATCTGGAAGTAAATGTCCTCCCAAAGGGAGGACCAACCTTGAGGAGTAAAAAAAAAAAAAAAAAAAACCTGAGATCTTGCAGATAGTGTCATTCACTCACTGATTGACAGGTCAGTGCAGCTGGTCATGTGACTCACTGAGTGTGTAATACACACCCATTATAAAGTCTGAGGCTCCTGACAGAGCTGCAGCTTCACACCTCAGTCTTACGTACAGCAGTTCACATGAAGTCACAGGACAAATTGGTCCTCCCAATGGGAGGAGGATTACAAAAAAAACAAAACATGAAATACAATATCTCTTAAACAGTAACAGACAGTAGAAACGTGTAAAATAGAAATTTGGAGGTCCATGGTCTCCTCCCAAAGGAAAGACCATCTTCAATAATTTTACTAAAAAGAATTAACACTTTATCTGCGTTATTTCTAAAACACTAACAGATAGCAGAAAGATTGGTTTTTGAAATTAGCTGATTAATGTCCTCCCACAGGGAGGACCAGCTTTTACAAGTTAAAAAAAAAAAACACTGAATCTATGACATTTTAACACTAACAGGAAGCAGAAACATGTGATTTGAAATTTGATATTCAACGTCCTCCCGAAGGGAGGACCACCTTTGGGAGTAAAAAAAAACATTAAAACTTCATTTGTGATATTTCTGAAACACTTACAGAAAGCAGAAACATAAGATTTGGAAATTTGATGATCAAAGCCCCCCACCAAAGGGAGGACCAACTTTTAGGATTAACAAAAAAGTCTTAATCGATGATATTTCTAAAACACTAACAGGTAGCAGATATATTGGTTTTTGAAATAAGCTGATTAATGTCCTCCCAAAGGGAGTATCATCTTTTAAGAGTAAAAAAAATATGAAAACTTTGTGATGTTTTGGTAAACACTAGCAGATAGCAGAAACATGTAATTTGGAAATGTGGATGTCCAAGGGAGGATCTACTTTGAAGAGTAACAGAATCCCTGAACAATTCCACTGTGATATCTCTTGAACCCTAACAGTTAGCAGAAACATGTCAAATTGAGATCAGTATGTTCATGTCATCCTCCCTAAGGGACGACCAACTTTGAGTAAAAAAAGGAATAATTGAACTGTGATATATCTAAAACAGTAACACGTAGCAGGAACAAGTCCTTTGGATTTCCTCATTCTGCCGGATCCTCACACAGCTGCAGGTACACACGTCAATCCAAGTTTCAGGTCACAGGAGGTCTAATGAGTGTAGATCTACTAGTTAAAGTAAGTGCACATTTGTTTGTTTGAAGATACTTCTCATAAACAAATACATCTTACAGTGGAACTTGATGCTCACTGTGCCCATTTAAATGAAGTTTTATTTATTTGTGTCTGGCTGCAGTTATTTCTTATATCCATGGATGCAAATACGCATGTGAAACAAACTTTTGTTATGTATGATGGGGTAAAATTGATGTGCATCTGTTATTTCAAATGAAGGGAATTTGTCTGCCTGGCTACTGATACTTTTTTCCTCTTACACTGGACTCATCACATCAATCATACTTTCAACACCTTGTAATGCCTGCAACTTTCCAATGAAAAAGCTCATCACACTTTGAAATTAAAAATAGTTAAAAATAAATTCAATTCATAATAAGGGAAATCATTTCCTCTATACCCAACTTCATCAAGAGGTTTTAAATTTCCAACTACATCAAATGTAAGTGAATTGGCTTAAATGAACACACATCTAGATGACTAGTGTGTGAGCAAGACCAACAAATCTCGCACTTTCTCGTCCTCACTCAGCTGACACACCTCAAAGTTTGACCAGGCTGCATTACACTGTAAACCAGGAGAACTGTTACCACTGACCTTTGTTTGTCACACGACATGGAAAACATTTTAACTGTTAACAGCATGACAGACAACACTGATGTTTAACATTAGATAATTTATTTTTAAAAACAGTTAATTACATTGAAAATGTTAATGATATTTGATTACACTGATTTTCAGTAACTTCAATTAACTTTGTACATTTTATTTCCAAATTCTGTGGTATATATGGCAAAAATAGTTCATCAATACAAACATTAAGAAAAAAAATAATTTTATTTTACAATTCATGTAAGACTAAATAGCAATCCACATACTTGGATTTTTTTCCCTGCTGTCAAACTACAATTAAGATAATTATAGATTTTAGTTGTACTGTATTTATTTTAATGTCCTGACATAAATAGTAAATAATAAGTTTAAGTTTTACTAAATAATAATCCAGACTAAAGTTAATCTAAATTACTTTGGAAGATCACAGACTAAATATATGTGGTGCTGCAAATCCCAAAATCCCTCTCGCTGCTTAATCCACATCTGCATTCCTTGTGGGGTGGGAAGGATGGGGAGCACGGTAACAGCTTCAACCAGACAGTTCACCTCAGAGGAAACAAAGAATCAATTTTAGAATAAAATCCTCTGATTAAATACACTGTCAACTAAACTAACTCGATACACAAATTTTTAACTATATAACATTTATTTACATTGTAAAAGTTAGAGAGCGAAAGAGAGAGAGAAAAAATAAGACTGGGAAACACAAAGGGGAGGAGAAAACATGGAAAATAACAACAATAACAATTTTTTTTTTAAGCTGTCCTGTCCTAGCAGTCAGGCATCCAGAATGAAGAGTCTGTGTGCCTTGTGGTGCCAGAACAGATTTGCTTCACTTCATGGTCACAAACATCTACAATTTTCATTTGAACTGTTGAAAGTGAAGCTCATGAAGATTAAGAAAACTACACTGAAACATTAACTCAATAATGAACACATGCATACATTAAAAATGTACAGACACCAACAATTAATGTGCAGCAAGCAAAGATGGACAATTAATATCACTAACAGCTTTGACACACGATTATTTTTGTTTCCTGCCTACATGATGAACTCCATTTAAAGACGTCACTGATTTCCCCTGACACATGATTACTTTAAACTATAATCACTCCATGGTTACCATTTAAACATTATAACTACACAAAATTCACACACAATTAATAGCACATCAATCTACAATCTCACCTTAAATAAATGTAATAAATTAATACAGTACATAAATTCAATAAATATAAAAGTTAAAATACATAAATATGTACAATGAACCACAAAAATGGCAACACAATCTACACTATGTGAGTGGGCAGACTAGACTGAAATACAACACTACAACCACGGTGGTAGCCAAAATACACACCATGAACAACGCAACACACTACACACCAGTTTCCTTTTTAAACCTAACAGATAAACACAACTAACACAACAACACCTACATTTGCACCATGACACAGTGATGCAGCTGTTTGACTCATCAGACAAAGAACTCACACTGCCACTGTGAATTCTTTGTCTGCCTCCTTTGCCAAACCAACCACACTAAACCTAATCTGAACCAAACTCTGCATCCAACAACTCCTCTAAATCATCTGCATCAACATCAACCTCTAACTGGCCCTGATCATCTTTAACACTAAAACTACACAGAATTCCTTCATGATCGCTGAAGTACATGGGCATCACTGCACAGTCCACATCGTACCGTGTTGTTTTAACATACACATGATCAATCAATGTCCTCTTCTCTGTGGTTTCTTGTGTTGCCTAAATCCTTTTGAGCCCATGAATTTACAAATTGATGATTGTTTTAAAATGTTCTCATTAAAATCTCCCATTATTACAATTGTGTTACTGATTGGATTTAACCAATCAAGTAACTTCCCCAGATTTTCTTTGAATACTGAATTTGGATAACATGGTGGACGATAAATCACTGCCAATAGGATGTTCAATTTGACACACAAGCACACCAAACACTCCAGATTCAAATCAGGTACCTGCAGGATGTCACAGTCCAATTTGTCTTCACAGTATAAACCAACTCCACCATGTTCCAGCTCCTGAAGCTCTAACAATTTGGCATGACTGCTGCTGCTGTAACACACACCACGAGGACGACTGTGGAAAGTGTAACCATCAATTTGGACACTGTGCAGTGAGGACTGTGCAGTGAGCCACGTTTCTGTGACAGCAATACAGTTAGGCTGTAAATGCTGCATGCAAGACACCAAATCCACCAAGTGGCGGCCTAAACTTTGAACATTCATTAGATACACAGAGAAACTGTGTGCATCTAATGAAGGCTTCGGCTGTTCAATCAAAAATGGAGGCATGCCCTCCAAAGCCTTCTTGATGGTAGCCTTGCAGTAAATGGCCTTCTCTTCAAAATCCCTGATGATCAGTCCTGACAAAGCCCTAACACTCAGCGCTACATACGCCTGCCCAGGTGCAAACACCTTCTCTAAACAGACTACAGCCTGGTCTACCGTCAAACCCTGTACTTTGTGTACAGTAGACGCCCATGCTAACCTGAGAGGAAACTGAACACGCAGACCACCCCACTTGGTCGCCCTCTCCTGCTCTGGATCAATAGCAGTAGAATCCCTGCATTCTACTGCTGCATGTGCACGCTGTCTCCTCCTCTGTGAGCCAATCTTAGGGTGGTCAAATTTAACATAAACTGTTCAAGGAAACGTGTCATCATCATTATCAAAATCGATCTGAGTGACTGTGCCACATGCTCCATTGACCAGACCATCCCCGACATCCACATTCTTACACAGCATAACACGCATGTTCCTCGCCAAACACAAATGCTCTTGCAAACATGTGTCTGATGCTGCACTATGATGCCCGACCATCTTTTCCAATTTGCCTGTTTTGCTACTTTTTTTGTAGTCCTGAGCATCAATGTTAACATAATCAGGACACATGGCAAAGAGCTGTTCCAGGTTGTGCTCAGCCACTTGCCTATTAGTCGGGAGAATATGCAAGGCTGAGCTCTCTTCCCCGGTCTCACGTGACTTTAAAATTTGTGCATCGCTGTCTAACAGGGGTGTGTCTTTGGAACGCACTCTCAACCTATTCAACAACTCAGCAAACACACTATCCTTCTGCCTAACTACTGTGGTCAACTCCACTACGCTGAAATTGCACCACAGATCAACACCAATGGGACAGTTATACAGAGGCTTCCCTTTAACAGGAGCCAGCTGATAAAAGTCACCAACAGCTATCACACTAACACCACCAAAAGGGGAAAAGTCGCCTGTCTGTCTAGTCTGCCTCAACCTTCCATGAACATAAGCCAGCAGAATGTGATCAACCATACTGATCTCATCAATGATTAGAATTTGGAGGTGACCCAATTCAGCTCTCAGAGAGTTTAGTTTATCTTCACCTAAAAGGGTGTAAGGTAAACTAGCATGTTTGCCAATACTGAATGTGTGATGAATTGTGGCTGCATTTAAATTGTATGCAGCTATGCCCATAGGAGCAGTTAACAAAACACAGACATCGTCTGGTTGATCACAAAGTACTGACAGCAGCATCTCTGCCTCATACTGAATGGCCCTGATTAAATGACTTTTCCCTGTCCCTGCACCTCCTGTCACAAACACCTGCAGAGGCTCTGGGTTTTCGCCCATCACCTTCTGCAAACACCACTGTCTCACCTGATAAAAAACAGCTAACTGTGTCTCATTCAGAGACCTGACCAAACACAAACCCTAACTTCGAGACATGATGTTTCTATTCTTCTCTAACTTTGCTACCTGTTTTGAACCAACAATAAAATCTGGAATATTCTCTAAGCTTTCCACTAACTGCTCTCCCTCTATCTCTGCTGCCTGCTGCAGCCTTCTCTCCTCTAAACATTCAAGGCGTTCCACTTCCTGTTCAGGACACAGCTCACCCCAAGCATCCTCATCTACCCCATTGAGCAGCTCAGCAATCTCCTGAGCTCGCTCCAAATCAGGACAATCAAACTCAAATTTTGCCCTATTCTCGTTGACCATGGCCTGCATAGAGTCAGCTCTATAAGGAAGGAACAACTGCAGCAGACTCTGGAAATGAGCCTCCTCCTGCTTCTCTAGGTTAAAACGCATATGTCTCACAACCGCATACTGAGATCGTGTTCTCCTCAGGATGAACCCCAGATCATTTTTCAATTTGATTGCATTCTCAGATTTTTCATTCCTGGGGAGAACATGATACGCAAACGTAGCCATACACATGTCATTAAACACCTCGTCGTCGGGCCTGTTCCTGAACCTGTCCACTATGCTTGTCATCCACATATCCTCTGACCGAAGATCATGTGTTGACGCCCTGTGCTGCAAAACACTGAGAGGTAAACTCATCTTGCCTATGTTGCTCCCTGTTGGCACAAACACAACCTTTCTGGAACACTCCTTCAGATGCATGGACGTTAGCCTATACACTGCCTCCCGGGCGCAGACGTCTCTGTGGTGTAAATATACACTGCCGAGCTTCTTTAAGCTTTCTCTAGCAGAGAGATTTCCTTGTTTTGAAGCTTCTTTTTGGGCATTGCTCAATAAAAGGCCAATTTCTCTCTCTGATTTCGTAATGTACGAGATGATGTAAATCCTGACGGCGTAGGCAAAAGGGACAAAGCTAAGGTCCACGTTGGCGTTCCAGCACTTCAACAACTTCCTGCTATACTGATTGACCCAAACACGGTTTACCTTTCTCCTATACCCTACCTTTGTATTCTTCTCTAAACGCCTGTACGCCAGCTCAAAGATCTCCTGATTGATGAACAAACTCGCAAACAACTCCTCTACACAAGCAGCAGGCACCTCACTTTCCACAGCTTCCTTAATAGCTGTTAAAATTACCTGTGCTGTTTCCTTTGGGATCTTAGCATCACCCTCACAACACTTACAGACTGGCCTGTTCTCTGAAGCTGAACCCTTCTCTGTGCCACATGTCTTTTTCCAATCACACTCCATTCCGTCTCTTTCACATGACAGATAAACGTCCGCGCTGAAACAGGTTTTGGGAAATTGAAACGACGTTTTGTTTTCTTTATCCTGCATGTTTTTGCATGTCGTTTGGAGTGTGTTTGAACCGATGTCACAATGTCCAATAATGTGTCATCGTCAGAGGGCAACTCACATGTGACGTATTTATCTATAAACGCAACGACCTCCTCATCTGTGTTCTTACCAATTTTGGGAGTGCCCTCGATCCAAAACAAACAGTGAACATGAGGAACATGCTGAAATTCTACCCTATGAAAGTGATCGACGATTTTGCCAATTGGTTCAGCAGGAGACATGAGAACCGCTTTCAGAAAACAGTGCCATCTGTAGTCAAACATCCTCGCAGCCGTTACCGGATTACGACGCAACAACTGACATCTGTCTGCCCACTCCAAATCCTCCACCGTCTGCGTCCTGCCCTCCTGTTTAAGGATGCTAGTCAGGAGATTCTGCCAGCGCATATCAGCAGGCGAAAATGAACAAAACCACGTCGGGATCCCTAACTGACAAACACAAGCCATCACCTCTTTCTGAACAGACTGCCAAAATGCTGGAGTCCCTCTAATTGGTCTCAGGAACTTGAAGCCATCATCAAACTCTAACAACTGCTTCAGAGCCTCCTCATCCTTTAACATACTCTGCATGATCCTCTGAGACCTCTGACCTACCTTGCCCTTATGCAACGCCACAGAAACACTACACACCACACGATCTAGCTCTGACATGTACTGAGCAAAAAAGATATACTCTACATTACAAAATGACCATCTGCATGCATAACCCTATTGTTAAAATAACGCGTCAACGTCAGGTGAGAAGGCCGACTGTCATGAAATGTCTTATCACCACGAGGAAACAAAACCGGGAAACATTTAACCTCATTCGTCCGGTCAGAAAGCGTCTTTACTGGACAATTTCCCTCTGCAGGCGCAATATTCACAATATCCTCAAAGTACTGATCTAATGCTTCCTGACCAATATCAACAGGCATAAGACAAGTGTCTTGAAACATGCAGTGCTGTTGCCTGTCATGTAACATCTCATCTTGTATTATTTCTGATGATTCCTCTACATTCTCGGCTAATTTAGCCTTTACCTTCGGCTGATCAGATCCCTGAGCACTAACCTCATCCTGTCCAACAACCTGCTCTACCACAGCACTAACCTCATCCTGTTCAACAACCTGCTCTACCACAGCGCTAACCTCACCCTGCCCAACAACCTGGTCTACAACAGCTTCATCCTCACTAGACTCTGCCTCTTCCTTTTCTTCATCTTCTATCCTACAAAACTCATTAACCCAATCCTCATTGAAGTCAATATCTACATAAAGGGCATTTGTCCTCTTTAAATACTCTAGCGCCTGTCTTACACGTAAATTATCGACAAACTGATACTCGTAATGCACTTTATATGTCAGTTTACACTTCAACTTCACTTGTACCAACGACCCCTCCATACTAGACCGGGGCAACACACGAGTCGACTGCACAATGTCGGCTGGAACACATGTAACCGGTCCATGTACTCCGTTCTGCCCACCTTTTGGCAGTGTCAACATTTTCATGAACGGGATATGCAACGCGATCAAATGCTGCTCTAAGCTGTTCAAACATCCAAGTTCAGGTGGAATGGGATCCAGCTCCAGGTTATTGACCCAGCACTCAGCTGGCATCTCACCTTTACCAATCTTAGCATGACACGTATGACAAATCCAAAGCTGACCTCTAGATACTGCCAACTGACAGGGCACAACACATTCATCATTACATCTATGCAAATAATGCTCACTAATGCACCTCTGTGCAAGACCAGCTGTTACTACAGTTCTGCTGTAAGCTTCCCTCTCACAACTGAGCACCTGATATTTAAATAGCAACCTATGACAAACACAGCAGACAAAATCTGGACCATCTCTGACGTTTTCTAAAAACTCATTCAAGACAAAATCAAAATCTTTTGACTGCTCTACCTTCTGTTTCCTACCCAACCTTATGCTACTAATAACTCGCTGCTTATGCTCTAAACTATCATACTTAGTCTTACTTCCTTTTCTACTCATCTCTTTAACTTTCTCCCTATGCTGCACACTGCCTCTATATTTCATCATACTTATGGCTTTTTATTCCTCTCTGTGCTTGATGCTTTCTTTATATTTTCCTGTCACTAAATGCTTTAACCCTCTCCCGATAATCAAAGCTATCTCTATATTTACCTATACTCAATGCTTTAACCCTCTCCCTGTGCTCAAAGCTATCTCTATATGTACCTATACTCAATGCTTTAACCCTCTCCCTGTGCTCAAAGCTATCTTTATATTTACCTATACTCATTGCTTTCACCCTCTCCCTGTGCTCAAAGCTATCTTTATATTAACCTATACTCATCGCTTTCACCCTCCCCCTGTGCTCAAAGCTATCTCTATATGTACCTATACTCAATGCTTTAACCCTCTCCCTGTGCTCAAAGCTATCTTTATATTTACCTACACTCAATGCTTTAACCCTCTCTCTGTGTGACATTTTTCGACTATACTTTTCTACACTCTTTAATTTTTTTCTGCTCCCTAAACATCACATTTTTCTGATATTTCTTTCTCAACCTCACCTGACATCTCTCCCTGAGCAGCTTATTGTTTTTCTTCTGCGTCCACTCCTTACGCCTGAGATATTTTGATGTAACAGACCGCCAACTCGACTCTACTTTCCTAGCACCCTTTTCAACCTCTGCATCAACACCTTTATCTGACACTTCAGTGTCCTCACTGCATCTTACGGCTGTTTCTTTGCTATCTACAACCACAACATCCGAACATCTAGCCCTAAACCTGTAACCTGACACTTCACTCACTTTACAATAACCATAACAGGTCTGCAGTCCAGGCTCATAAACCCAAACAACATTCTCAAAATGCTTCCCTAAGATATTCTCTAAATAAATACACTCTGCTGACAAACACTTACGGCTACAGCTATACTTCAACCAACGACCATCATAAAACATACACTCGCTAACGCCTAACAAATCTGCCGTAACCTGAATTTTCACCTCTGTGGCCCAAGTGTTCACATTTCTCATCCTGGACTGCTGAATGTACTCTAACACCGAGGAGTATTCACTCCTAATGATGCTCCGATACCTATCTGCATTCCTCTCTAGCTCTTTACAAACAGCAAGCCTGATCTTACGATGGTGCTTCTGCGAACCATTCACAGCCTGAGAGATGGCTCTGAAGAAGCAGTTACCATCAGCCACAATCCTCTCATTTCTACAAGGAACCCCTTACAATCCAACACGCGTGGACACTGGTCCACCGACCTTCACAAACTCGACATTAAAGCTACTGCACAAAGCCTTACAAACATCTACACTGAGAGGATGGAAGACCAGCTCTGCATTTCTAACAGCATTAACAAACTCTACATCTGAACTCGCCTCACTAACATCGAATCGCTTTGGTTTCTTCGACATACAAGTGTCAGAAGAAATGCTACGCTTCTTGCTGTCAGAAGCACTGGGTCCTGCCTCTGAGCCACTGCTCACTACGCTGGCATAAGACCGGACAGAAATACCTGACAGCGCTGGACTGGCATCTACACAAACATCTACACTGAGAGGATGGAAGTCCTCGTCATAACTAAAAGCATTAACAACCTCTACATCTGAATTTGCCCTTCTAACGCTGAATTGCTTTCATTTCTTCGACATACAAGTGCCAGAAGAAATGCTACACTTTTTGCCATCAGTAACGATCGGTCCTGCCTCTGAGCCACTGCTCACAACACTGGCATAAGACCGCACAGAAATGGCTAACAGTGCTGGACTGGCATCTAAACTAGACAGATGTAGTGGTGCAGGTCATCCAGGCACGCAAAATGCAAAACCACGCTTGTACCGTTAAAGTGTAACAAGGCAACGTTACTGCGTGAGTGACTGTCGACCACAGCGAACCGTCCATCCTCACAGATGATGGCAGAAGTGTTTCCACACATTGTCAGTAGACATGTGCTGTACTGACTAAAGATCCTCTCCAGTCCATTACGCATACTGATGAACACACCGCTGTCAATGTGTTCATCCTCAGTCACGCCTACATCCCCTAACACGGTGTCACCAAAACCAACCCCAACAACCTCATCATCTACCACCAACTGCTGTGGCAAATCTGGCACAGACAGCAGATTTGTCACATGGCTAAAGACACCCAGGTCACGCAAACTAGTGTACAACTCATCGCCTAAAACCTCTGCTACCCTCAACCTTTGCAGCTACATCATTACTGTCAGAATCTAAACCAAAATCAGCAACACAAACATTAGGAAAAAAAAATTCCTTATCTTTGCTGATCTTCTGTGGCCTCTGGGCTCCCTCAGGCACAGCTGGGCACGTTGCAGCGACCTCCTCCACGACGACCTCAGGGACCACGGACTCCTGCGCTGTCTCCACGATGACCTCCGGGACCACGGACTCCTGGGCTGCTGCCTCCGCCTGACACAAATCAAAATCAAGTTTAACTGCATACTAAAAACCAGGAGAAGAAATGCAATTGTCACCATAAGTCACACATTGTGTTTAAACAAAGACAGACCTGCTGCTGGACTGGACTGGGCCTGGAGGCAGACTCCGTCACCTGGGAGGGGAAGGTGTTGCCACCACCTACAAAGAACAGGAAAAGATAAAATAAATCATTAAAACAATGCAACTCTTATCAAAACATGTACCACACCACATCAGTCGCTCTTCAACAAAACAACAAAAAAAGGAAAAAACACACCTGCCGCTTTCCTCCTCTGCGCTTCATGGCAACACCTCGCGGCCGACGCTTCCCAGGGGAAGCCTAGAGGAAGAAAAACAAACCTTTGTAACAGCTCTCTACCACTTGTGTTCTCAATTATTCAGACATGTGACTTGTGAGCACTTTACCTGGCCAGCTGGTGGCTCAGCGGTGCAGCCAGAGCCAGAAGAAGGACTAACCTTCTCCATAGCATCCAACATGTCACCGCTGAACCACACAGGGTTGGGCAGGATGACAGACCGAACCACAGCAGGTGTTCCAGCTTTCAAAACAAAAAACAAACATCATTGTGTTAATAAAAGTTTCCATGCAGGCTTTTCACAAACTTCTAAACAATCACTCAGAAAAACACATTACCTTACCCTCCTTTCCAACCACAGTCCACTCCCAGGGGTCGCTGTGACGTGGCACAGGGACGTGTCCCGTCACAACTAGCCTGGGAGACACCGTGGCACGCAGCGATGTCCGGGGGGGCCACCGTGGGCGTGGGCAGACGAGGTGCCAGCTGCTGCAGGGCAGCGTCCCCCAGCAGCTACACCAGGACAGGAGTCCCATCGGTGTCGCTGAGGTGCACCTGAAATATGATCAAACACAGCAGACATTTCACTGCATTAGTGTATCTGACACGAAAGAAAACTCCAACTGTCAAGACAACAAAGAATGATGTACTTACGCCGTCGGGACACCAACCAATGGAGAGGGAGGTGCTCTGCCACAGACACGTAAGGGAGACCTGACACAAATGTCACAAACAACAAAAAAAAAACCCTTTAAATACTCTAAGTCCTATAAAACATTGGAGTTAAATTACATATGCACATGCATTTACATGTAAATGATCATAAATGCATAATGTCACATTTAAAAAAAAAAAAATTTCTCAAATATGACTGTGCAGTTAAGCTCAAATTAAACATACCCATGCGTGCTGCGACGTGATGGTATTCCTGACGCAGTGCCAGCTGCAGGCCAGGCTCGATGTTCAGGCGTGGAGGGAAGTCCAGCACGAACACCTTACAGAAAAACTTTTTGTCATCAGACCACATTCATGTCTCCAAAATAAGTGCATGACAAAACAACAGCTGCTCACAATAGCATTACTGACACAGAACCAAACAATTAGCAACAACAATAACTTGAAACATGAAGACACACCTTGGGCCAGCGGCTGCAGATCGAGGTCAGGAGAGCACCGAAGTCCAACGCTGCCTCACCAACTGTCCGGCTAGCTGTGAGGTTGTTGCTCAGGGCAACCACGCAGACAGCGTCCGGGGTCCACGGGAAATCAGCATGCATGGCCTCTGTCCTCAGCTCGGCGGCAGACACACCTGGAACAGAGAGAAAAGAGAAGGACACAGAACCTACCGGCATGGGCACAAAGTCGTCCACGATGGCCCGGAGGTGGGAGTCTCCAATGACGAACACCATCTGCAACGACAGAGACATTGCTTTACAACAGAGAAAGCAAACATGACACCTTACTAGCTGCAGTTTCTCAGTGAATAAGAAAACCTAATACCTTCTGGTCCGGTCAATGGGCTGGAGAGACAAACTTCCTGGTCCGGTGGGTCAGCTCAGAAGTTTGCCATCTCCGCGTACGATGGCGGTATCCCGTACCGCGCCCTGTTTCGTTGAGATTGAAGTCAGACAGAACATCATTAAAGGATACTTGATCTAAACAGTATCAGTGAAACATCTGAAACGAGAGTTTGACACATACGAGGGACGAACTCGGGGACAGGCGCCAGGGCGGTCCAGGGGTGCCCCTCTGCCCTCCTCCTCTTCAGAGCCTGGGCTCGCCAGTGACCCTTCGCACGAGGCATCTAAACGTGAAAATCAAAAAAAACATTTTTTTAGTCAACGCTCACAGAGAAAGCATAACAACTGGAGTGAATCTGAGCCAATCATACTCACAAGCCTTTACATGACAACGTTTTAAATAAAATTGAAATATAGAAATGTTTTAACTCACCTTGGTCGAGGGAGAGTGTTTGTGTGTCTGTGTGTGTGTGTCTGTGTCTGTTGGAGTGTGGGTGTGTAAAAAGTCAGTTAAAGTGTGTGCAGGTTATTACTTTACGTGTGTGTTTACAGTTTGAGTAAATGTATCTGCGTGTAAAAATGTGTGAGTGTTCTGGATTGGATGCAGATCAAACCACCACAGTCAACAGCCAAAGCAGGAGAGCACCAGATCGCACAGCCACAAGAGTTGGAAATCTGCAAATCAATAAAATTAAAATCAATATATAGTCTTTTTAAACACCACTGACACAATGATCCATAGGTGTAGCTAGGGTTGGGCCATATGACCTATAACTAAAATCCCCAATCAGTTAAAATGCATGCAGTAATTTTAGCATAAAATGTTGATTATGTAGATATGTGATTATGTATGTTGCTGTCTTAAAAAGACACATGATGGTTGACAAAACATCTTTCAACTATGATGGAGACACAAAACTGAGTTAATGTCAGGAACTAAACTTTACCTGAGCAGAAAACCAAGAACACAGACACACAGAGAGGGCCACAAAGAGACACATTCACACCTAAGGCCAAATGTAAAGTTATGTTTGCATATGTTTAGCATGAGAGCACGTAATGTTAATTGACCCAAATCCATCAAATAAACGCTTAACAAATTCTTTTAAAAAACACTTCTCTCTCACAACAGATGACTCTAACAAGATCACACACAAACATCTTGATCATACCATTGAAAAATGTCAATTTTCCTGAAATTAATCTGCATTAGATACTTCATTTCATGCACCGCCAAAAACAAATCACACACACAGACGCCTGCACACACACGCACAGAGATCTATAAAAAGACACGTCTTCACATGAGGCGCTTTAAATTTTTCCCCCATAAAAACAAGGAATAATCACCTCACAAACATGACTACCAAGAAAACAAGCATTTTAAAAAAACATTTGCTCTCTCAAAACACAGAACAGAAACAACTCCTGAGCCACACTGCTCTGGACAAAGACACAACAACTCTACATTACAAACTAGGGCTGTAAGATATGGCTTGAAAATGAAATCCCTGCTTTTTTGCCATAACAATGTATTTAAGATTTATTTTTTTTTTAACACTTTATTTGTAATTTTTCAATTTAACAGAACAGTATAACAAAGAAAAATCCCCAACTCAAGAGAAGACAAACAAAACAATCAACTAAGAATAAAGGAGACATACATAAACATGTCATCTCAAGGTTATCCATTAATAGGTGTGTACATTTTCCAGTTCTATAGCAAAACCAACCCGTATCCTTAATGCTGAATCTCTGCATATTAAGTTAGCAGGTGTAGGGAGGTATGGCAGGAGGTCACAATGGAAGGGAGTGTACATATATACATGTACACTCACACTTACAAATCTAAAACTGAAGAATCTGACAGACCATAGTAAATGATCCCAGATCAAATTTCTACTTGACAACCATGGAGTACAGAAGTTACTATAATAGTAAGTATGGTAAATAAATAAACCATGATGACATGGTTAAAATAAATACAAATAAATAAATGAATAAATAAATAAATAGATAAAAAAATAATGAAGTAAATAAATGAATAAGTAGAATGGCACTCAAATTTAAGATTGATAGATCCCTGTGTCGGCTGTCAGGCGACCCCCAAAGTCAGACTGTTGGAAGAGAAAGATTCTATTCCACGTATTTAATGAAGGGAGACCAAATAGTGTTGAATTTCCTGAGTGATCTGTTTAAGGTGAGTCTCAGCTTGTCAATTTGAAGACACATCATGACCTCTTTGATCCATTGTACATAGGAAGGAGGTGCATTAGCCTTCCATCTAAAAAGAATCAATCGCCTAGCTAATAATGATGTAAAAGCTATTACTTTCATCTGATTCGATGTTAACCTCTGACTCATGTCAGGGACTCCAAATACTGCCATAAATGGGTTTGGATGTATTGTTTTGTTACAAGTATGGGAGTATGTACGAAATATTGAAGCCCAGAAACTACTTAATGATGGGCATGACCAAAACATATGCCCCATTGTTGCTGGTGATTGTTTGCATCTGGGGCATCCTGATTCAGAGTTAGGAAAGATCTTAGAGAGTTTTGCATTGGTAAGATAAAGTCGATGAGTGAGTTTAAATTGTAATTAGCAATGGCGTACACAGATGGATGATGTATGAATACGGTCAATAACTAAGCCCCAGGTGACATCAGGGATTATTTCATTTAGGTCATGCTCCCATGCTTCTTTAATTTTAGTCAATACTGGGGGGTTAATATTATTTAGGATATTGTATAATTTTGAGATACAGCCCTTATAAGATCTTTTAAGATTTAAACAGTTCTCAAAGGGGTCACTTGGAGGGAGATTTGGAAAGGATGGGAAACGTTTCATTAAGAAGCTGCGGATCTGCAAGTATCTAAAAAAGTGAGATTTTGGAATCTTATACTTTTCCACAAGTGTCAAATGAAGCAAAGGTTTTATTAACAAAGAAGTCATTAACAAATACTAAACCACTTTTGAACCATAATTTAAATGCTACGTCCATTTGCCCCGGAATGAAGAGAGGGTTAAGTGTCACAGGGGCAAAACTGAGTGTTTGTTTACTTTTGAAATGGCGTCTACACTGAAACCAGATTCTGACAGTATTATGAACAACAGGATTAATTAAACGAGTTTTTAATTTTAATTGTGTAGGAGAATAAAGAAGGGAAATAGGAGAAATTAATACATTTGAATTTAATTCCATTATAGACCAGACAGGACCTCCCCCATCTCGAAATGAAGACAACCAAATGGGTAACTCTGCAATATTTGCAGTCCAATAATAGTACAGAAAATTAGGTAGCGCTAAACCTCCAGATGATTTAGGACTCTCCAGGTATGATTTCTGTATCCGTGCTACTTTTTTGTTCCAAATAAAGGTTGCTATTAGTTTGTCAAGTACTTTAAAAAAGGATTTGGGTAAAAAAAATAGGAATCATGCGGAATAGGTATAGAAATTTTGGAAGGATTGTCATTTTAACAGAGTTAATTCGACCAGCAAGAGATATCGGTAGGGTTGACCAGCATGCCAAATCTTTTTTAGTCTGTTCAAGTAGAGGACCAAAATTATGCTTCCACAATGCTTTGAAAGTACGTGTAATTTGTACTCCAAGGTATGGAAAACAAACTAATTCTACTTTAAATGGAAAAGATGTAAAACTGTCCTCCATTGCCAGGTCATTAACAGGAAAGACTAGACTTTTAGCAAGGTTTAATTTATAGCCTGAAAATTTCCCAAACTCATTAAGTGTGTCTAGTAACTTAGGAATGGAGTTAGCAGGGTCAGAGATATATACCAATAGGTCGTCAGCATATAATGACACTTTATGAGGGATATTCTCTTGAGTGACCCCTTTAATCCTTTCATCTAATCTTAAAGCAATGGCAAATGGTTCAATAGCTATATCAAAAAGCAAAGGGCTGAGTGGGCAGCCCTGTCTGGTTCCCCTAAAGAGCGGGAAATAGTCGGAGACAATACTGTTGGTGCGGACTGAAGCGAGAGGTGCTGAGTAAAGAGTTCTGATCCAGGAGGTGAAATATGGTCCGAAGCCAAATTTATCAAAAACTGAAAATAAATAATTCCATTCAATTCGGTCAAACGCCTTCTCGGCGTTGAGGGAAATGACAACCTCTGAATGCATTTTGGAATGTTCCGAGTATAAAATATTGTATAAACGACGAACATTGGAGAAGGACTGTCTGTTGAAATGAAGCCTGTCTGGTCTTCATGTATGATACTGGGTAAAATCTTTTCAAGATGGAGGGCTAGGACTTCTGTAAGAATTTTATAGTCTACATTCAGTAGACTAATTGGTCTGTATGACATACAGGTCTGAGGGTTTTTATCCTTTTTCAAGGTTACTGAGATAATGGCCTGGGTCAAAGTTTGAGGAAGAGAACCCTTCACATGTGATTCTATAAACACTTCACAAAGTAGTAGTGGAGATAATTTTGATGAGAAGGCTTTATAAAATTCACTGGTGAAACCATCCGGGCCAGGTACTTTCCCCCCCTGTAAGGATCTAATTGCTAGTTCAATCTCATTCTTGGTGATAGGTCTTTCTAGAGTTTCATGTTGGTCTTGTTTAATAGTTGTGATCTGAAAGTTTCCCATAAAAGACTCCAGGCAGGAGGTATCTTTAATTACCTGGGAGGCATATAAATTTGAGTAATACTGTCTAAATGTGTCATTAATGTTTTTATGATCATTGAAAACCAGTCCAGATTCATCACATATTTCTGATATTAAATTACTGGATACTGATTGGCGTAGTTGATGTGATAACAATTTACTCGCCTTTTCCCCGTGCTCATAAAAAAGTTGTCTTGTTCTAAACATGAGTTTTTCTTTTCCCTTTATTGATAACATCTCAAATTCTGATTGGAGCAACAATCTCTGTTTAAATAAATTAGCAGACGGTGCATTGGCATAACGGGAATCTAAGTCTGAAATAAGCTGGGTCAATTCTGCAAGTCTCCTAGAATGTTCCTTGTTTTTATGTGTAGTATATGAGATGATCTGGCCTCGTAGAAACGCCTTAAGTGTCTCCCAAACTGTAGATTTGGAGACGTCCGTTGTGTCATTAATTTCCAAAAAAGAATCTATTTCTTTGGAGATGAAAGCAATAAAATCCTCATCGGATAGCATCAAAGGGTCAAATCTCCATGACCTTTGAGGGGGGTAGCTGTCTGGAAAAATAATGTCCAATTGGACAGGGGAATGGTCAGATATTACAATGGCATGATATTTGCAGGAAGAAACATTTGGGAGAAGTGATTTATCTATAAGGAAATAGTCAATCCTTGAATAGGAATGATGTACAGAAGAAAAGAAGGAGTATTGTTTAGAGGTAGGATTAGTTGCCCGCCATGGATCTATGACATTATGTACTTGAAGAAAAGAATTGATAACTGTGGCAGATTTGGAGAGGGAGTTAGTCTGCTTAGTTAAGGATCTATCTAAGCCTGGATTTAGGACGCAGTTAAAATCACCACCAAGTATTAGATGATGAGTATTAAGGTCCGGTAAATTTGTGATGAGCCTAGAAAAAAATTGAGAATCATCCCAATTCGGAGCATAGAGATTGGCTAATATCACAGATATATTACACAACCTACCAGAAACAATAATATATCGTCCATTAGTATCAGAGATACATTAGAAGGTATAAATAGGACATTTTTTCTAATAAGTATTGCAGCACCTCTTCCTCTTGCATTAAATCTAGAATGAAAAACTAGACCTATCCATGTCTTGTTGAGTTTATGGTGCTCTGTTGTGCGAAGGTGAGTTTCTTGTAAGTAAATTATATCTGGTTTTAAAGTATGAAGATGGGCAAAAATTCTATTACATTTTTTTGGATTATTAACTCCCTTAACATTCCAGGTAATAATTGTGGTTGAGGCCCTGATTGTGCAACTGTTTGTAGCAGTCATCCAACAGCCGACACAGGGAAACCAGGTGTGAAAGAATGAGTGCTCAATGTGAAAAAAGACATCGTGAAATTAAAAATTTAGCAAAAACAATAAGAAAAAAGAAACATACATTGCAAAAACAACTTAAAATGAAAACACAGAACATTTACCCACTTACATCTCTCCCCAAACGAGAGATGATCCCCACCCGATCATAGTAGAGCCATACCTTGCGAGATGGAGCTATAGTTTAACAACTTTAAAAACCTAACGTACCTAACATACACTTCTTCGCACAGCTCCACATCTACTTCTGTGTTTAATTTAAATCCCAAAATTTGATTATCCTGAGAACTTGAACGTCAGTATCATACAAATAAAATTGTGTCTCAGACAGAGTCTGTGATCTAACGTCAACTAATAATGACAGTGAGATTAGAGAGAGAGACAAAAAAATATATATATATATATAAAATAAAATAAACAAAATAAAATAAATGTGATAAAAAGCAACCCAATAATAATCACAATTAAAGGTATATCCTCTTAGGGGGACAGAACATCCTTTCATCTTTGCAACAAAGCTTTTGTGCAAAACTACCCCAGATAATTTTTATCTATCACTGAACCCTTTAACAGTTAAAGGGTTGTAAAAAAGAAATATGTATTTATATATATATTAAAACAAAAGATGTTACTGTTTTGCATTTACACCCTTTTGTTCCAGTATCATCCTTAGTATTAAATGATCTTCCAGAGTTATCATTTGTACCCAATGATACTTATCTCAGCGATTTTGCTCCGGAAGAACATGTCTCTTGATATAGTCCATGGCGGCTGCTGGGTCGCTGAATATTTTCTCACCAAGTGGGGAGGAGATCCTAAGCCTTGCAGGGTAGAGCATTCCGAATTTGGTGTCACGGCACTGGCGCAGGAGCTCTTTAACCTCTTTAAAAGTTCCTCTGCGTTTCACCACGGAGGGTGGAAGATCCGGAAAAATCATTAGCTTGTCACCCTTGTAGGTTATTGGGCTCATCCTTGCTGCCTTCCTTAACACCTCCACTTTCTCTTGGTAATAATGGAATTTAATAATGAAGGCCCAGGGTTGAGATCCTCTCAAGGGCTCCGGCTGTAAGCTCCGATATGCCCGGTCTAGCGTAGGTGGTGAGTCCAGCCCTAAGGTCTCCTGAAGTAGTTTGGACACCAACTCGGTCGGCTGTGAACCCGCCTCAAACTTTTCCTTAATCCCAAGGATTCGTATATTGCATCGGCTTTGTCTACCTTCCAAGTCCTCGGTTTTCTGGTTCAGTTTGTCCACATCACTCTTTAGTTGAAGCACTTGATTCTCTAGTTCAACCACTCTATCAGAGTATGTGTTTGTAGCATTTTGCAGGCTAATGAGACAGGCTTCGTGATCATCACAGGCAGCGCTAACCGGTTGAATTTTTGCCATAAGGTCCGAGCAAACTGCATTAATCTGGCCTTACTCTACTCTACTCTGTAGACAAAGAGTTGATCATTTTATTCAGTTCGCGGGATTGTAAGTCCACTTTTTTGTCCAGAACATCGATTCTCATCAGTACAGACTGCTCAGATCTGCTTATCATTAGCAGATCTGACATTAGCATAGCTACCTTGGAGCTAGAGCGGTGACTCAGTGGGAGAGCTCGGTGTTTTGTAGGCCGCTTTTGGAGAGTCACTTTTCTTCGGCATTTTCAGTCCTGACATTCCGCGGACAACATCAATTTCTTCTCTCTGGTATCTCTAATGATATATTTTATTGACGAACAGCTTCAAGGATGTAAATTTACTCTATTTATACGGGAGTTATTACTGTCTCATGTGGAGCTCTGGAGAATACGTCCTCACATATCGCTGCTCCAGAAGTACCCCCATGTATTTAAGATTTTAATTGATTTTTTTTCTCCGCTCAAAAAAAAGAATAAAATAAGATTAAAAATATTCCCAGTGACACAAACATGAAATCTTGCCTACATGTTGTCAAAATATTTTGCCAAACAAAACAAAATTTCCCTCTTCAAGTTAAAATGTGTGCCATAAAATGTTGATAATGCAGTTCAAACATAGACAGGTTTGTCTACATAACCACTGAAGGCTCAGGTGTTTTCACAGCATATTACCATTAAAGTCTGATTAATATTAGTCTCACTTGAAAAACAAATACAAATACAAGCCTTTAAAAGTGCCTGACAGGGCCTTACCATCATGAAAACTAACTTTTCAGTATATATTTTCAAACACTGCAACCACTTACAAGTAATAAGTTGTGCTAAGTCGAGGAAAAAATATGGATTATTATTTTTTTAACGTTCTGCAGAAAAAAAAATCAATTAATTGATTTAATCAACATATTTCTCAGCCCAAATACAAACTATTCTGTGTTCTGCACAGAATAGTGAAATCAGTTACTTCAACTTTACACTATACCAGCACACACACAGACACACAGATGTCAATCATCACGCCATATGCTTTCCACTTTAACTCATAGCAAGATATAATGTTCCTCTAAGGATAAAAATTAAGGAGCTTATCAACACTTTGCCCTTTTTTTAAAATGTAAAAATAAAATTAACAACCTTAAAGGGATAGTTTGGGGTGTTTAAAGTGGGGTTGTGTCAAGCAGAGAATGTGGCACCATGTACAGTAATGTATAGTCTTAGTAGTCTGTCTGAGTTTTAAAACTATTATTACTTTTGAAATATTATTAAAACTATTCTATGTTTGTTATTATTTATTTATTTTACTCTTTTCTGATCAAATGTTTTTATTTATATTTTCTTTTTTTATATACAGTGATGTCAACATTTATGACAAATAAACATATACATATTTTCTTTCCTTCCCCACCAACCCTCTGGACCATTCAGTGAAAAACAACTCATAATCATGATAATTTAAATTTATATACTCTATCATAAGTTGATCATTTTAGAGATATGTGGTTCCCTCAGGAAAGATACAGATGAGCCGACCCATCAAAAGAAAAAAAAAACATTTAAATAATTCATAATGACAGCAGAACCTTCATTGGTTTGCAACAGGTAGCAGCCTCATTTCTTTATTTCAATATGCAACTTGTTTTTATTTTTATATGCTGTGTTCTTTTTTACCTATTTACCACTATTCAATACTACAGGAAGATTAATCTCCCTGAAGGAGTTCTTCCCAAAGGATTAATAAAATTCTATCGAATCTAATCTAATCTACACATTTAGATCATGCCATAAATGTCACGAAACCCCACTTGAAAGACCCAAACAATCACTTTGATCTCACACATATAAATGCTTATGGTAATAATTAAAATTAACATCATGCTCTTTGAAAAATGGCAGTTCATATCTGCTTTGTCAAACAGTTAATCTCATCATAACAGTCTCAAAACCTAACCAATCAACTGAATTCACAGTGTTAAATTCACTTCATGCACAGCCAAAAATAAAATCAAAAGTAACACAACATTAAAATTAGAACAAGTCACAGCATCTGATGTTAGCTCAGGCCTGCTCATCAGGACACAGACACACAACTGACCCCATAGCAGAAACTACGCTGAACAACACAGGCAGACAAACCTCACACACTCTCACACAGTAAATTAATTAGTCTAACTTGACACAAAGGCTAGTGAGCTAACAGCTAGCGGGCTAACGTGGCTAACATGTAGCTATCACAGGTAAAAGGCTGAGATCTCCGTAACATTAGCATATGTTTAGCATGGAAGCACAAATTATGCTAACTGACTAAAAAAACATCAAATTGTATTTAAAATCCCCCCAAAATGTATTATACTATCTTAAATATATGTATTTAATAAATGTTATGGGTAATCATTGTCCTTGGAGTGAAGTGTATCAAACAGTTATCTCAACAACACATAAAAGCTAACAGCTAGTGGGCTAACAGCTAGCAAGCTAACGTGGCTAACACGTAGCTAACACAGAAAAAAGGCTGAGATCTCAATAACATAAGCATATGTTTAGCATGGAAGCACAAATCATGGTAACTTACTAAATAGCCATCAAAATAAATACAAAATCCACCAACAATATATCATACTATCTTAAATATATGCATTTTATTTATTCTAAAGGCAATCATTGTCCTTGGAGTGAAGGTTATCAAACAATTGTCTCAACATGACACAAAAGCTAACAGCTAGCAGGCTAACGTGGCTAACACGAAGCTAACACAGAACAAAGGCTGAGCTCTCCTTAACATTAGCATATGTTTAGCATGGAAGCACAAATCATAGTAATTGACTTAAAAGCCATCAAAATGTATTCAAAATACAACAAAAATGCATCATATTATCATAAATATATATATTTTATTTATTATAAAGGCAATCAATGTCCTTGGAGTGAAGTTTATCAAACAACTGTCTCAACATGACACAAAAGCTAACAGCTAGAGGGCTAACACAAAGCTAACACAGAACAAAGGCTGACATTTCCATAACATTAGCATATGTTTAGCATGGAAGCACAAATCATAGTAATTGACTTAAAATCCTTCAAAATTCACCAAAAATATAGCATACTATCTTAAATATACATATTTATATTTTTTAAGGGAAACTATTGCCTTAGGATTAAAGTTGATCAGAAATACACACCTCACAGAAGCAACTGTTAGCCAGTTTTAAATCTCACCACAGAGCAGCAAAAAGTTACAATTACATGTTAACTTCTTTTTAACTTTATACTAAACCTTGTTTAATCATGATCACCACTTCAGTCTAGCACTGCTTGAACACATGATATGCTAACATTAAGCTAGAAAAAAATTAAAAGTGTCATACCTCTGAGCCAGTGGGAGCAAAATGGAGGACATTCTCATGCAGACCAGGGCTTTTATAGGCTCCGATGTCAGGCCACCAGAACGTCCAATCAAATTACACTCCATGCTTCTTTCATGTCTGTCAGTCTGTGGGACATTCTTACACCACTTTGAACCTTGATTTGACTGCAATACACAGCCATCTTAGACTGTGAGGACACGCAAGAAACTGTAATATCTCTAAAACACTAACAGATGGTGAAAACATGTAAATTGAACATTTGTAGGTCCAAGTCTTGTGATTGTTTTTAAGCTTTGAATCAAGTCTGTAACTAGAAGTATGTTGTGGCAATTTCATGTCAAACATAAGGTTAGTTTGCCGAGTTCCTCCATTAAAATGAACTGATTCCCCTCTGTCCGTCTGCCATACATGATAAATCCTCACAGAGCCGCAGGCACACACATCAGTCTGAGACTGAGCAGGTCACAGGAGGTCAAGTGAAGCCTTCAAAACTGACTTTGTGTCTGCATTTTCATTCAAAAACTAAAATTATTGATAAAATTAATCAATTTAATAAAATGTAATATTACTTTATTTTACACTGAAATCAATTCATAAATTCATGAATTGGTGTGTTACAATTCAAACTTGTAACACACCAGATTTGGTAATAAAATATTAATAAAATTAAAAATTAACCCCCAACATGCCAAAATGGCCTCTTTAGCACCACCTAAGCACACTAAAACAGCCTCGACGGCCAGTTGGAATGTCATAGAGTGGTGAAACCAACATTAAAACTAACATTCATCTCACTGAGACCCACAAATCACGCGCTGACACCCCTGACCTATCTCAAACAGGAAGCCGGCAATTTGCAATTTAAAAGAACTCTCAAAGAAATGGAATGTGTAATACACACCCATTATAAAGTATGAGGCTCCTGACAGAGCAGCACCTACACACCTCAGTCTAACTTAGAGCAGTTCAAAGGGATAAAAAGGGATGAAACCCTCAAAATGGAGGTCAAACGGGCATGAGGGACCTGCGAGCGAGGACCCGTCCAATGCTGCTTGCAGCTTTAATTATTATTACGCTGGCCAGACGCGAAAGCCTTAATTTGACCCCCTAAACATGCTCAAAAACTCACCAAAATTGGCACGCACCTCAGATTCAGCGGAAAATTTGATAAAATGAAAAAATAAACCCCCAACATGCTAAAATGAGCTCTCTAGCGCCACCTAGGCACACTAAAATGGTCCTCACAGCCAGCAGGAATGTCGCAGAGAAAATCAAACCAACGCCTAAACTTTCGTCTCACAAATCACGCGCTGACACCCCTGACCTATCTCAAACAGGAAACCGGCAATTTGCCTTTCAAAATACAATTACTGCTCCCCAGAAAAAAATTATCTCCTCCTAGGTCGTAAATGGTATCAGCTTGAAACCCAGACAGATGACAGAGGAGGCCATGCTGATAAAAATGTTATGAAGGAATTTGTTGTTTCTCAAACGGTTTCCGAATGACAAGCCCTCAAAGTTGGTCAACCCCAAAGAAGCCCTCCCAGCTCCTCCCATTCAAATGAATGGGGGGAGAAAATACAGCTCCGGACAACCTGTAGAAGAAAGGCCTCTAGAGAAAAAAACAAATATCCTACAGCTTTGAAAATTACATGGATGGATTCCTGACAAAATTTGCAGTTCACATAGATAACTTGTAGAGAGATTTGGTCAAAATTGTGGCAATGGTGAGGACATGTTTCTAGAGATTTTTTGTCTCTGCTGCTCAGCTGCCCAGTTTGAATTTGGATGAGGGCAGCAGATGATGTCATTCACTCACTGATTGACAGCAGCTGGTCATGTGACTCACTGAAGGTGGGAGAATGGAATGTGTGATACATACCCATTATAGAGACAGAGGAGGAGCAAGAAATGTATCACTTCAACTGTTAAATCTCTAAAACACAAACAGATACCAAACATGTAAAACTCAGATCAGTAAGTAAATGTCCTCCCGAGGGGAGGACAAACCTTGAGGAGTAAAAAAAAAAAAAAAAACATGAAAACTTGCAGATGATGAAATTCACTCACTGATTGACAGGTCAGTGCAGCTGGTCATGTGACTCACTTAAAGCGGGAAAATGGAATGTGTAATGCACACCCATTATAAAGACTGAGGCTCCTAACAGAGCTGCTGAAACACACATCAGTCTATCTTTGACCGGGTCAAAGGGTCAAAAATGGATGAAACCCTCAAAATGGAGGTCAAACAGGCATGAGGGACGTGGGACAGAGCGAGGACCCATCCAATGCTGCTTGCAGCTTTAATTTTTCTCCTGACGCCTCTTTAAAGCTTAATTTGACCCCTAAACACGCTCAAAAACTCACCAAAATTGGCACGCACCTCAGATCCGCTGAAAAATTTGATAAAATGAAAAAATTAGCCCCCAACATGCCAAATTAGCTCTCTAGCGCCACCTAGGCACACTAAAACGACCCTCATGGCCAGTAGGAATTTCGTAGAGAGATCAACCAAATGCCAAAACTTTCGTCTCATTGAGACCCACTAATCACGCACTGACACCCTTGCCTTATCTCAAACAGGGAGTTGGCAATTTGGATTTCAAAAGAACAGCTCACCTGATCATCCCCACCTCACACCATGATTTGACACCCTTAACGTGCTCACAGCCATGCCAAAGTTGACACACATGCCGGATGGGGTACAAAATTTCAGAAAACAAAAAAAATTAACCTATAACATTCCAAAATGTCCTCTCTAGTACCACCTAGGTACAATACAACACACAAAAATGGTCCTCACGGCCACTAGGACTGTTGTAGAGAGATCAAACCAATGTCAAAATGTTTGTCTCATCAAGACCCACAAATCACGGGCACAAAGAAAGAAAAGTCTTACGGCTTTGAAAATTTCATGGATGGATTCCTGATAAAATGTCCTATTTAAATTGTACATTTTTAGAGAGATTTGGTGAACATTGTGGCATCTGTGAGGCTGTGAGTGAGACTGAAATTGAGTGAAAATTTTACTCACTCAGGAGCTGTTACAATGATGTCACTCACTGAGTGACAGCTCAGAGCAGCTGGTCATGTGACTCACTGAAGGCGGGAAAATGGAGTGTGTAATACACACCCATTATAAAGACTATGGGTGTTTCTCAATTCAAAGTTTGCAAGTTCGAACTTGGGAACTCTGGAAGTACAGACTTGGCAAGTTTGTTCCTGAGCTCGGACTTCAGTGGGTCGGGAGTCTGCAGAACGATCTCCCACTATTGGAACGGCAGCGTACTTCGCTAGCGTCCCCTCCCACGTACTTATGTCACATCCGGTTGCCTTGCCGGTAGTTTGTTGACAAAAATAAAAAGCATAACATTTGATATAAATAAGTCATATCTCATTTTAAATTCATTGTTAAATAGTATTCTGAAGAGTCAAAAGCAAGGCAACTGGACTGTGTAGAGTTTGTTGGGAAGACGTTTCACTTCTCATCCAAGAAGCTTCTTCAGTTCCAAATGGCTGGTGCTGGAAGCAGATATTTATCTTGCTAGAGGAAAAACAACAACAAAGGGAGGGAGGAGTTGGAGAACGACTCATAGAAACTTATCCCAGGGTGATGTAACCCCTGAGAGTCGTTTACCCTGAATGGGTCGTTAACTCCCCCTGTCATGTGAGGTGTTATGGTCACATGTGCCCAGGTGTGAGTGTTTGGAGAGCTTCCTGGGGAGAGACCTTAGCACTGCATTATATGTAGGTGAGAGGTTGTGTCTGAGTCCACCACCTCTGTTAAGAGAAGGCTTCTCCAGTCTGGTGAAGATGGCTTCTTTAACTCCTCTTTCAAACCATCTATCCTCTCTCGCCAACACCTGTACATTGCCCTGACCACATCTGCTCCTTATTGGACCTCTGCCTGAGTACCACCTACTTCCAGTTCAGGGACCACTACTACAGGCAGAAACATGGATGCGCCATGGGCTCCCCTGTATCTCCCATAGTAGCTAACCTGTACATGGAAGAGGTGGAGAGAAAGGCCCTAGCCTCATTCCATGGAGCAACACCAAGCCACTGGTTTAGGTATGTGGATGACACCTGGGTCAAAATCCAGACACATGAAGTAGAGGCTTTCACAGACCACATCAACACAGTGGACAACAACATTAAGTTCACGCGTGAAGATGTTAAGGACAACGTTTTGGCCTTTCTGGATTGTGCAGTACACTTGGAGGCAGATGGGGGTCTCAACGTTGAAGTGTACCAGAAACCCACACACACGGATCAATATTTACTCTTTGATTCGCACCATCCTCTTCAGCACAAGCTGGGTGTCATCAGAACCCTCAACCACCGGGCTGAGAGTGTTCCTACAAGGAAGGAAGGAAAGGAAAAGGAACAGAAACACATTAGAGAAGCCCTGAAAACCTGTGGATACCCAAAGTGGGCCTTTTTGAAGAACAAGAAAAGAAAGGAGAAGGAGCATGAGAGGGAAGAGAGATGCAAGAACATTGTGATTCCGTATGTTGCAGGTTTATCTGAAAAACTCAAGAGAATCTTTGGCAAACACCACATTCCTGTTCACTTCAAGCCTGGAAACACACTAAGGCAGAAGTTGGTCCATCCCAAGGACAAAACACCAAGACATAAACAGAGCAATGTGGTGTATGCAGTCCAGTGCAGTGAGGAATGCTCAGACCTGTACATTGGGGAAACTAAACAACCGCTTCACAAGCGTATGGCTCAACACAGGAGAGCCACTTCCTCAGGTCAGGACTCAGCAGTCCACCTTCACTTAAAGGACACGGGACATTCTTTTGAGGACAGCAATGTACAGGCTGAGTAAAAACAGCCAACCAGCAGTGGGAAAAATGGCTGTTAGTTTGGGAGACACAATAGAAAAAGATATATCTGCATCGCCGTCAACAGATTTCAACAACTAATAAAGTATAAATAAAAAATGAATCAAATGGAGTTCAGCATCACTGTCGGAGAGGAGGCTGCAGGGTTGAGTAGGCAGAACCGTCAGAGGAGGGCCATGATGCTGCAGATGGTGGAGACGCGCCCTGCTGGCCAGTTTAGCTGCCTTTGCACGTTCATTTCATCTCATTAAGATTTGGATCCAACAATTATTTTTACACTTTTAAATTACATTACTAAGCTCTATTCCAGTGATAGGCAGACTGACATCGCTAGTGGAAACTAATTTCAAGGCTCAATAAAATGTAGAAACATTACAAATCACACCCAAAACAGCATGACAGTGATGGCCACTCACCACTACATTTATCAGTCAAAAAATGGCTATTACACATTTCATTCCTAAACCTGTCGCAGTAAACATATAAGACAGTTACTTTTAATGCTAAGGACAAAGACAGGCAGGGGCACCAATTAACTTTCCAGGGAGAAATTAAATACACAGCAAGAAGTGTTTGGCTTAAATCTGACAGATGGAGGAAAATTTGTTTTTCGTCAGAAGACTCAAATTATTTATAAATATAACAATTACACAAAACAATCATTAAGTAGTACATTTTATTAATAATTTGCTTAAATAAATAAATACCTACAAAAATAAACTGTAGGGAAAACACTGAATAAGTTAAAGAATAACTTAATAAATAAGAATAATAAATCAGTTAAAATTCATGAACATCAAAATGGAAAAAAGGACAGTACTTTATTTCCACAAAAGCAAAGTTAAATCAATAGGACGTTTTTCCCCTCCATAATTTTGCAGGGCATTTGTGATTCCAGTTGTGTTTTCCTTGACATGTACATCGAAAACACAGGATCTGTTCACGATGCCCTGGTCCTGAGATGATCCCCTATGTTCCAGCAGGTCTGCAATCCACCAGCTGGGGTTTTCCTCCTGGCTGACGGAGGATACCCGTGCCCGCAGTATCCTGTGGCCATTCGCACTCCATATCGGCAGCCTGTTGAAAGTCAGGACATAGTCTTGATTATAAAAAAATTAAACAAACTGAAGATGGGAGTCATGTTCAGGCTACATAGAGTAAAAAGGGTTTTTTTTAATAATTCTAATTAATCAGCTTTATTCAGTTTCTTAGAGTTAAATGTTATTGCAGAATTAGACGTTTATCATTTAAATGTTATTGCATAATTATATTTGTTTTAATACACATACTTTAATAGGTTGTTGATATTAAAAGCATAACCATTAATTTGTTTGTTGTAACCTGTCAATTTGAAACATTGTGTTTTCTAATGAGTAATGTATGTGTTTAGCAGAATAGTTTCACTACAGTTAACTATTTTAAAATGAATGTCTTGTATTTCTTCCTCCGCGTCTGACTTACTCAGTTTATAGATAAGTATGCATCAGTATAAGCCCAAATGATAATGGAAATTTTGTATATCAACTATGTTTATGTATTTTCTAACACAGTCTGACAAAGTTAAAGATGATATAAATTTCTGAATTACTGGAAAATATAACTAACTTTTAAATGAATCATTGCTCGATTTTACAAACAAAAAATCAGAATTTATTTAAAATTTATTAAATAAGACAAGCAATTATTTCACATCTGCGCTAAGACAACGTACAGGGCTCATGTTACACCGCAGTAGCTTACCCACACATGCAACTTTTAGCTGTATTAACTGTACAGAAATACCAAAATAAGCTGTTCAACAGCGGTATAGAATTAACAGAGACCACTGGGCCGGTGCTGCAGAAGCCAGCTTAACATCCTGTTGTTATCATTTCCAAAACCACCCACATCGTCCATTTATCAAGAATGAGTTTGATTCAACGTTCAGGTTTCAAACACAACTCTATCACAAATAAGTATCTTATTCATGATTTTACGTGGCAAGAATGGTTACTTACAATTGTATGTCTCTCCTCTGCCATTTCTAGAGTTTCTTCTTCTCCTCCTTTGTGGTTGTTGGAGTTTCCTGCTGGATGGTGCAAATTGCATTGTGGGATTGTAGCTGTGAAAAGTCCGCTCAAGTTACGTTCGGTAGCAGACTTGATAAAGGGGCATGGCAAGTCCACATCCGGGTATGTGAACCGAACTTGTGTCGATGCAGACTTAGTATTAGAACAGGACGTCAGCTGTGATTGATGACGTATCACGAGTCCGCAAGTCCAGAAGTATGCTGAAGTACACATATTGAGAAACACCCTGAGGCTCCTGACAGAAGTGCAAAAACACACATCAGTCTATCTTTGAGCAGGTCAAAGGGTCAAAAAGGGATGAAACCCTCAAAATGGAGGTGAAACGGGCATAAGGGATGTGCGACGGAATGAGGACCCGTCCAACGCTGCTTGCAGCTTTAATCCTAGAAGTATGTTTAAGAAGGTAGGTGGGTTTGATTTTCTGTTAAATTGTAAATTTGAAATCACAAAACTACCTTTAAAGTTGTCTGAATTCCACCGACAAGTATTGTCCTACTGGAAACTGATTTTTTTTTCCATAACTTCACTCCTTACTGGTCCACCTTGTGGAACAACAGAGTTTTTACAAAAAAACAGGAAAGCCCTATTTAAAAAAACTGGTATGACAAAGACATTGTTTTTGTTGATGATCTGATGGATGAAAATGGTCACTTGTTAGAGTTCACAACATATTGAAGAATAAACACAAGCTTTATTGTTCATACAAAGAATATGACAGAACATGTTGAGCCATATCTCTCCCTTTGGTGCAATTGGTACAAAAATATTCTTACACACTCAGAGGTATAGATAGTTTTACCAGCCTTAAAAGTTGACCATACACCAATAGAGGACAGAAAGTGCAATAGTAAAATTCTGGGAAGAACCCTCAAAGGAATTATGTTCCATGACTATCGATATAATTTAAAAATCAAATTAAGTAGCTTAAATATACCAGTGACCAACAAATTTCTTATATTTATGAAATGACCAATTCCACCAAAAGTTAAAGAAGTACAGTTTAAAATTATCAATGGTTATTATCCTGTGGCTGAAACACTTAGGCGGAGATTCAAAATCAAGGTGGACTATTGTGTTTTATGTGATGAAGAATCTGAAACAATAGAACATCTGTTTTGTTTTTGGTTTTTTTGCTCAATTACATCTGATTTTTGGCACTATGTAAAAAACTGGCTGACCATCAAAAAAGTAATTTTTAGCAACTTTGAAGAACAGCAGATTCCATTGTTCAATGATAATGTATCTAATGATACTTCTACTTTAGTGAACATAATCATAATTATGGGAAAAAAAATCACATTCACTAATGTAAATGGAAGAATCAGAGACCTTTAATTGTTTTCTCCAAAAATGAACTTAAGAATTATTTTGCGTCATTGAAAATCCTGATTAATACAAACCAGCAAGTGAAGTCACTGTATGAGAGCATGCAGAGACTGTTGGTATTTGAATGAGGGGAGCTCTTATATGGATGGGTGTCCTTATGTGAATAAACCAACAATTATTGCCATGAGTGCACTTGTATAAAATTCAAGATTATGGAATTTAGAGTGCATTTAAATGCCTTGCTATTATCTTTGATTTTATTGTTATATTTTATTTTATTTTTCCTTTCTGTTATTTGGTTCTGTTCTACACCTGTACTGAAGAATGTATATGTATATTCTCCTTTGAGAGTTTGTAATTCAAAGTTTGTCAATAATAATAATTTTACAAAAGCAGCGCAAGTAGGTATTTCATTGTAACTATCCCAAGGGAAGGTTTATCAGATTGAAGGTGGTGGATTTGATGACGGAAGGAAGCTTAGACGGAGCCGGTTAATGCTCTAGCACATCCAACGCCTCTACAGGCAGCAGCCCAATGTAGCCACAGGTTGAGGGGGCTAGTAACAAGATGCTAGAAGGCCAGCTATTAGAAGGAGGCCTTCAGCGCTAGCAGCCACCAGTGCGACCTTCCGACCGCAGGTAATTTAGGCCTTTCCACGGCAGAAAGATCCAGCAGGAACCTCCGGATACTCGGCAACAGTCCGGTAGCAGCACAACCCAGCGATGCTGCCAGTAGGCAACAGCTAGCAGCTAACAGCTACAGCTGAGAGTTAGCGGCTAACAGCCAGGAGAAACCCCCCAGCGTGATCGTCCAGCCAGGAGATCCCGGCATGATCATTCGATGATAGCCCAGCCTAGCTAGCCGCTAGCAGCTAACAGCTACAGCCGAGAGCTGACGGCTGCCCGCCAGGAGACCCCGGCGCGACTGCCAGTCCCACAGCATAGGACACCTTGCCATGGCAGGATGATCCAGCAGTGACGAGCAGCAAAGGAGCAGCACAATGCTTTGCTGCTACTGACAGCCAGCGGCAGTCGGCTAAGAGCTATAAGCCGACAGCTAGTGGCTCACAGCTAACAAGCCTGTCAGCAGCAGCAGCTCGGCTTTTGGCCACCAAAACAGGGATCTATCCTTTGACACACTACAGCTCACCACGGTTGGATGTTCCAGCAGCCAGCACCTGCCCGGTGGATGAGAGCCAGCGATGTATACATCAGCAGGGTCAGAGGCTTCAGGGACCAATACACCACACCGGTACCATGACTGTACAGTCCCACAGTAAGTAACGTCTCCAAAAAAGTTCATGAGGGAAGTGTCAGTGCAATTGACTTACACTACCTTGTAGGTCAATGAGTCTAGGCAGTGGTTGGTTAAAAAAGAATAATAAGAAAACTAGTAATACAGATAGTATGGCAAACCAGTAACCGAGAGTGACAGACTTTAAGGGCCTGATCTACTAAGAGCCAAAATAACGAGTGCTAAATTGTGTGTCCAAATGAAAAAAATTGCATGTGCAATTAGTGGGAGTGTTGTGGGTGATCTACTATGACTGCGTTCGCAATTTATAACAGGCGCAAAAGTGGTGCAGACTGCCCCCTTTAAATCAAGATTTTGCGTGTGTGTTACCGGCTGTCACCATGGAGAGTTTGGGAGAGCAGAGTGGCAGTAAATGAAAAATGAAGTTTGAAGCAGTGGAGTTAGAGGCAAATAAACACACTTGCAGTAACCTTTTTGCTGTCTGTCATTTTGACTTTCACTTTTCCCTCATGCCATATTTTTATCAGTCATTTTTAATTTTCCTTTTCTGATTCAAATTACACATAATCTTAATGACAGCATTCACACAGCTACACAGCTTCATCACCAATAACCTCTCATGTGAAGAGCAGTCTTACAGTTACGCAAAGACAGATCGTACGGGTACACCTTCCACGCACTGACAGCCTCTAAACTCGCTGTCAGTGCATGGAGAGTGTGATGCAGTCAGCTCTGAGTGACAAAAAGAGTGATTCTCCTTCATAGCTTTGGAGATCTTTCTTTTTGCACAGGTTAAATGACCTCCTTTGCGATGTAGAGCGCAAAACAGAGAGGGTTTACTTTACGTGTGTGTCTGCATGAGTATGAAACCACACTGGATTGTCCCTCTTATTCCAGTCCATCATACTGACAGACAGCCTCCAAATCTTTATGTCATTCATCTAAAAATTTGGTCAATGATGGAAAATATTCGGTTAATGTGACCCCTGTTTCTCACCACAATGACTGCAGCCCTCCGTACACATTGCTGTGCCTGTTTTGCACCTGCCTTTCAAACGTGGTAAATATAGATGCAAAAACACCACCCGCAATCAGATGCGGGTTTGATAAATCACATTGCGGGTGCTAAATGATTACATTCGCATCTCCTTCTCCCAGTATTTTGCACGTTCTGATCATTTGCATGTATTCTGCATATTTATGAAGGCAAACACGCTAAATGGACTGCACATGTTATTTTGCTCATTTGACGGACGCAATCCGCAGTGCATCCTGTTAGTAGATCAGCTTTGTGCGCGCTATCAAGTTTGCATGTGTTTTTATACACACAAACCTTTAGTAGATTGGGCCCTAAGACGTGTGTGCAGCCATCCAGGTGTCAATATGATATTACTCCAATACAAGATATGTCAACTGACTTTCAATTTATCGCATTTTAAATAAAATGGTGATTATATCATTTTCCTGAAATAGTTGAAGTAGTGGTTAGTTAGCATCTGAAATCCATTTCAATTAATAACTTTAACACAAGGTATAAGTGCTTCTGTGGAATGAGCAATACAGCTTAATGTGTGGATAGTGGACCCCCAAGAGAGTGTCAAAATCCCCTGCAATAGTCCATTGGTATTCATTCTTGTTTTGAGTTGCTTGGTGGATTGGATGATTTCACTCAACACATCAAATCAACACATATTGTGTAGGTCATTTTGCTCTCTACCAATTTACTCTGTCAGGGACCTCAGCAGCCTGTGGAAGATCCATATGCAGCCACAACAGCTTGGCACCTCCTCATGATCATTACTAACGTGGTCACATTTTACTGTGGGATGGCCTCTCATTCCTCAACCAGTTGTTGAAGGTTAACCAGTGTAGTTATGTTGGTCACTTAAGCATGTACAGCACGCCCAAGCTGATCTCTGAGTGTTCAGTTGGGTTGAGGTCTTGACTCATGGCAGGCCATTCTATCCTCTCAATCCCAAATTCTGGAGGTATCCTGTGGTGATCCTGACTCTGTGTGGGCAAGTGTTGTCATCCTGGAGGAAAGAGTTAGGTTCCAGATTCTGGAGATGGGATTGCCATTGGTTCCAGAATCTCACTCTGATATCTCACTGCATTGAGGTTGCCTTCAATGATGGCAAGTTCTGTTTTGCCTGTGAGAGAGATATCGCCCCACTCCAAGACACTGCCCCCATTGAAAGATGTCATGTTACCTATGCAGTAATCTGCATTCTCCAAGTCATCTCCATAATTTGATCCTGCCATCCTGCTTTTGCAGACAGAACCTTCTCATCACAGAACATGTCCCACATTCTTATGTTCCACTGTTGCTGCTGTCAACATGAGTGTAAATGGGTCTGATGGTGAATGGCAGTCATTGCAGGCTTCCCTGCAGCTTTATTGGCATGAAGACTGAACATTTGCAGCCTGTTCCTCACCATCTGTTCAGAGATTTGTCTTTGGTACTGTTGTGCAAATCTTGCCTGTAAATCGCTGAAAGAAATGTTAGTGAAGCAAGGGTAAAGAACCGGTTTTCTTGGGGTGTTTTCTTCCTGGGCTTTCTTCCTGAACTTGGCGGGCAGGTTTTGACTTCACCAGTCTCAAGGAACTTGGTCCTAAGTTTGGAAATGGTACCAGGGATGACCCCAAATAAAGCTGCCATTCTGCAAACCCCCTTGGAACACTAGCTTCAAGTTGCCCTATCGCACAGGCCTTATCCTGAATGGACAAATGTGTCATGTTGATGTTTGGAGCAAAAACAAACTCAAAAAAGTTGCAGGACCCATGCACACAAGTGCTGTCAATAATGTACCAGTTACATGCCAGCCTATTACTGGCACACACCTGGCAGCACTTGGAAGCTAAAACCAAAGTGAATACCAATAGTCGAACAAAGCAGGGGTTTCTGGAGGATTTTTGGGAGCTCCATCCACATGTTTAGCTGTGTTGCTCATTTAACAAATACAAAATCCTTACATATTGAACCTCCTTATAAGGTCGACTATCAGGTTTTTTAACAATATTAAATACAATCGGTAAAAGGGAGAAATAACCAACAGAAAAATATTTTCCTATTTCATATATATTTTATTCTTTCGCCATTCAATAATAACTATATTGTTTATTTATGTTGACAGGGAGTGGGGAAGGTATATTAGACAAAGTAAAATCAAAGTTTAATGGACTCAATCCTTGATGTTAAGATAAGAAATGGCAGATGATTCCATCTTGAAATATTTGACTTAATTTTGGTATTTAAATGCATGTAATTAGATTGAAAAATTTATCAGCCAATGAGTCTTTATTTGTATTGTGCCAATTCAACAAGTGTTATCTCAAGATACTTTACAATAGAGGAGGCTGAAGACAAACTTTTTATTTATACACTAATTTTATGGATACACATATATGCATATATAAATATAAAATACCCATATACACAGTGGTTAAAGTGGGATTTGACAGGTGGGGGAGCCCTAAAATACGCTGTGGTGGCGCAGTAGGATAAATGACATAAATGATTGCAAAAAAAACTGTATCGGCTTTATTCCCAACAGAAAAATACAGGCCGGATTAACAGGCAAAACATACACATAACAATCTAACATGGCTAACTAACACAGAGAAACACAGCAAACTAACAGCCTAACAGAGAGAGTCGGACAAAGACTTTAGTGAAAACCAAACCTATATAGACACACAGTGAAACAAGACAGGTGAAACGCATGAGGAGATCAACTAAGGCAGGAGAAACACGGAAAGTAAAACTAACTATATAGGCTACACAAGGAGAAAATATATTTCAAATTAAGTCAAACGAAACAAGATGTGAAAATTCAGCAAACTAAATCATCCTCGAATCCCACTCTGTCAAATCTTTTCTGAAAAGAAATCAAGGCACAATCTGTGTCTTAGAAAATCTGGAGAAGTGCTATGTAAGGGCACAGGCTTACAGTACAGACACATGGTAACAGCAGCACACACAGACGTGTGACTGACTCGTAGATGCTGCGTATTAAAGAAGGCAAGGCCAGTAGAGGGTGATGTTGCACTCTGATTTGTTGAGCATCGTGGTGCTCATGAGAGAGCCACGCAGGCTGTGCATGCGAAAATGATCTGTAGTCAGTGGCAATACTGCCAGTTTGAATTGAATAATTTATTTATTTGACTAAGGTGGTGGAGCTCAGCTCCAAGGTGGTGGAGCTGTGTTGGGTGTGTGGGCAAAGGAAGGGAGGTGGGCAGAGACAAGTGGGCTAACGCAAGAACTAAAGCTAGTGACAGATCCATGGGCCAATCATAGACCTGTCTTCATCATATTTGTCTCTGCTGAATACAAATTTATTAGAGGTTAGCCCCTTGAGATGCAACATCTCGTTTTCAGGAGGGTCCTCATGTCTGTATGATTGTAGTAAGAGTTTCTATCTAAGTCATGGACACCCAGGCCATTAATCCGTCCCCACCACATTTGTCTCCGTTGAGTACAAATTCATTAAAGGTAAGCCTCTTGAGATGTCGCATCTCATTTTCAAGAGGGACCACATGTCTATATATCATGTGTACAAACTGTTATCTATCAGATAAGTAGGACTTACACCAATTTAAAGCAGTTCCTGTTGTCCCGAGTTATTCCTCTAATCTCTGTAGAAGACCATTATGATATATTGTGTCAAATGTGAAATGAAATAGCTAAAAGCAGTGTTAAAAAAGCTGAAAATGTAAAAATGTGACATAAAATAGTTGGAAGCAGTAAAGCAAAGCTGAAAAAGTGGAACATGTGGAATAAAAAGTTGTGAAAGTAAGCTTAAAATGAAGACATGTGAAATACAATTGCAGAAAGCTGCTAAAATGTTTGCCCACCCTGAAGTTCTAATCAATGGTTAAAAGAGTTAAATTTGTAAGGCCTAAAATGACAAAAAATGTAATCAGCAGCTAAAGTGTTAAATATGTTAGCAAATATGCATGATAAAGAAAGAAAAAACAAAAGTTGTATGGAAGTGATGCATTGAATGAGTGACAACCTGTGTTGTCCAGACTCACAGGAAAACAGCCAGATGCGAAGCAGCAAGCAGCTGTAGTAATGAAGAGTCTTCATTGAACACACAGAGAAAAGGTACAGTTGCTTTAGGTGAGTCTCAAACCCTGGCTGCTGAGGGGAGAGCTGTCGATGTTACCACTAAACCATGGGGCAGTGATGTATACATGCAACAGGAACAGAGTCTTTAATGTTACTGTTACAGCTGTAGTGTGAACCCACGATGGGGAGACCACTGAAGTGAAGCTGGATCTTTAGGTTAAACAAGCTGTCACTGTGGCAAAGCCATGATAGCTATCAAGAAAAGGATTGCACCGTAAGCATCCCAAGACTGTGATAAAAAGAGTGATGTAAGTTTAATGTCTTTACTGTAGAAAATGTTGATACAACAGGAATTTAAAAATGGGCTTCAAAGATGATGGATGACTTCTCTGGAGCTGAATTTTAACTTTAGCACAGATAGAGCAGTTTGCGACATTCCTGTCGCTCTGACGCTCACTGAGACAAAACTACGTCAATGTTGAGTTTGGAAAGAATTTCAGGTTAAAGAGGAAAAGCTTCTCTACGTGTTGATGTAATCACGTGACACGCTCTGAGAGCAGAGACTTGTGCTGAAAACATCAAAACTTTGTGTTGCTTAAACAGTGATATCTCAAAAACTGTAGAAGACAGCAAAAAGTTGAACACATGTAAAAATAGTTGAAAGATCAATGAAAATTTTAAAGCAAGAATGAAGTCTGTAGGTGGAAGTGTGCTGAATCTGTAGAACGTGAAATTTGAAGCAGTTTTCAGCAGAATTGCAGAAATCTTCCATTCATTTCAATGTAAAAAAATATGAAGAAAATATTTTTTTACTGTAAAAAGTATAACTGTTAAATGTGAAAAATACAAGTGCAATTTTCCTGAACATGCTGCATTGTTCAGTTTTTTCTGTGAAAATCTGTACAATTTTGAAGGCTGTGAAAAGTGCCAAAAAGTGTACGGAAGAAGAAGAAGAGGAAGAAGAAAGTCGGATAACAATATGTCAAAATGCTGGCTCAGCATTTCAACATAACAAAACAAGTACTGAGAGAAGTCCCTCATCTGAAGCTGAGATTAGATCATTAGTTACTTTAACTAGAGCAGTCTCTGTGCTGTAATGAGCTCTAAATCCTGACTGAAAGTCCTCAAACAGGCTGTTGTTTTGAAGGCAGTCACATAGCTGATTAGCCACTACTTTCTTGAGGATCTTTGAAGTAAATGGAAGGTTTGATATAGGCCTGTAGTTAGCTGATGTGCCTGAACTGAGGGTAGAATTAATAAGGAGAAAAGAATGATCTACAGCTGCTACACCACCACCACCAAGTTTGATATGAACTCTGAGAATTCGGATCAATTCAGAATAAGGGCCTGGGGGACAGTAAATTATCACAAATGAGACTGGCTGGCAGGTTTTTCAATCAGTATGAGATAAGCTTAGAACAAGGCTTTCAAAAGAAGTGTAATTAGCCTTTCGTCTAGGATTGATAAGGAGACAAGAATGATAAATAGCTGCTGCACCACCACCACAGCCTGTGTCTCATGGTATATGAGTATTTAAATGACTGGGAGGAGTGGATTCATTTAAACTGACATATTCCTCCTGGCACAGCCACGTTTCAGTTAAACAGAGTAAATTAATGTCATTTACTGATGTAATGTCATTCACCAGTAAAGACTTGGATTTCAGTGATCTGATATTTAAGAGACCACATCTAATTTTCTGATGTTTTGGTGTTTCTACATTTGCGGTTCTAATTTTATACATATTTTTATTCTTGACACCTCTTTTATTTGTTTTTTGTGTTAACAGCTATGTGAGGTTTGGGTCAGGGGACAGACACAGTCTCTATGGAATAATACTCATCACCATCATAACAGTAATGGCTGGAAAACTGTCCTAAAGCAAGTGCAGAGGAGCTTGGAGGACTGCATTTCTGAAACATGGTCTCATCTCTGAGAGGTCATAAATTAGACTCTGCCATGTTTTTAGACAAGAGAGATGCACCAGCCAAAGTAGGATGGATGCCATCTCTTCCTATCAGACCAGGCTTTCCCCAGAAAGATGTCCTATTATCAGTGGCAGTCATTAAGCCTTTCATAACCACAATATTAGCAATAACCTGGTTGCTTGCAGCCATGTAAACACCAAAAAACCTTATGAAAAACTGGAATATGCTCATATTCCGGTTTTTAAAACCCGAAAATCACCCCTGGGTTACTCCCTTTCTAACCCGAATATTTGGTCATGTATACACTGATCGGGATATCCTCATCAAAAGGAGCATTAAGTTATGTTCTGCTCATGTTCGTTTCGCAAGGAATCTTGGCCTTTTTAGTACAGGAAGTACTTGTTGTAACATGGCGCAGCTCCGGCTCCACTTCCTATTTCTTCAAGTTCTAGCCTTCCATTAATGAAAAAACTGACAAAGTATAGTGTCAAGTACTGGTGGTGGGTCAGTACCAGCACGAAAGCGCAAACGAAGCCGACTGTTAGCTGCTCTGGGCCATTCATTATCAGCCGTGCTGCTGCTGTTGTTCTCGTTACTATTGGATACAGGAGAAGAAGTGGAAATGACGCGCATGCGTCATGACGTTCTCCGTGCGTGATGATGTTCTCAGTGCGTCGCTGTTTTATTCGGGATACTATGCATACAGGAATAACCCTGTTTGCTCACGCATGTAAACTGGGTTATTCCGAATGTTTCAGAAACTAGAATATTGATCTTAACCCTAATATTGACTGCATGTAAATGTAGCCAGTGAAGCCCACATTGTTTGCTGGACACCACCTCGACAGCCAGTGATTAAATGACATGAGGCTATACATGTCATCACTGGTCAGATTTGGTAGGGGGCCATGGAAAACTACAGTGTCCAACAAAGTCTTGGCAAGTGCACACACTGATTCCACATCAACTTTGGTGATTTCCCATTGACGACACCGGGAGTCTTTAGTGCCAACATGAATGATAATCATATCAAACTTATGGTTACTTCTTGCAAGCACCTTTAAATTTGATTCAATGTCGCCAGCTCTGGTCCCTGGGATATACCTAACTATGCCTGCTGACTTTGCTACCTTCACGTTTCTCACTATGGAGTCACCAATAATCAGAGTTTGTTCCCTAGCGGGTGTGTCTAAAACCTGTTTGAAACGTGAAGTGCTTGGTGGGGTACCGAGTGGGTCTTCGACTTACGGCTATGCATGCCTCAGACAGTGACTCAGACATTACAAGCTGGGGAAGAAGCTAAGCTAACGCTAGCACAGCCCAATCCGGCTACACCCTGCTGGCTAGCTACAGCTGCATATGAGAGGGTTTGGAATCAGAGTTGCGGAGCCGCCTCTACAGATCGGTGACCCTTGCCTCCAAAGCTAGGAACATGCTACCATTCATACAATTACCATCATCACTAAAGGAGGACCAGGAGTAACTGAACATCTGACACAAAGGACAGGAGAAGGGAGAAGGGAGAAGAGACAGAGAGAGAAGCCATTCTCAATGGCTAAATGCTAGGCTAAGCTAAGCTAGGAGCAGAAGAGAATCAAACTGAATTTACACTGCCTCTGAGAAACATGAGTGCTTTTACTTAACCTTAGTAAGTTTAATCTTACGTAAACCAAACAAAACAGGTGTGTTCAAAGCTTAAATATCAAATATCAAGTTGTTGTAATTAGCGTTGGCAGAGCAGGAGTACACTACAAACAGTGCTACAATGCAAAACAGGAAGTGATGTTTTCTGGCTCATAATATCCTTAGGGAGATTGTTCCCTAGATATTTTCTGAGTATTTGACCTCACTGCCCACACAGTCCTGAGAAATTATCTTAACTGTAAAATAAGTTGTTTTGGCACAAGACTGTCTAATACTTAGAGATGTGTTTTCTCTCTAGAAATTTCAAGGATGCTAAATGACGCATTAAAATTTGATATTCTAAAAAAATCTAAAAATTTCAAGTCATGTTCCCGGAGGCTTTAGAGCTAAACTGGAAAGGTTATCATTAGAGGCATGTTAAAATAGTAAATGGACTTTAGCTTAAGCCTTTTTCTAGTCTCTTTTACCCCTTTCACACTGTCCAAAAAACCTGTTTTAACCTGGTAACAATCGGCTTCTGTCAGCAGTGGGAAAGGGTCTAACCAGCATTTTGGGTCGACTGACCCTGCAAGTGACACAGGTTTTTATCGGCTCGCCTCCGATCGGCTCCAGTGGGAACATCACACCCGGGTCAACCCGCTAATTTACGGGATGACGTCGTTGTAACGTGCCCACGGCATAGCATCGCACCTGTCCCCTCCGTCTGTAACTCACGTGACTCTTTGCCAACTCAGCAACAATTCCATCTGCCTTCATATCATTAGCGCTCGAATGTCATTCAGCCTGCGCAGAGTTTGTACATTTTTAAAGAGGGACAAATGTACAAAGTACAGAAAACAGCTGACCACTGTTTCCATGGCTTCCATGCTCCTTTACTTTGTTTACATGGTCATATTTCGGTGCTCTGATGAGCATCTCTGGTGATGCTTGGCTTGAAAGAAATAAGTGACAGCCATTTATAACTTTTGGGGTGTGGCTTGACCTTGAGTGACAAGGAGGTCAAGTATGATGGTGGTTTGGTGAGAGCTTGTGATTTAACACCATCTCTGCTGAGGAAAGGTCTATACAACAATTTTCATAGTTTTTTTTTTCTTTTTTATAATTCAGAGAGCTTTACAGGCATGAATGAAGGACATCATTGCCAAAGCAATTCACTCAAAATAAAAAAAAAAATTACAATAAATTGGATATTGTAAATTATAGTGATAATATCAGTTGTATTGTGATAATGTGAGCACTATTTGTTCTCGGACTGAGATCCTATTTTGGGGATTTTTGAGGGCCTGAACATACATGAAAACTGAAAATTTTTGGTGGATAGATCAGGTCTTGTGAAATATTTAAGGTTGTAGTGGCTTCCAGAACATCATAGTGGAATCAACTCAATGGCACCCCCCATAGAATTTTAACCATACCCTCTGTGCTCACGACCCCGTATGCATACTGAACAATTCAGCACCACTACATGAAGATAGACTACAGGATTGACCAGCTCCCCAACAGGGAGGGTGAGGTGGTGGCACAGGGAACAGGTGCAAAAAGAACTCAAAGCTCCATTTTTACATTAATTACACAGAAAATACCAATAAATGACTCACTTGTTTGTCTCTAAATCCTCTCTCTGCTCTATGGCTCAGTCAGCTCACTTCCCATACCTCCCCCTCAGGCAATCCTTTACCGTAGTGTACCATATACAGTGGCGCAAAAAGGGGGTATGCACTATATGCGGTGCATAGGGGCACAGCGCTAGAAGGGGTGCAAAAGTGATGGGGAAGAAATTATTTCAAATCTGTATTTACTGTAATGAATGGCAGTTTGTGCATGTGTCAATAGTATGATCAAGAACAGGCACGTCAGTGACTGATAGGGCGCCCCTTTGCTTCTTCTTCACCCCCTCTCTCTCTAGAGGGCGCGCCCCCTGAAGCTTGCGCTGGAGTAAGAGTGTTGACAGATTACAGAAAGCTAAAGATGGAGAGGCAAAAAAGAAAGCTATCAGGGACACAAAACAGAAAAAGGAAGAGGGAGAGGGAGAAAGATTTTAAAGGAATGAAAAAAAGCTTTTCAGTTTTTCTTTTTTCACCGTGCTGTGTTTCACACGGACCGGTGGACAATTATCTGAGTGGCTCAATGTCCAAGTTTTTGCTGGTACTTAAGATGCACTTCTCTGTGTTAAACTCATGAGTCGAGAAAGAAGCTGATTGGTGCATTCAGACTTTTATAAACCTCACCTATTGACCCGACAGTTTTACAGAGGAGAGACATGCTTCATGCCGGCTCCTTCAGGTGCTTTGTCCCCCCACTCTCTCTCTCTCTCTCTCTCTCTCCCTCCCGCGTGGGTAATGTGACAATTATGACCGATTAAAAACTCACCCCCTTTGGCACATCTTTGTTTGAGGTTTTTTTTTTTTTTTTGTCAAAATCCTTTGGTCCCCTGAAAAATTTCATAAAAGTACATTTTTATGATTAGATGCTGCTTTAGTAGAAACGCTATTGCTGCTAATAGTGACTGAGACAGAGAGTAAATAGGTCAGAGGTCATCATACAGTCAGGATTCAATAGATCACAGAACCAGCTTTACACTAAAACCTGTTCCTAGGTCCAGATATGGTGGTTGCAGAAATTGAAAGTGGGCACCCTTTGAGAAATAAATCACATTTCTGGGATGTAATAGTCCAGCTTTCAGATATCATCATACCATTGTGTGCATAATAAGGATTATAGAGGGGGAAATGTTGCACTAATAATTAGTAGAGGACGTTACAATAGCTGTGTCTTATTACCTAATGATAAAGAGAAAATAAATGTTCACTGCAATGTAAAAAATAAAGAATAAGCAGACAGAATTTCCTGAGAGATTATTCTTAAATCTCAGTTATGGCATGATCTAATAGAATTATTTCACTTTCCTTTACATTAGAGTATTCCATGAGTACAAACTGTTCAGATGTCATGATTTAAAGTGGGGGTATTATGCTTTTTCAAGGCTTTACACCATTGATCATCAACTGGCGGCCCAGGGGCCAAGTCAGGCCCCCCAGAGCTTCCTGTCTGGCCCCTGGAAGCTAATCACCAGCTGTAATATTTAACTTATAATAAAAGTCTGAATCAAAGTTTTATGGTTAGGATTTATATTCAAAAACAGGCTGAATGGGGGGGGGGGGGGGGGGGGGGGGGGGCTGTGTTGGGTCTGCATACCCCTCAAAAAATAGGTAGTTGCACCACTGACCATATATCACTGGAAAGTGCTGCTTCTCAGCTTTCAGAATCCGTACTCGAGGAGTCACGGTAGTTTGACTCATGCATGTCTTTTTCTGTAGCCAGCGACAGCTTCGTTTGTAGAACAAGCTGAGCAAATCCCGGACATTTCAGGGAATTTTATAAAATCCCCCCAACATAATTTTATGACCAAAAAGGAGGACATGTCTGGGCAAAAGAGGACGTATGGTCACCCTAGCACTAATGCACACTCAATACCCAGCTGAAACCATCACAATATCAAATAATTAACTCCTCCGAAAACATAGTTGTGCCCTGTTTATGAATAAGTTGAATTTCTCAGATATTGAAACTGAATTTGAACTGTAACATCCATGTTTGCTCCTTATTCTCCACGCTACTATGCTGTTTTATTATATGTATGCAACTGTGCACGAGTTTGTGCCTGTGTGTGTATTCTGGTCATAAAATAACAACTTAAAGCCGTGTGCATGTGTGTGTGACACAAATATATGTCTCTCCCAAGATGCCAGCCTCTTCATACAAGGTGCATTCTTCCATCCACACATGGGACATAACCAACCCTTCACAACAAATCACTTTGGACAATATGACTTTGGTTTGCTTTACAGTCTCAGACAACACCATTGCACTGTCGGAGCCACCAACACAAGAAGATGCGGACAAATTTTTCTAATTTTAAATTTACTTGGCCTATTATGTTGTTTGTGCTGTATGCAGGAGAGGCCACTGCATCCATTCGTTTGCCTGTTTGTTGTGTTTGGATTTGTCCTGCATTTATTTCAGTGTGCAGACATGCGGGGTGTATTACATTCAAACTTTTGTGAAGGTGCATTTATTCTTGTGTTCAATAATATGCTTTGATTCTGTGCTTTCTATCTTGTTGAGCACTGTGTGGCTAGGGTTTTGAAAGGAGCTGACGGTTGCTCTGATTTATCTTTATTCGACAAAAGATCATGTTACTCTTATTTTTATTTTAACTTATATGGGATGTGCATTCTATATTTAGTCTATGACTTACTCTTATCTAATGACTGCAAAATCATCTAAAATCCTAATTTTAAAATGATAGCAATTAATGATCACAAATGTTTAAATAATGACAGTGGGTCTTGTTGAATGTGATAACAATGTGTAGTGGGCAGTGGAATAAATATTGGTTTCCATTTGTGGGGACTGCTGACTGAGATAAGGGATGAGATAAAAGAAATCCTGGAACTTAGCCTGGTCTGGAGCAGGCTAGCTCTAAAGAATAAATCTTCATGGTAACTTATATCAAAACATATCCCACTTTTGTCCAGCCAGATCACGGATAAGTTGATCCAGGATAACCAAGATATCCCGGCTTAATCCCTTCTCTTGGTTTTGACATTGACGTTGGAAATTGGCATTTTTTGTTTGCAAAAAAAAAACAAAAAACTTTAGAGATTAATTTTTTTCTGTGCAGCAAACTTTCTAAAAAAAGTGTGGAAATGTATAAAGATTTGATTAATATGCCTTTCGTTAGTGGGTGTGTCTAAAGTCTCAGTGCCCTCTCTAATATTAGATTTAAATTTAAAAAAGAAAAACACTCCTGTTGTACATTCAGTGTAGGATTTTGAAATTTGGCAACATGCCGAGACATTTAAAAAAGTGTCTAGGACTCATGTCATCAGCTCAGGAGGAAATCGTCCATTTTGAATTTTCCATAAAAGTTGGGACAAATGCTTTGCTGCTACAGACGTGGGCAAAATTGTTGGTACCCTTCCGTTAAAGAAAGAAAATCTCACAATGGTCACTGAAATAACTTGAAACTGAAAAAAGTAACAATAAATACAAATTTACTGAAAATTAACTAATGAAAATCAGACATTGCTTTTGAATTGTGGTTAAACAGAATCATTTTAAAAACAAAAATGAAACTGGTCTGGACAAAAATGATGGCACCTCGAGAATAAATTGAAAATGATGTGACAATAGGGACATTTTAAATTAAGGTGTGTCCTGTAATTAGCATCACAGGCGGCTTCAAGCTTGTAATCAGTCAGTCTGCCTGTTTAAAGGATGAAAAGCAGTCACTGTGCTGTTTGGTATCATGATGTGTACCACACTGAACCGCAAGAGGAAAATTGATGACAAATTGAAGAGACAGATAATACAAATGGTAACCAAAGAGCCCAGAACAACTTCCAAAGAGATTAGAGGTGAACTCCAAGGTCAAGGTACATCAGCATCACATTGCACCATCCGCTGTTTGAGCCAAAGTGGACTTAATGGAGGACATCACTGTTGAAAGCAAATCATAAAAAAGAGAGACTGGAATTTGCCAAAATGCATATTGACAAGCCACAAAGCTTCTGGGAGAATGTCCTCTGGACAGATGAGACAAAACTGGAGCTTTTTGGCAAGTCACATCAGCTCCATGTTCACAGATGCAAAAATTAAGCATACAAAGAAAAGAACACTGTACCTACTGTGAAACATGGAGGAGGCTCAGTTATGTTTGGAGCTACCTTGCTGCATCTGGCACAGGGTGTCTTGAATCTGTGCAAGGTACAATGAAATCTCAAGACTATCAAGGCATTCTGGAGTGAAATGTGCTGCCCAGTGTCAGAAAGCTTGGTTTCAGCTGCAGGTCATGGGTCCTCCAACAGGATAATGACCCAAAACACACAGCTAAAAACACCCAAGAATGGCTAAGAACAAAGCATTGGACTATTCTGAAGTGGCCTTCTATGAGTCCTGATCTAAATCCTATTGAACATTTGTGGAAGGAGCTGAAACATGCAGTCTGGAGAAGAAAACCTTCAAACCTGAGACAGCTGGAGCAGTTTGCACATAAGGAGTGGGCCGAAATACCTGCCAACAGGTGCAGAAGTCCCATTGAGAGTTACAGAAATCACCTGATTGCAGTGATTGCCTCAAAAGGTTGTTGAACTATATATAAAGTTAAGGGTACCATCATTTTTGTCCAGGCTAGTTTCATTATTTTGTTTTTTTTTAATTATTCTGTTGAACCACAATTCAAAAGCAATGCCTAATTTTCATTAGTTAATTTTCAGTAATATTTTATTTTTCATTACTTTTGTCAGATACAAGTTACTTCAGTGACCATGGTTGGTTTTTCTTTCTTTAATGGAAGGGTACCGACAATTTTGTCCACGGCTGTATCTGACTGTCTTGGGATTGAGGTGCCTTCTCCAAACAACATTCCACTAGTTGCGTCAGATGTTTTGCATAAGTGGACAACTACACCGTTTCTTACAAAAAAACTGAAGCAATTAACTCTACAACGAGGGGACGAAATATTGAATATAAAAACTGAGGAATCTCTACATATTTGGAGCAGAAATACCTGCTTGGAGCAATACAATCAGCGATCTTATCGATTATGTCAGAAAACAGTATGCTGTGTATAGGATGACGTGTCTTTTGTGCAGTGTTGTTGACAGTACTCTTACTGATGATAACAAATCTCAGTGTTGTCTTAGATTCAACTCCCTGGTGGGACTGGTGAGGCCAGTGGGACTCGTCATTTCCTGTTTTCATACTGTAGTGCTGTTTGTAGTGTGCTCTTTCTCTGCTCTGCTAACGCTGATTATAACTGCTGAATATTTGACCTTTAAGCCTTGAACACACTTGTGTTTGATTAACGTTCAATTGAACGTCCTAAGGTTTAGCAAAAGCACTCTTGCTTCTCTGAGGCGGTGTAATTCAGTTCGACCCTCTTCTGCTCTTAGCTTAGCTTAGCCTAGCCTAGCATTTAGCCGTTAAGTATGGCTTCTCTCTCCTCTCCTGTTCTCTCCTGCCCTATGTGTCAGATGTTTAGCTACTCCTCGTCTTCCTTTAGCGATAGTGGTAATTATCTGAAGTGTAGCATGTTCTTAGTTCTGGAGGCGAGGGTCACTGATCTGGAGAAGCGGCTCCGCACTGAACCTAAACCCTTTTATGTAGCCGTAGCTACTAGCCAGCAGGACGTAGCCAGTGCGGGTTGTGCTAGTGCTAGCTTAGCTTCTCCCCTGGCTTGTAATGACTGGGTCACTGTCCGTGGCAAGCATAGCCGTAAGTCGAAGACCCACTCGGTACCCCAACATGCAGTTCACGTTTCGAACAGGTTTTCTCCCCTCGGTGACGGCGATGCGCCCGCTGGGGAACAAGCTCTGATAATTGGTGACTCCATAGTCAGAAATGTGAAGATAGCGAAGTCAGCAGGTATAGTTAGGTGTATCCCAGGGGCTAGAGCGGGCAACACTGGGTCAAATTTGAAGTTGCTGGCAAGAAGTAACCTTAAGTTTTATAGGATAGTCCTCCATGTCGGCACGAATGACTCCCGACGTCGCCAGTCAGAAGTGACCAAAGTCAACATCGAATCAGTGTGTGCATTTGCCAAAACAATGTCGGACTTTGTAATTTTCTCTGGCCCCTTACCAAATCTGACTAGTGATGACATGTATAGCCGCATGTCATCATTCAACCGCTGGCTATCGAGGTGGTGTCCAGCAAACGATGTGGGCTTCATTGATAATTGGACATCCTTCTGGGGAAAACCTGGTCTGATATGAAGAGATGGCATCCATCCTACTTTGGCTGGTGCATCTCTCCTATCTAAAAACATGGCAGAGTCATACTTATGATGACCTCTCAGAGATGAGACCATGTTGCAGAGCTGCAGTCCTCCACGCTCCTCTGCGCCTACTTTAGGACAGTTTTCCACCCATTACTGTTATGGCAGTTGTGTTCATCACTATGATAACTGCTATGACAGTTGTAATAGTGATGAATATTATTCTATAGAGACTGTGTCTGTCCCCCGACCCAAACGTCACATAGATGTTAGCACAAAAACAAATAAAAAAGGTGTCAATCATAGAAATCTGATTAAAATCAAAACCTCAAATGTAGAAGCTTCAAAACATCAGATAATTAGATGTGGTCTCTTAAATATTAGATCACTGAGATCCAAATCTTTACTAGTGAATGACCTTATATCAGAAAATCACACTGATTTACTCTAACAGAAATGTGGCTGTGCCAGGAGGAATATGTCAGTTTAAATGAATCCACTCCTCCCAGTCACTCAAATACTCATATACCCCGCGACACAGGCCATGGTGGTGGTGTAGCAGCTATTTATCATTCTTTTCTCCAAATCAATCCTAGACCAAAAGCTAATTACTCTTCTTTTGAAAGCCTTGTTCTAAATTTATCTCATACTGACTCAAAAACCTGTCAGCCTGTCCTATTTGTGATAATTTACCGTCCTCCAGGCCCTTATTCTGAATTCTTATCAGAGTTTTCTGAGTTCATATCAAGCTTGGTCCTTAGCTCTGATAAAATACTTATTGTAGGTGATTTTAATATCCATATTGACAAGAAAGTGAAAGCCTTAGCTCAGCTTTATGTCCTTAATAGACTCAGTTGGTTTTATTCAGGCTGTTCGTGAAGCTACTCATCATTTCAATCACACTCTTGATTTGGTTCTAGCATATGGCCTTGATGTTAATAGACTAAAAGTTTTTCCTGAAAATCCTTTATTATCCAATCACTTCTTAGTAATTTTTAACATCTTCTTAGAGGATTTTGTGTTTTGTAACAAAATTGTGAAGAGTAGAAATCTGTCCAATGGTGCCGTGGCTAAATTTAAAGAAGCCATTCCTGCTGCCTTAAACTCAATAAATTGGCTAACTGATAACTGTGATCCTAGCTATAGCCCTTCTCAGCTGGATCAGCTTGTTGATGACTCTGCCAGTCTACTAAGATCCACTTTGGACTCAATCGCCCCACTGAGACAAAAAACTATTAAACGTCAGAGGACGGCTCCTTGGTTTACTTCTGAAACTCATTTACTTAAACAAGCATCCCTTAAATTAGAGAGAATATGGCGCCCCAATAAAAGGGAGGAGTCACGTATACTTTGGCGGGAAAGTCATAATAACTACATGACAGCCTTACGACATGCTCGAGCTGCCGACTACTCCTCACTAATTGAAGAAAATAAAAACAACCCTAGGTACCTTTTCAGCACTGTAGCCAGGCTGACACAGAGTCAGAGCTCAATTGAGCCTGTGATTCCTCTAGCTCTCAGCTGTGAGGACTTTATGAGCTTTTTTAATGATAAAATTCTTAAAATTAGAGATAAAATTAGCAACTCCCTGCTTTCACCCGAACCTACCGTACCATTAATTGTAGTCAGACTTGAGTTAGATCATTTTTCTACAATTAGCCTTCAGGAGCTAAATTCTCTTGTCTCCTCCAAACCATCAACCTGCCTTTTAGACCTGATCCCAACTAAACTGTTCAAGGAGGTCTTTCCCCTAGTTTGTCCATCCCTGCTGGAGACAATAAATATATCTCTATTTACAGGCTACATGCCACAGTCTTTTAAAGTAGCTGTAATCAAACCTCTCCTTAAAAAACCTAACCTCGATTCGGGAACATTAGCTAACTACAGGCCTATATCAAACCTTCCATTTACTTCAAAGATCCTGGAGAAAGTAGTGGCTAATCAGCTATGTGACTTCCTTCAAGACAACAGCCTTTTTGAGGACTTTCAGTCAGGATTTAGAGCTCATCACAGCACAGAGACTGCTCTAGTTAAACTAACGACCTACTCTCAGCTTTAGATGAGGGACTTCTCTCAGTACTTGTTTTGTTAGATCTTAGTACAGCTTTCGACACCATTGATCATGATGTTCTTATACAGAGATTAGAGGTATTACTCGGGATTACAGGGACTGCCCTAAATTGGTTTAAGTCCTACTTATCTGATAGATACCAGTTTGTACACTTAGAACAACAAGTCCTCTGTGTACACTAAAGTAAGTTACGGAGTTCCTCAAGGCTCCGTGCTTGGTCCAATTCTCTTCTCCATATATATGCTTCCCTTCAGTGATATCATGGGGAAATACTCCGTTAATTTTCATTGTTACGCTGATGATACTCAGCTGTATGTATCAAAGAAGCCAGGTGAGACAAATCAGTTATCTAAACTAGACGGGTGTCTAAAGGACATTAGGACCTGGATGGCCAAAAATTTTCTTCTCCTTAACTCAGACAAGACAGAGATCATTGTGCTGGGCCCTCGACACCTTAGAGAAACCTTTTCTAATGATTTAACTGCCATAGATGGCATTAGCCTGACGCCAAGCACAACTGTTAGAAATCTTGGGGTTCTATTTGATAAGGATTTATCCTTTAACTCTCACATAAAGCAAATTTCAAGAACAGCCTTTTTTCATCTTCGTAACATTGCTAAAATTAGGCCTATCCTGTCCCAGAGCGATGCCGAAAAGCTAGTCCATGCTTTTGTTACCTCTAGACTGGACTATTGTAATTCTCCTCTTTCAGGCTGTCCCAGTAAGTCACTTAAGACGCTTCAGCTGGTTCAAAATGCTGCTGCATGTGTACTGACTAGAACTAGGAGAAGAGACCACATTACTCCTGTATTAGCCTCTCTGCATTGGCTTCCCATTAAATATAGAATAGAATTCAAGATTCTTCTTCTCACCTACAAAGCTTTCAGTGGACAGGCACCAATTTATCTCAAAGAGCTTGTAGTGCTGTACAACCCCTCTAGAACATTACGCCCCCAAAATGCTGGCATGCTCGTGGTTCCATCAGTCTCTAGAAGTAATATGGGAGGTAGAGCCTTCAGTTATCAGGCTCCTCTTCTCTGGAACCATTTACCGACCACGGTTCGGGAGGCAGACACCCTCTCTACCTTTAAGGTTAGACTTCAAACATTCCTCTTTGATAAAGCTTTCAGTTAGGGACCAGCTCACAGTCCATAGTTTGGACACATAGTTAAGATGCAATAGGCTTAGACTGCCGGGGGGATCTGGCACATTGGGCTCTATCCCTCTCTCTCTCACACTCTGTCTCCATATATGCCCCTTCCCCTTTCTGTTTGCTCCTGTACTTGTCTCTGGCTCTTGTCTTTTAGGTGGCCTGGGATCCTTGGTGGAGACTGCCTGCTGCTGTGAGGTCACGAAGCCTCAATAACTACAATTACAGACATAACACATATTAGGCCATCTCATTCCAGTTCATAATCATTATAGCAGTTAATGTAGATATTAGCATGATCTTTTTATCCATGGTTGATACATCGATAGTAGCTATCTCTAGCTCCACATGGACATGAGATCCCTCTTGAAAATGAGGTGTCACATCTCAAGAGGTCTACCATTAATATATTTATACTTAACGGAGACAAATATGGTAGGGTCTGGGCATCCATGAGTTCGTCACTACCATAAATTACTATTTTCAGTTAGACTTTTATTTATCTTACTTCTATAAAATTATCACCACAACCACACAGACATGAGGACCCTCCTGAAAACAAGATGTAGCATCTCAAGAGACTAACCTCTAATAAATTTGTTTCCAGCAGAAACAAATTTGACGACGACAGGTCTATGATTGGTCCATTGATCTTTCACTAACTTTAGTTCTTACTTTAGTCCACTTGTCTCCACTTACCTCCCTTCCTTTGCCCACACACCCAACACAGCATCATGTGGATTTGCTGTTCATTGTGAGACTGGGGTCCACATTCAAGATTTCCTGCTGCTTAACAGAAGGTTTTTTCTTGCTGCCATGATGGAGGGATTCATGATTGGCTATATGGATTCATGTTGGGTGTTGGATGTATATATTTGTATAGCCTATATATGTATATGTGTATTTTATATATGTATATATGTATCTATGCATATATGTGTATCCATGATATGAAGAGCTTTGTGCTCTATTGTAAAGTGTCTTGAGATAACACTTGTTATGAATTGGCGCTATACAAATAAAGATTGATTGATTGATTGATTGATTGATTGATTGATGTAGCAGTCAGTGTTGTGTGTAACGCGTTAAAGTACCGTAACTACTTTTTCGGGTAAAAAGTCAAGTAACGCACTATACTGGAAATGTGGTAACGAAGCGTAGTTCCTTTTTAATGCAGCGCAACGTTACTTTTTCCACGGAAAGATCTGACACCGATGCTGCCTTCTCAGCTGCCCGCATTAGACAGGAACAGCGTTGCCAAGTCCGCTCGTTATAAGCATCTAAGGGCCTGTTTTTCTCTTAAGTCACGAGCAAATCTCCTGAGTCACAGCTGCGGGTTGTTGTTTTGGGCTTGTTTCTTAACATGCTGTTGTTTATTGGGGCTCTTCGATCTGTGTGCATCCCCCTGATTATCTCCCAGCTCCTAACTATAAAGCAAAACACGAGTGCAGCAGGCAGTTTGTCCTTTCCACTTCCTCGTTTCCTGGTTATCATGCACGCCCCCAAACACACTCATACACATACCGCATGTGTCAGAGCCAAAGTTGCCAGGTCAGCTTATTATAAGAGATGTTCTTTTTTTGAATAGATGCTTGGCCCTGTGAAATTGAAATGTAGTGTAGGCAAAAATTAACACACTTTATGTAGATTTCTCTTTTTAAAAAGTAATTTATAACATTAGGAAAGAAAATAGCTGGTTGTTGCTTATTTTGGGCTTGTTTTTATCGACCTGGTTGCTTATTTCAGAAGAACAATCTGAAAACACTGGCCAGGAGCTCTCGTCCCACACGGTATGTGACATGATTTTGCAAAATAAAGAGCACTAAAGAAATAACTGTTATGTTCTCTGGACTACAACTTTATGTAGGCCTAGACATTTAGGAACACACACAGGTTCTGTCCAAAGTTGAGCAATGTAAAAGTAATGTAAAAGTAACGAGTAACGTAAAAAGTTACTTTTCATAGAGAGTAACTAAGTAAAGTAATAAGTTACTTTTTTAAGAAGTAACAAGTTACTAGCAAACACTACTTTTTAAAAGTAACTTCCCCAACACAGGTGGCAGTGGATTGGAATGAAATGATACAAACGGTTACAGATAGATATTCAGATATGAATGCCCCCCTTAATTTGATTATAGAACAATTTTCTAGTAACGATGACTTTAACACGGGACAGGTTGCTTGTTTTTGTACTTATAGCGTTGATTGGTGTGTGACAAAGTTGAATAGGTGTGAACATGTGAATGTTATTATACAATGAGATGTGTAGTTGGATTTATGGTTTGTAAGAACTTTAAGGCGTGTAATGATTTTTTAAGAAGTCTAGCATAGAAGTCTGTTAACCATTTTGTAAATGTGTTTTGTTTTTCCTGATGTGTAACCATGACAGAAGTAAAACCTGAAACCTTGACTGTATATGCTCATTTTCTTTCACGCATCAGCTATGGAGGAGGTCATGAAAAAATATATTATGCTCCAGAAGACGCAGGAGGATATGGGGGTATACAAAAGCTAAAGCAGGTGGTGTTTGAGAAGACTGGTATTCGTATAGCAGATTGTGAAATGGAAAATTGGTTGTTAAAACAAGACATTTACACACTTCACAAAATGGCTCCTGTACAATAGAGCACAAAGCTCTTCATATCATGATACACATATATGCATAGATACATATATACATATATAAAATACACATATACATATATAGGCTATACAAATCCAACACCCAACATGAATCCATATAGCCAATCATGAATCCCTCCATCATGGCAGCAAGAAAAAACCTTCTGTTAAGCAGCAGGAAATCTTGAATGTGGAACCCAGTCTCATGATGAACAGCAAATCCACACAATGCTGTGTTGGGTGTGTGGGCAAAGGAAGGGAGGTAAGTGGAGACAAGTGGACTAAAGTAAGAATTAAAGTTAGTGAAAGATCAATGGACCAATCATAGACCTGTCGTCGTCAAATTTGTTTCTGTTGGAAACAAATTTATTAGAGGTTGGCCTCTTGAGATGCTACATCTTGTTTTCAGGAGGGTCCTCATGTCTGTGTGGTTGTGGTGATAATTTTATAGAAGTATAATAAATAAAAGTCTAACTGAAAATAAGAATTTATGGTAGTGACGAACTCATGGGTGCCCAGACCACAAGTGCATCCCTACCATATTTGTCTCCGTTAAGTATAAAAGTATATATTAATGGTGAACCTCTTGAGATGTGACACCTCTGTGAGGATTCACAGTTTCCTCCTCAGTCTGCTCCCCACTTCCTCTCTGTCTCCTCACTCTCCTTGGCTGCATGGGTGGAGTTTCCCGTGCTCTGCAGCTCCCACACCAGATCCAGGTTTCCTAATCAGCGCACCCTACTTAAACCAGCTCCAGGATGACAGCAGCGCAGGTGGATTATGCACACGACGTTGGTTTGTGCTTGCTCCTTCGCTTTTCATTCAGGGAAGGGACATTGAGATGGTGACATCTTATAAGTACCTTGGTGTTCATCTTAACAATAAACTGGACTGGACTCATAATACTACCGCACTTTATAAAAGAGGACAGAGCAGACTCTATCTGCTGAGGAGGCTGAGGTCTTTTGGGGTGCAGGGGGCACTCCTGAAGACCTTTGTCTTGGCAATTTTTACCAACGTAGAGGATCAATAAAGGATCTTGAGTCCAAAGATGTCTTTGAGAATATTTATTTGTCTTGCAAGTGAGAAGTCAATCGTACAGCACACAAGGTTTGCAGAGAGAGTTCTGCTAGACAAAAGGAATCACAAAGCCTTTAAGCATTTGCAAAAAAACGTCATCACACACATAATAATTCTATTCTAACACTCACACCTCCCTCTGACCCCTATGACACACAAATCCTCAGAACACATCCACCTTGGTACTGGCCTCCCTTTCTCCCCCTCGGGACCTTGGCCTTGACGTTGTCTCAGGAGCCCAGAAGGGAGGATGGCATAAACATCAATCATATCTCACCAGATGCACCTCTAGTTTCCGTGCCCCTTTGTTCTCAACTTAAACTTTATATGACTCTAGGGCCAATTAGCAGGCCCGATGTTTCACATTAATCAAACCGGACACAGATACTGAGGTGCTGATTCTCAGGGGACAGAGCGTGATCTACATGAACACCGACCTTGGGCCTTTTCACTCTTTGCAAACACACAAATCAGCACTGCTCCGTGCGAACCCCAGTGAATCACAAGACCATCAGGTCACACTACTAACTAATCATTAGGTTATATAAGATAGTATAGAATAACACAAAATGAATATACTAACTTACTATGATTCAAAAGGATATATTGATTTGTCATTGATTAGAATAAAAGATTCGCCTGGGAATGTAAAAAGATTAATTTTGCCATTACAATTCCCTCCTCTTGATAATTCTTAATCATCTAATCAATTAAAAATTAATCATACTCTTAATGTATATATGTATGTGTATATATGAATAATCTGCAATTATCTCACACAGTGCACTTAAGAGATTATAATATGTGAATGTAATTATGAGATTATGAGGAAATGATAAGTAAATAATGTGATCATAAACATGCAATTCTACAAACTACAAGGCATAACCTGTGAATAGAGCAATAAAATGAACACCTTGTCTCAATGAAATCACCTGTCAGTTTCAAACACATTACCCTGCATGCAGTTTAAAATGTGTCATCATTTAGACATGTTCAAAAAAATCGTTAGACAACAGTGTCACAGTCGCTGTCAGTGAGATCATCATCTGAGCTGTCAATCAGTCCACAATCAGTGTTTGGAAAAACGTCAGGTAGGTTCAGTTTTGCATATTGGCTGGTTTGTTTTGCTTCTACTTTAGTCAGGGTTGTTTTAATCAGTTTGACAACTAGGCCTCTCAGGCATGGAACTACACAGCATCCACAGGACACTAAAACTGCAGCAGCAACGCAAACAGAGGTGAACAGGGAAACAAACAGAGTCTTCCATTTTCCGAAGACACTTTCTAGCCAGTTGGAAAAGGGGTTGTCAACACCAGAATTTTCAGCCAATTCTACGCTCAGGGATTTGAGACCTTCCAACGCTTTTGTTATGGAACCATCAGGGGCAGTGTTGTTGGGAATGAATGTGCAACAGGTGGTACCAAACATGTGACAAACACCGCCTTTCTCTGCCAATAACATGTCCAAAGCCATACGGTTCTGCCAGGCCTTAAGACTGGTCTTGTCAAGTTGCTCATGTAAGCCAGCAATTGCATCACGTGAGTAATTTACAAAACGAGCCTGATTGTAGAAAATGTAGTTGATCCATTCTGTGTTCTTACTGATTGTGGACCACCAAAACAGAACTGACTCGAAGCCAGCAGCAATCTGATCACGGGCCTTGAATTCGTTAGGAACACCCCTGGGCACTCCAATGGCATCTATGTAAATGTTTGAGTCAAATGAGCCAGCTGGAGCACTTCTGCGAGTTCTGTGGTGAGAATTGTGTTCAGCCACGTGTGTCAGTTGGGAAACGGAGGTTGGTAAGACATAAAATGGCATGATCAGTTGTGCAAGTGCGCATCTACCTGTCCAATTTGTAGGTAACATTGGGTACAGCTTGTCTGTGCCACAGGTCCACCACAGATCTGCTTGTGCTGTTTTGTGGAAATTTGTGCGTCCGTGATTGTATTCAGCAATGCGAACCCTAAACATTTTGAGACACATACTTGATGGCAGTGAGCCAATTGGAATGCCGTCTTCCTGTCTTCTTTCAACGCACGTATAATTACCTGCTAATGACACAAAAGGAGGTAGAATAGTTGGTGGGGACATGGCAGGATACGCATAGTGTAGCCAATGGCAATCAGGATCAAATGGAAGTTCTGTGTCCAGAAATAGCAGCAATGCACAGTTTAGAACAGTCTGGTTGTTAGCATCGAATAGAGGGCTTGGTAGTGCACCTAAGACAGGTCTTGATCGGGAACAAACAAGGCAATCAGTTTTCAGTAGGGACTTGGCAGTGTACTGCATCCAATCCAGCCAAACATTGGATTCCCCAAATCCTGTTTCAAAAGTGAATGTCTGTCGCAATGTGGTCACATTTAGGGAATGTACAGGGTCAGTCTGGAGTGGGTGTGGTGCCATTTGAACTGAAGACTGTGGTGAAAGCGCCTTTTTGGATGCAACAACGTCAATGTAAAATTGTGCTAATGGATCTGAGCCAGACACATAAGCCCCTAGGACATAAATACCTGAGTCGGTCAATTTTGGAGTTTTTAGGGTTAAGATCAGAGGATTGCAGTCACCTACAGAGCATTTAGAGTTGTGTGGTGTTTGTATGATGGACAGTCGTGGTTTGAGACCAGCATTAGGGTTGTAGTTCCAGTCAGTCACTGATGTCGTCGCTATGACCAAATTCCAGTCCTCGCAATTGCAGCCGTGGCCAAATGTAGTCAAGCAGCGTACATTGGTAATACACACATATTTGTCAGATGGTGCGTAACTTTGATCATAACCTGAACATGGGACAATTGAACAGAAGTCAAATTGGAGAGATGCAGTTTGTCCTTCTACAAAAGTCAGGGTCATCATGTTAGACACTGGTCTGGTCTGTTGGGCTGTCTGTCTTTTTGTTCTGATCAGGGCTTTTGTCATGGTGTCATTGTCGTCTAGAGATGAGGTAGTGATGTTGTTTTGAGCAGCCACAGTCGTAGTATTTGTCATGTTGTCTATCTTTTGGAGTCTTTGCAGTAGTCGTGTCAGGGCTGTAGTTTCAGAAAGGAAAAGCACAAGAAAAACACAGAGACCAGCAACAATGATAAAACATGTTGTTTTTCGGAGGCCACACAAGCCTGCGTGGCGCATCGGATGCCATGGAGGTGGACGTTCCATCATTATGTGCTGTGTACCTTTTACCTACGACAGCCAACCAGTTTGTATGGAGTTCACCCGAGCAACTGGCCCTTATAGCTTCTGAGTGCTCGTTGACACCGTTAGGTTACCACACTCAGTTGCTAGAGACACTGTCGTATTTATGTACGGGTGCGTGCATGGCGCAAGTGTGTGCAACAACAGTTCTCTTCTGACCAATCTGGTCCGTTCTTCTATGACCTAGAGCCCTGGGTGAGAGGTTCAAGCACGTCACCATGTTTGTCAACTGACAATCTGAAGCTAACAGTGTGTGTCAATGCATTCATGTAGTGTTGCCAGTGTTTGTGTGTGTATTCTACAAGGGAGAAGTTTGTCCACACCTCACCCTGAATCCAAGCTATGAATGCCTAATGTTCAGCAGCTTCTGCTTCTTGCTGATCATCAGGTGTTGGCACACGTTCAGCAGCTGCCCCTCCCTGTGGATCCTCAGGGATTGGCACACGTCTGCAGTGGCTGGCGTGCACCCAAGTGGCACGTTCTGCCACCTTCACTGCAGTGTGAGTTGTCAGCAGAACCTGATACAGCCTCAGTCAGCGGTGATGTCTCCAAGACTTCTTCCTGAAGTTCTTGATTAGCACAAAATTGCCAGGTTTGATTCTGTGCAGCTCCTGGCTGGCTGGTTTTGGTTGGGCCTCAACCACCTGCGTTCTGATGTCAGACAAAAGTTTTGTTAAGGCAATGCAATGTGTTAACATTTGATCCTCACCCACCGCTGTGTCCGGTGGAGGTTTTCGGGGTCCCATCCCAATGTGAGGTGGGACTGCAAACAGAGTTTCAAAAGGTGACAGGTTAGTTCGCTTGCGCACTCTCATTCTCATATACATGAGCACAATTGGCAAAGCTTTGGGCCACGATAAACCAGTTGTTTCACAAGTTTTTGCCAATTTGTTTTTCAAAATAGCGTTTGCTCGTTCAATGGCGCCTCCTGCCTGTGATAATAGGCACAGAGTGTTTTCAAATCAAATCCCAAATAGTCAGAGAGCTGCTTTATGGTATCATTGACGAAATGAGAGCCATTATCTTAGGAGATTTTTTCTGGTATGCCCCATCTTGGAATAATTTCTGTTATCAGCGCTTTGGACACCACTGAAGCTGTGGTGTGTTTTGCAGGAAAAACCTCGATCCATTTTGAAATCATGTCCACCATTGTGAGACAATATTTCTTACCTTCACTCGGGTGAAGCTCAATGAAGTCCATCATTAAATGTTGAAATGGTCTCACAGGTGTTGGGTGTGCTGCAGGCTGAGTGAGCGGCTCTCTTCTGCCTGAGTTATTTTTAGCACACACCATGCATCTGAGACAATATTGTGCTGCGACTGTGGAAAAACCTTTTGTGAACCAATGTGATTGAACAGCTGCACACATCCCCCCTTTTGACACATGGTCTAAACCGTGTGACAACTTAGCAAAAAAAAGAGAAACAGTTTCTTTGGTAAACAGGGCTTACCATCCGGGCCGTACCACACACCATCACGTACAGCACAGCCGTGCTTCGCCCAGAGTTTCCGCTCTTCCGGAGAGGAAAGGCTGCTGAGGTCAGAAAGAGAGGCAACAGGCTGTGACAGCAGATGATGAGAGATGTGGGGCACGGGTCGGAGCGAGGCAGACTTCGCAGCAGCATCAGCCCTCGCATTGCCTGCAGAAACTGGATCAGAAGAGAAGGTGTGAGCAGCACATTTACAAACAGATATCTGCTTAGGAAGCAAAACTGCTTCTAACATAGCAGAAACTTTGTCATGATGTTAAATGGGCTTACCATCTGACTTGAGAAAGTGTCTATGTCTCCACAGAGCTCCAAAGTCATGAACAACACCAAAAGCATACCTCGAGTCTGTGTAGATGTTTACAGATTTACCAGCTGTCAATTTGCATGCCTCAGTTAACGCCACCAGCTCCGCTGCCTGTGCAGAGAAATGAGAGGGTAAAGGAGAGCTGTGAATGACCTTGTGATCATCCACAACAGCAAAACCAGCATGACAACTTCCTGTTTCGGGATCAAGTGAGGCAGATCCGTCCACATAGAAGATGAGATCAGGATTTTCGAGTGGGGTGTCACTGAGATCTGGTCTCGGTGAACAGGAAAGTGAGACCTCCGTCTCACAACAGTGTGGCGTACCATCTGTGGGTAGAGGAAGGAGAGTGGCAGGGTCAAGATTAGTACATTGTTTGACTTTGACATGAGGCGAATCTAAAATTGTGGTGTGGTACCTCAGCCACCGCGCAGCAGACAAATGAGAAGTCTTTTGTTCAGCCAGCAGGTTTGAAACTGCATGAGTTACTACTACTAAGAGAGTGAGGTCACTAAAACCTACAAAGTCCCTAGAGGCCAATACGGCCTTTTCTGCTGCTGCTATAGCTCTTAAACAGTGCGGAAGAGCTTGAGCAACAGGATCTAATGAAAAGTAAGCTACAGGTCTCAAATCAGTACCATGCTTCTGTAGCAAAACACTGGCCATGCAGCCGTCTCTGTCATCAACACACTGAATGAATGGTTTGTTTGGATTGGGCACACCCAGAACGGGCGGGCTCTGCAGAGCTCTTTTCAGATTCAGGAACGCCTCCTCAGCCTCAGCTGTCCAAACAATGGGAGAGGAGGAGTTGAGACCCTTTGCATGTGTGATGTCACGAAGTGGGCGTTCAAGCATGGAAAAGTTTGGAATGAAGTGTCTGCAATAATAACACATACCCAGAAATGACATAGCCTGCTTCTTTGTTATGGGTTTGGGCACATTCACAATAGCAGAAATACTTTTGGGGGACAAAGATTTGCCTTCAGGTGTGAGAATATGGCCCAAAAATGTGACATTTTGACTCACGAATTGCAGTTTTGACAGCGAGACTTTGTGGCCCTCCTGCTCCAGATGTTTGAGGAGAGAGATAGTGTCACGTTCACACTGCTCTTTTGTTGGCGCTGCTATCAGCAGGTCATCAACATACTGCAGGAGGGCTGTGTTCTCTGTAAGAGACAAGGAAGACAAACTACGAGAGAGTGCTCCACAAAACATGGTTGGACTGCATGTCAAACCTTGGCACAAACGAGTCCACGTATAGTGTTTCCCCTTGAAAAGGAATGCGAACCAGAACTGGGAGTCTGGGTGGACCAGAACTGAAAAGAAAGCATTTGACAAGTCAATCACAGAGAACCAATGAGAATTTTCAGGTATTTGTGACATGATTGTGTAAGGATTTGGCACATTTGGAACCGGAGCATTTATTGCAGCATTTACGGCCTGTAAATCCTGAACAAAACGCCACTCATCAGGCTGGCCTCGCTGGGCGTATTTTCTTTACTGGAAAGATTGGGGTTTGGACCGGAGAAGTGTCACATGGTATTATCACACCTGCAGACAAAAGAGAGTCAAACACTGGTTTAATGCCTTCTGAAGCTTCCCTTTTCAGGGGATATTGGCGAACCACAGGTCGAAAAGACGATTTTGGAGCGATTTTCACAGGCTCACAGTTTTTAATCAACCCAACATCATATTTGCTCTTAGCCCACAGATGATCTGGGACCTTGTCCAAAAGTGGAGAAATGTCAGTGGCTGCTGTCGAAGACAGACACATTGAATTTTTGTTACGGTTGTCAATCAGATAAACAGAACGTAAACAATGTATTTTTGCTTGTAGTGGACGCTTGTATGCACCCACAGAGGGTGAGAAGCAGACTCCTGAGTCTGCAGTCTCAAACCAGTCTCGGGCCCGTGTGCAGGCCAGAGTGAATGAGCCTAAATCACGCCACTGTTTGTGTTTGGCCTTGGAGACAGATATGTGTGGAGAAGAGTTTGACACATGAAATAATTTGCTTTGTTTTTCTGACAATGACACAGAAATTGCACAATCTGTCTCATTCCAGAACAACGTGTGTGTCAAAATGCTGTCATTCAAATCTAGATCATGGAGAAATATGTCTGCATAAGCATCATCTGGACCCGAACTCACATGTGCGGTGCAATGCATGTGCTCAGGCTTCATACGGTCAGAGACAGGATTTAACACAGCTGTAGCTTCGGACAAAATCTGTTCAGACATTTTTAAATTCAACCACCACTGGTAAATGTACAAAGGAGTAGCAGCGCTGAATTTGACCATGCTGAAGTCTGGATCCGCCCTTGATATCTTTAAACCATCAGATGTTGACGTTATAATTATACCAAGTGCACACATCAAATCACGACCTAAAAAGTTGATCGGACAAAGGTCGGACACCAAAAATGAGTGTTTTGTTTTTATGTCTTTGTCAGCTGTGGACCAGGTGCATGTCAATGGTACAGAAAAGTTCTCTTTTACTGTCTGACCAGAAGCACAAGTAGTCCACGTATATCTACCACTTAATTTTGGAAATAATTCTTCTGATCTGATCAGAGAGTTAGTTGCACCTGAGTCAACTAAAAAGGTCATGGATACATTATCAACTGTACAAGTAATGGTAGGCATTTTCTGATAAGAGTCTAGATGATACATTGAATAAGTGTCCTGTGGTTTTGTCTGTCTCTGCTCTAGTCTCTTTATTGTTTCATTAATCATAGAAAGCAGTGTATCAGTGCAAAGCATTTCTTCATTGCAAGAAGCGTGTGTGTGTGGTGCAGTACCTTTCTCACGCATTTCAGTTGGTAGTCAATCTGACTGAGACTGTGTGCTTTCTTGCTGTTTTCTCTTCACCTTTGGGCAACCTCTGACCCAGTGACTGGTTTCTTTGCAGTAAAAACATCTGTTTGGCTCGTAATTCCTATGATTTCTGCTCCCTTGGTTGTTCTGCTCCTGTTTGTGCTCCTTTTCATCGCTGTGACATGTTCCTTTGTCTCCATTTTTGCCTTTCCCTCCGCGTCCTCTTCTGGGTCCGCGACCCTTCTGTTGGAAACCTTCACCTTTCACCATGGAGAGATTGGCCAAGTGCGCGATATTTTCACGCTTTTTCCTCTCACTTTCCTGTTGTTCTTTTTCCTGTATTTCAGCATGTTTGGCGTGTTTGAGTAGCTCTGATAGCCGTTCATCTCCCCAAGGGCCGATGAGGGATTTCTTCAGGGCTGTGGACAGGGGGCTGCGCAGTCCTTCGATGAAGAATCCTTTCATGCAGTTTTCAAAAGGGGTCTCATCCCCATTGAAGGATGCGGGTTTGTCATAACCGCTGTGTCGCTCACAGTCGTCCATCAGCCTGTAGAAGTATTTTATCACCTTTTCGTCGTCTTCTTGGCGGCATTCACGGAGCTTGGCCAGGTTTATTTTTGGTGGAAAAACGTTCTTTATCGCCTGCACCAGAGCCAACACCCACTTCTCCCAGTCCTCGTTCCAGGCAGCTTGTTTAGCCCGTACATCCCCCTGCAGGTTATTTTCCAACTTCATGCAAGTGTCGCTGTCAAGGGTTATTTTCACCAGGCGATGAATCTCACCCGATGTTGGCCTCCAGGCTTTGCAAAATGACAGCAGTGCTTTTCCGTATTTTTCTCCTCCTACGGAGATCAGGGGGAGTTGGCGTGCTGCTTCCATCATGTCAGCATTGGTCCAGGGGCGAAGCATCAAGGCCGGGTCACCGGTAGGCCCTGGATATTCCACCATGGGCATTGTCAGCGACCTGTCGCGAACATATGTTGCTCCTGTTCGTGTGTGTGGTGGGCTGAGCACACCGCTGACGGCTTCAGGGTAGCTGTCTCGTTGCTGTGGTGGGGCTGAGCCTGATGCAGAGTCTGTCACAGACGTGTCCTCCTGCTGTTGTCGTTGTTCCTGACGTTGTTGTGGCAGGTTTTGCTCCGGGCTCGTCGGTGGTGTCACCTGTTGATACATTGGCGGAAGATAGGGTGGGAGAACTGGCGGTGGTGCAGGTAGTGGAGGTGGTGGCTGCCTTCTTGGAGGGGTCACATCATCATAGCGAGGTTGGAGTGTCTTTTTCTGGTCCGTGTATTCCTCGAGAGTCGGATAAAGAGAGGATTTAGGTGGAGCAGAGGGGGAAGGTTTTTGTGTTGTGTGTGTGTGGTGCATAGCAGTCATTTCAGCTGAAGCAGCATTCTCACACCTTTCACAATTTCCACTCACCCCACTCTCATCATACATGGGAAGGATTTTTGCAAATTAGAACTAGTGCTTAAGTTCTAAGTTTTATTTCAGTACTTAGAAATAAAATGGGCTGCCTAATAATTTCAATACTTAGAAATTGCGTTTTCAAATTAGGACTAGTGCTTTAGTCCCAATATTTTATCTCAGTGCTTAGAAATAAAATAAACGTGTGTCTGATGTTTCACTTCAGTGCTTAGAAATGAAAAGGCGTGTCTGAGGTTTTATTTCAGTGCTTAGAAATAAAAATGTCTGGCTAAAACAAATGCCTGAACACTATGCATTAAACATTCAGCAATGCCTCAGAAAAACACACATGTATACCTGTTATAGCAAAGAACCTTTGACTCAATAAAAGGTGATCCTTATTGAAAAAAAAAGATCCTCAGATATTAATTTATCAAAGGGTATAATCTCACCCGAGTGGTTCTGGAGGAAGCAGTCCGGATCCCGAGATGACGACCCAACTCCGGAGACGGCCCTCCCTTCTCAGAAAGTTGTTAAAAATGAGGTAAGAGGCAAGACCCTAGCCGGTCCCGGATGGCCAATCCCCGTGCTCCGGGCGTCGGACGGTCAGTCTGGGATCCCACTTCTGACACCAAATTGTCTTGGCAATTTTTACCAATGTAGAGGATCAATAAAGGATCTTGAGTCCAAAGATGTCTTTGAGAATATTTATTTGTCTTGCAAGTGAGAAGTCAATCGTACAGCACACAAGGTCTGCAGAGAGAGTTCTGCTAGACAAAAGGAATCACAAAGCCTTTAAGCATTTGCAAAAAAATGTCATCACACACATAATAATTCTATTCTAACACTCACACCTCCCTCTGACCCCTATGACACACAAATCCTCAGAACACATCCACCTTTGGTACTGGCCTCCCTTTCTCCCCCTCGGGACCTTGGCCTTGACGTTGTCTCAGGAGCCCAGAAGGGAGGATGGCATAAACATCAATCATATCTCACCAGATGCACCTCTAGTTTCCGTGCCCCTTTGTTCTCAACTTAAACTTTATATGACTCTAGGGCCAATTAGCAGGCCCGATGTTTCACATTAATCAAACCGGACACAGATACTGAGGTGCTGATTCTCAGGGGACAGAGCGTGATCTACATGAACACCGACCTTGGGCCTTTTCACTCTTTGCAAACACACAAATCAGCTCTGCTCCGTGCAAACCCCAGTGAATCACAAGACCATCAGGTCACACTACTAACTAATCATTAGGTTATATAAGATAGTATAGAATAACACAAAATGAATATACTAACTTACTATGATTCAAAAGGATATATTGATTTGTCATTGATTAGAATAAAAGATTCGCCTGGGAATGTAAAAAGATTAATTTTGCCATTACACCTTCTATGACTCTGTTGTGGCCTCGGCAGTCTTCTATGGAGTGATCTGCTGGGGGAGCAGCATCACAGCAGCTGACAGGAAGAGACTGGATAAACTGATAAAGAAGGCCAGCTCAGTCCTGGGATGCCCTCTGGAACCGGTGGAGGAGGTGGTGGAGAGGAGGACTACAGCCAAGCTGTCCTCCATGATGGACAAAGACTCCCACCCCCTCCAACACACACTCACTGCACTAAGGAGCTCCGTGAGTGACAGGATGCTCCACCCGAAGTGTGTGACGGAGAGGTATCGCAGGTCCTTCCTTCCTGCAGCTGTCAGACTTTATAACAAAAACCTCTCCAGTGTGCAATAAACCATATTTATATGTGATACCTAAAATGTGTCACTGCAAAAATACCAAACATGTACATAGCCACCATATTTATATTATAATATCTCAAATCTCAACCTGAAAAATATCAACATGTACATAACCATCTGTTAAACAACAAACATGGACATGAGGACTGTAAATATGCCACTGACTATATAGTAAATACTTTTTTCTACTTTTTTAAAAATTTTATTTCTATTTTTTCATTACTGTATTTGATTTGTAATTACCTTATTATTCAGTATAATGCTTCCTTCTAATACTTCTCTTGTATCCTGCAGCTGCTGTATATTTTGGAATTTCCCCCTGTGGGACTAATAAAGGAATATCTTATCTTATCTTATCTTTCTCTTTAATTGTGTGTTGATCTCTGGCCTTAAGCCTTTTCAGCTCCATACAGGGGTGTACTTGCTGTTTTTGTGGCCTGCTTTTGAGAGTTTGGATTTTTGCCTCGAACTTACCTTTTCTTCTGCTCCCTTTTTTCCCCAGGTCTTCATGAGCCCTCACCACCACTGCCTGTCTTTGTACTAACCTGTATTTTTGCTCCTGGATCTGTCTTAATAAATACCATCAACTTTTATTGCCTGATTCCTTGGCTTTGGGTCCAACATTAAAACCTTACTGGGTCATATCCGCACAGAAATCCACCCACCAACAACAATGGAACTCACCAGGATAGAGCAATTAAAGGAGGCAATCCAGAATCAAGGCACCCTTTTAGGACAACATGACAACATGTTAAGAGGAGTGGCTGGATCCATGGAGGAACTCACTCGTCAGGTACACCAGATTAACACCCAACTCAGTGAGCTCTCTCTGCCTGCTTCTGGTGCTCCTGCTGCTAGCTCTCCACCCCCCCCCCCCACCCCCCCCCCCCACCCCCCCGCTTCTCTCCCTCATGCTTCTAATCTCACCAAGGAACCTTTTGTCACTCCTCCTGAGGTGTACTCCGGGAAATTTGGTTCTTGTGGCCGGTTCTTATTCAATTGCCAATTGGTGTTTAAGATGCAGCCTTCTACAAAACCCAAAACCAGTGAAGTTGGCACGTTGTGTAAATCGTAAATAAAAACAGAATACAATGATTTGCAAATCCCTTTCAACCTATATTCAATTGAATACACAGCAAAGACAAGATACTTAACGTTCGAACTGGTAAACTGGGTTATTTTTTGCAAATATTAGCTCATTTTGAATTTGATGCCTGCAACATGTTTCAAAAAAGCTGGCACAAGTGGCAAAAAAGACTGAGAAAGTTGAGGAATGCTCATCAAACACTTATTTGGAACATCCCACAGGTGAACAGGCTAATTGAGAACAGGTGGGTGCCATGATTGGGTATAAAAGCAGCTTCCCTTAAATGGTCAGTCATTCACAAACAAGGATGGGGCGAGGGTCACCACTTTGTGAACAAATGTGTGAGCAAATTGTGGAACAGTTTAAGAACAACATTTCTCAACGAGCTATTGCAAGGAATTTAGGGATTTCATCATCTACGGTACGTAATATCATCAAAAGGTTCAGAGAATCTGGAGAAATTACTGCACGTAAGCGGCAAGGCCGAAAACCAACATTGAATGCCCGTGACCTTCCATCCCTCAGGCGGTACTGCATCAAAAACCGGCATCACTATGTAAAGGATATCACCACATGGGCTCAGGAACACTTCAGAAAACCACTGTCAGTAACTACAGTTCGTCGCTACATCTGTAAGTGCAAGTTAAAACTCTACTATGCAAAGCGAAAGTCATTTATCAACAACACCCAGAAACGCCGCCGGCTTGGCTGGGCCCGAGCTCATCTAAGATGGACTGATGCAAAGTGGAAAAGTGTTCTGTGGTCTGACGAGTCCACATTTCAAATTGTTTTTGGAAAGTGTGGTCGTCGTGTCCTCTGGACCAAAGAGGAAAAGAACCAGCCGGACTGTTATAGGCGCAAAGTTCAAAAGCCAGCATCTGTGATGGTATGGGGGTGTATTAGTGCCCAAGGCATGGGTAACTTACACATCTGTGAAGGCACCATTAATGCTGAAAGGTACATACAGGTTTTGGAGCAACATATGTTGCCATCCAAGCAACGTCTTTTTCATGGACGCCCCTGCTTATTTCAGGAAGACAATGCCAAGCCACATTCTGCACGTGTTACAACAGCGTGGCTTCGTAGTAAAAGAGTGCGGGTACTAGACTGGCCTGCCTGTAGTCCAGACCTGTCCCCCATTGAAAATGTGTGGCGCATTATGAAGCGTAAAATACAACAACGGAGACCCCGGACTGTTGAACAACTTAAGCTGTACATCAAGCAAGAATGGGAAAGAATTCCACCTGAAAAGCTTCAAAAATTGGTCTCCTCAGTTCCCAAACGTTTACTGAGTGTTGTTAAAAGGAAAGGCGATGTAACACAGTGCTAAAAATTCCCCTGTGCCAACTTTTCTGCAACGTGTTGCTGCCATTAAATTCTAAGTTGATGATTATTTGCAAAAGAAAATAAAGTTTCTCAGTTCGAACATTAAATATCTTGTCTTTGCAGTGTATTCAATTGAATATAAGTTGAAAAGGATTTGCAAATCATTGTATTCTGTTTTTATTTATGATTTACACAACGTGCCAACTTCACTGGTTTTGGGTTTTGTAGTTATGCCTCTGATGAGGCCAAGATTGCATACATGGTGAATCTGCTAAGAGGAAGAGCAGCTAAGTGGGCTACTGCATTGTGGGAGGGTGGCTCAGACATTTTGTCTTCTTTTCATCTCTTTACTTCAAATTTACGTTGAGTTTTTGATCACCCCGTTCGGGGGCAAGTAGCTGCTAAGAGACTTTTAAATCTATCTCAGGGATCCCAGTCAGCAGCTAATTACTCTGTAGATTTCCAAATCTTAGCTAATGAGTGTGGCTGGGATGATCAGGCTTTAAAAGCTCTCTTTAATAATGGTTTATCAGAGGAACTTAAGGATGAACTGGCTACAAGAGACGATCCACAAAACCTTCATGATCTTTTTGCTTTATGCATTAAATTGGACAGTCGCATGAGAAAGAGAAACAGAGAAAAGGCCATTAAAAGTCACCGAAGGGCTCCCTCTCCTGGACTCGAGGATTCATCACCACTTCCTGTACCCGCCTTGCCTCCTCCATCCACTCCTGCTCCCCCTGCTGTTATGGAGGAACCCATGCAGGTGGGCAAGACCCGTCTTAGACAAAGACGCCTCAATGAGCACCTCTGTTTATACTGTGGAGACTCAGATCACACCCTCTCCAATTGTCCAAAGCAGCCAAAAGACCGGACTCACCTCTAAAGAAGAGCATAGTGGTGAGTCAAACTTCTCCTTCCTCAAGCTCTTCAACTCGCTCCAATTTCCCTGCCACCCTCAGTTGGCCTCAGCACACAGTTAAGGCTCCGGTGTTTCTTGACTCCGGAGCCGACGATAACTTTATTGATCAGGAGTTTGTTCGAGAACACAACATCCCAGTTAACCCTCTTCCCCAACCTAAGAGAGTAGACCCCCTGGACGGGAGGTTGATAACTAACATAACTCACTGTACTGCACCTCTCACACTTCAACTATCTGGCAATCACTCAGAGAAGATCATTTTTTTTGTTATTCCTTCACCTCACTCCCCTCTTATTCTCTGCCTCCCCTGGTTTAGGGTTCATAGTCCCCATATTAATTGGTCTAACTCATCCATTGTCAGTTGGAGTGCTCACTGCTACTCATTTTGTTTATGTTCAACCACCCCTCAGTCATCAGCACCCCAGAAATCTCTTGCTCCTCCTGATTTAACTAATGTGCCACCTATTTATCATGATTTGGCCCCCGTGTTCAGCAAGGATCTAGCCTGTGAGTTACCCCCTCATAGGCCCTATGACTGTGCCATAAATTTACTCCCTGGTGCCCCCTTACCTTCAAGCCGTCTGTACAACCTCTCCCGTCCAGAAAAGGAGGCCATGGAGAGTTATATCTCCGAGTGCTTAGCAGCTGGTCTCATCCGCCCCTCCTCCTCTCCTGTCAGGGCAGGATTCTTCTTTGTTGAGAAGAAAGATTCCTCACTCAGGCCCTTTATAGACTTTAGAGGGTTAAATGAGATCACAATAAAAAACAAGTCACCAATCCCTTTAATCGACCCTTCTTTTGAACCCCTATGCAATGCTCAAGTCTTCACCAAGCTGGATCTGCGTAACGCCTACCACCTCATTAGGATCCGAGAGGGTGATGAGTGGAAGACTGCTTTTAACACTCCCCTCGGCCACTATGAGTATCTCGTCATGCCTTTTGGACTCACCAACGCCCCAGCAGTATTCCAGACTCTAATGAACGACCTATTCAGGGACATGTTAAACCAATTTGTGTTTATTTACCTGGATGATATCCTCATCTTTTCCTCATCTCTAGAAGACCACAAGCAGCATGTCCGTCTCGTTCTCCAGCGCCTCCTGGAGAACAGGTTGTTCGTCAAGCCTGAAAAGTGTGAATTCCACTCAACGTCAGTCAGCTTCCTTGGATAAATCATGGAGGCTGGTCAACTTCGCCCTGATCCAGGAAAAGTTCAGGCAGTGGCGGAGTGGCCCACCCCTACCTCACGTAAGGTGTTGCAGCGTTTTTTTGGGATTTGCCAATTTTTACCAACGCTTCATCCGCAATTACAGTAAGGTAGCCACTCCCTTAACTAAACTCACCTTTATCAATATCCCTTTTTCCTGGTCTGAGGAAGCTGATAAAGCTTTTGTTACCCTTAAAGGACTGTTCACCTCAGCACCAGTACTCCTCCATCCTAATCCCTCTCTTTAATTCATAGTCGAAGTGGATGCTTCAGATTCAGGCATTGGAGCAATACTTTCACAACGAAACCCTCAGACCCAAAAGCTTCACCCCTGTGCTTTTTTTTCATGCCATCTTTCACAGGCAGAACAGAACTACAATGTGGGCAATCGGGAGCTTTTAGCGGTGGTGGGGGCTCTTCAAGAGTGGAGACACTGGCTGGAGGGAACCGAGAAACCATTTCTCATTTGGACTGATCACAAGAACCTGGCTTATCTCAGAACAGCCAAACGCCTGAATCCTCGCCAGGCCCGTTGGTCCCTCTTCCTCAGCCGGTTCAATTATACCATCTCTTTTTGCCCTGGCTCAAAAAAACATCAAGCCTGACGCCCTCTCCTGGGTGTTTTCCCCCTCCTCTGACTCATCAGAGGTTTCACCTATCGTCCCTCCTTTCGTGCATCATCAGCGCTACTCGCTGGGAAATTGAGGAGAAAGTGAGAGATGCCCAGAAAGATAATCCCGATCCAGGAACAGGCCCCTCCAGTCGTTTGTTTGTCCCAGAGACAGTGCGCTCTGAGGTTCTCTCTTGGGCGCATTCATCCAAACTGACCTGTCACCCTGGTATTATCGGACTCTCTTTTTCCTCCAGCAGAGGTTCTGGTGGCCCAACATGGCCCGTGACACACGGGAATTCGTGGCTGCCTGCTCAGTCTGCGCCTGCGGTAAGACTTCTCATAAGTCCCCAGCTGGCTTGCTGCGCCCTTTACCCATCCCTAACCGACCCTGGTCCCACATAGCGGTCGACTTTGTCACTGGACTACCTCCCTCACAAGGTAACACTGTTATACTCACTGTAGTAGATCGATTTTCTAAGATGGTCCACTACATCCCGCTGCACAAGTTACCTTCTGCTCTGGAGACTGCGAACTCCCTTGTTCAGCATGTTTTCAAATTACATGGCAAACCAGTAGACATTGTTTCAGATCGTGGTCCCCAGTTTTCCTCCAGGGTATGGAAGGAGTTTTGCCGTGCACTGGGCGCAGCAGCCAGCCTGTCCTCCGGATTCCACCCTCAGACCAACGGCCAGACTGAGCGGGCCAATCAGGATCTGGAGAGCGCCCTCCACTGTGTTGCAGCGCACCACCCAGTGTCCTGGAGTGACCACCTCCCCTGGGTGGAATACGCCCATAACTCGCTCTCCAGTTCGGCTCTGGGTATGTCACCCTTTATGGCTTGTTATGGCTATCAACCCCCCCCCCCCCCCCCCCCCTTTTTTTTTCGAGCAGGAGTCAGAGGCCACTGTCCCATCTGTCGGTGCTCATATACGGAGAGTCAAGGAGGTCTGGAGGCGGGCTCGCTCAGCCCCCACTAACTCGTCGGAGAAGACCAAGCAGAGGGCTGACCTCCATTGCTCACCAGCGCCCTCTTACCAACCTGGACAGATGGTTTGGCTCTCCTCCCGGGATCTCCCTCTTCAGGTGGACTCTCGTAAGCTCGCTCCTCGCTTTATTGGTCCTTTCCCTGTGGAAAAAAGTCATTAATGTCTCTGTTGTGAGACTTAGGTTGCCAGCCTCTTTAAAGGTGCATCCCTCGTTCCACGTGTCCCTCCTGAATCCAGCGACGACTAGTGAGCTCAGCCCTCCGGCCGAACCCCCTCCACCCCCCCCTGCTCATCGACGACCACCCGGCATTCATGGTCTCCAAGATCCTAGACGTCCGACCTAGAGGAAGAGGTTTTCAGTTCCTGGTGGATTGGGAGGGCTACAGACCGGAGGAGAGATCATGGATATCCAGGAAACTGATCTTAGATGACACCCTCATCCATGAGTTGTACGCAACCCATCCCGAGAAGCCCGGCAGGACGTCAGGAGATGTCCGTTGAGGGGGGTACTGTGAGGATTCACACTTTGCTCATCAGTCTGCTCCCCCCTCCCTCTGTCTCCTCACTCTCCTTGGCTGCATGGGCGGAGTTTCCCGTGCTCTGCAGCTCCCACACCTGATCCAGGTTTCCTAATCAGCGCACCCTACTTAAACCAGCTCCAAGATGACGGCAGCGCGGGTGGATTATGCACACGACGTTGGTTTGTGCTTGCTCCTTCACTTTTCTCTTTAATTGTGTGTTGCTCTCTGGCCTTAAGCCTTTTCAGCTCCATACAGGGGTGTACTTGCTGTTTTTGTGGCCTGCTTTTGAGAGTTTGGATTTTTGCCTCGAACTTACCTTTTCTTCTGCTCCCTTTTTTCCCCAGGTCTTCACGAGCCCTCACCACCACTGCCTGTCTTTGTACTAACCTGTATTTTTGCTCCTGGATCTGTCTCAATAAATACCATCAACTTTTATTGCCTGATTCCTTGGTTTTGGGTCCAACATTAAAACCTTACTGGGTCATATCCTCACAACCTCATTTTCAAGAGGGATCTCATGCCCATGTGGAGCTAGAGATAGTTACTATAGATGTATCAACCATGGATAGAAAGATCATGCTAATATCTACGTTAACTGCTATAATGATTATGAACTGGAATGAGATGGCCAAATATGTGTTATGTCTGTAATTGTAGTTATTGAGGCTTCGTGACTCCGCAGCAGCAGGCAGTCTCCACCAAGGATCCCAGGCCACCTACAAGACAAGAGCCAGAGACGAGTACAGGAGCAAACAGAAAGGGGAAGGAGCATATATGGAGAGAGAGTGTGAGAGAGAGAGGGATAGGGCCCAATGTGCCAGATCCCCCCGGCAGTCTAAGCCTATTGCATCTTAACTGTGTGTCTAAACTATGGACTATGAGCTGGTCCCTAACTGAAAGCTTTATCAAAGAGGAATGTTTTAAGTCTAACCTTAAAGGTAGAGAGGGTGTCTGCCTCCCGAACCGTGGTCGGTAAATGGTTCCAGAGAAGAGGAGCCTGATAACTGAAGGCTCTACCTCCCATACTACTTCTAGAAACAGATGGAACCACGAGCAGGCCAGCATTTTGGGAGCGTAATGTTCTAGAGGGGTTGTACGGCACTACAAGCTCTTTGAGATAAATTGGTGCCTGTCCACTGAGAGCTTTATAGGTGAGAAGAAGAATGTTGAATTCTATTCTATATTTAATGGCAATGCAGAGAAGCTAATACAGGAGTAATGTGGTCTCTTCTCCTAGTTCTAGTCAGTACACGTGCAGCAGCATTTTGAACCAGCTGAAGCATCTTAAGAGACTTACTGGGACAGCCTGAAAGAAGAGAATTACAGTAGTCCAGTCTAGAGGTAACAAAAGCATGGACTAGCTTTTCAGCATCGTTCTGGGACAGGTTAGGCCTAATTTTAGCGATGTTATGAAGATGAAAAAAGGCTGTTCTTGAAATTTGCTTTATGTGAGAGTTAAAGGATAAATCCTGATCAAATAGAACCCCAAGATTTCTAACAGTTGTGCTTGGCGTCAGGCTAATACCATCTATGACTGGATATGACTGTTTATTCTTCAGAAATAAGAATAAACAGACTTTAACGTCTCCATCACCGGCTTCCAGACTGTATGGGCCGACCGGGATGTCACCGAGAGCGTAAGAGAAAGGGCGGGGGACTTGCCGTTCTTGTAAACAACAAGTGGTGTCATCCTGGTCACATCACGGTGAAGAAACGCATCTGTAGCCCGGATATAGAACTGTTAGCTGTGGGACTCCGACCTTATTATTTACCCCGGGAGATTTCTCATACCATCCTAGTGGCTGTTTACCTCCCCCCCTCCGCGAGCCCCGCGACGGCGTGTAACGTCATACACGCCGTCATATCGACACTGCAAATGGACAATCCCAGTGCTCTCATCATGATCTCTGGGGACTTTAATCATGTCACCATGGGGAAAACACTCCCAACTTTCACCCAGTATGTGAGCTGCACAACCAGAGGGGAGAAGACTCTGGACCTTCTGTATGCTAATGTGAAAGAGGCATACAGCTCTTCCCCGGTCCCCCCTCTGGGACGATCAGATCACAACCTGATTCACCTCATCCTCTGTTATGTGCCCCTGGTGAAAAGACTGCCAGCCACCACAAAGTCTGTGAGGAACTGGTCTGACGAGTCCATGGACACACTGCAGAGCTGCTTCAAGGTGACAGACTGGACGGCACTCTGTGAGCCCCATGGAGAGGACATCAACGAGCTCACAGAATGCATCACGGATTACATAAACTTCTGTGTGGACACCATCGTCCCAACAAGGACTGTCCTTTGTTATTCAAATAACAAGCCGTGGATAACAAAGGACATTAAAGACTGTCTAAATGCTAAGAAGAGGGCCTACAGAGATGGACATCTTGAGGAGGTGGGGGCAACACAGAGGGTCCTGAAGGTGAAAATTAAGGAGGCTAAGGACAGCTACAGGAGGAAGCTGGAGAGAAAACTCCAGCAAAATGACATCAAAGAGGTCTGGAGTGGCATGAAAACCATCACTGGATACAAGAGGAGCAGCAGCAGGGAAGAGAACTGCAGTGTGGACAGGGCGAACGAACTAAATCTGTTTTTTAACAGATTCGACTCAGGCCCTGTCCTCCCTCCCCCCCTCCCTGCTGCAGGCCAGCAGCCAGCAGCCACTCCAGGGACACCTCCCCCTCCTGGGAGCCTTCTGCCTTCTGATGAGGGAACCTCACCCCCCTCCTCCTCCTTCTCCCAGACTGAAGGACCTCGCGTAGCATCTACACCTCCACTCACCTCCCCGATGTCCTTCACCGCAGACCAGGTTAGAAGACAGCTGACAAGACTCCACACAGGCAAAGCTGCAGGCCCTGATGGTGTGAGCCCGAAGGTCCTGAAAGCCTGCGCCCCCCAGCTCTGTGGAGTACTTCACCATGTCTTCAGCATGAGCCTGAGTCTCCAGAGGGTCCCCGTGCTGTGGAAGACGTCCTGCATCGTTCCTGTACCGAAGACGCCGTGCTCAAACAACGTCAAGGACTACAGACCGGTGGCACTGACGTCCCACATCATGAGGACCCTGGAGAGACTCGTTCTGGAGCAGCTCCGGCCTAAGGTCAGGCCCCACTTGGATCCACTTCAGTTCGCCTACCAGCCCTGACCTGGTGTTGAGGATGCCCTCATCTTCATGTTGAACAGGGTCTACGCCCATCTGGACAGGCCTGACAGCACTGTGAGAGTGATGTTTTTTGACTTCTCCAGTGCTTTTGACACCATCAGACCGTCCATACTGGGGGAGAAGCTGACAGCGATGGGGATGGAGGCTCTCCTGGTGTCCTGGATTGTTGACTACTTGACTGGCAGACCGCAGTATGTTTGTCTGCAGCACTGTGTGTCTGACAGGGTGGTCAGCAATACAGGGGCTCCCCAGGGGACAGTCCTGTCCCCCTTCCTCTTCACCCTGTACACCACGGATTTCAGCCACAACACCGACTCCTGCCACCTTCAGAAATTTTCTGATGACTCGGCTGTTGTGGGGTGTGTTAGCAAGGGTGATGAGGAGGAGTACAGGGCTGTGGTGGGGGACTTTGTCTCATGGTGTGAGCAGAACCACCTACAGCTCAACGTGACAAAGACCAAGGAGCTGGTCGTGGATCTGAGGAGGACAAAGGTTCCACTGGCCCCTGTCTCCATCCAGGGGGTCCAGGTGGACATCGTGGAGGAGTACAAATACTTGGGAGTATTTTTGGATTACAAACTGGACTGGACCAGGAACACTGAGGCCGTCTACAAGAAGGGCCTGAGCCGCCTCTACTTCCTGAGGAGACTGAGGTCCTTTAACATCTGCAGGACGATGCTGAGGATGTTCTACGAGTCTGTGGTGGCCAGTGCTGTCCTGTACGCTGTTGTGTGCTGGGGCAGCAGGCTCAGGGTAGCGGACACCAACAAGCTCAACAAACTGATCCGTAAGGCCAGTGATGTAGTGGGGGTGCAGCTGGACTCTCTAACAGAGGTGTCAGAGAGGAGGATGCTGTCCAGGCTGCAGGACATCATGGACAACACCTCCCACCCCCTCCACAGCGTGCTGGACAAACACAGGAGCACATTCAGTGCGAGACTCATCCCCCCACGATGCACCACAGAGTGCCACAGGAAGTCATTCCTGCCTGTGGCCATCAGACTTTATAACTCCTCCCTCTAAAATCACTGCTCCCTCAGGCCCTGGAGAATAACCTCTCACTGTTTTTACTCCTGTGATATTGTTGATAAGTAAATCTTCGGACAAATGGTGCTGTCATGAATACATTTAAATTTTTAGTGTAAATATTGTTAATTGTTAATACTGTGTATACCTCCGCCTCATTTGGAGCCTCATGTCCACTTCATTTACTTACTTATTTTACTTATTTTCCTTCATAAGGAAGTTTTATACTGCTTAAAGACTCTGCACGTTGCAACCTACTTACGTAATTTTTATGCTCTTTTCATTTGATTTTATTTTTACTTGTATCTATTTTATCTTTATTATTTTTAATACTACTGTTTACTCTAACGTCCTCATCTGTTATTTCCAACTGCTATACGGTGTATAAGAGCAACTGAAACAACCGAATTTCCCCTTGGGGATTAATAAAGTATTTCTGATTCTGATTCTGATTCTGAAAACAACGGGGTACGCAATTAACATGTATAGATGTGTTTTCAAAGTATGCTTGGGGGTGATGTTTAAAAAACAAAACTGGAAAACATGTCACTACAGCGTTTAAAAGATATTTTAGATGAAGGCAGAATACCCAACAAATTACAAACAAAGGAAAGGAGTTCTTAAGCAGTTTCAAGAATTAATCAAAGGTAAAAACATTACTCATTTTACTACCTCAAACGAGACAAAGGCCAGTGTTGTTGAGCGTTTCAACAAGACTCTTAAATCTCAAATGTGGAAATATCTAACAGAAAATAATTCTTAATGTTATGTAGACATTTTACAAGACCTAGTGAAAGCATTGAACAGGCTTGTGATGTGCTCCGAGAAAATATTTCACAAGTAATGGCGAAATATACACAAACGACACCTACCAAACACAAACGCCGATTAAATCTACCCTGGTTCTGCGAGAAGCTGTGGCTACTGATGAAACAAAGAGATGCAGCTGTTAAAAAATCTTTAAAATCAGGCCTAATAACGGACAGGCTGATCTATAATGGTCTAAGAAATAAAGTCACCCATCAGCTCAGACACTCGAAAGCTAACTTCTTTCTTGACGTTATTAAAGAAGCCAAGGGGAATCCAAAAAATGTATGCCGATGCATTGATCAATTGTCAGGCAAGCAGCGAGGTAACAGTGTACCAGTAGAGCTCTATAAAAACTGCCAGACTAGTTCTGCCACAACATCAGGAACCCAGGACACCCAAAATGACAGCATAGAGGTGGCAAACATATTAAATGATTACTTTATTAATTCTGTCCGGGCGCTGAGCAGTTCCCCCGCAAAAGTACAGCCAGTAACAACTTTAATGGAGGCAATTCCCTGTTTAACTTTCGTCCACACGAGTAAACTTAAGGTAGCCAAAATTTTATCTTTTCTCTCCAACTCCAGAGCAAAAGATTCCTGAGGAACTGACCAAGTTCTTATTAAAAAGCACAAAGATACATTAGCGTTTCCCATCTCATGTGTAATAAACAGATCGCTCGACGAGAGTACGTTTCCCCCCTCTCTTAAGACTGCCATTATAACACCCATTTTTAAATCTGGAACCTTGCAACTACAGACCCATTAGCATTCTTCTGGTCATATCCAAGGTGACTGAAAAAGTGGTTGCTGAGCAGTTATTTGCACACCTGAATAACACGTGTCGGTTACACCCCATGCAATTTGGTTTTAGAGCAAATCACACTACAGAGACCGTTGATTGCTTCTTCCTGGAGAACATTAAGGCTAACCTTGACAAGGGAGGTGTGGTGGGGGCTGTCTTTTTAGATTTACGTAGGGCCTTTGATACTGTAAACCACTCTGTGTTACTTTTTAAATTGTCCCATTTTGGCCTTTCACCCAGTGTTCTCTCCTGGCTGGAATCTTACCTCAACAGTCGCACCCAGTGTGTGAGGATCAAGGATAAGGTGTCCACCCAGAGAGCCTGCACCACAGGGGTACCTCAAGGCTCAGTGCTAGGGCCTCTACTGTTCAGTTTATACATTAATGATCTTCCATCTGTCTGTGATGACGTAGAGACACTGATGTATGCCGATGACACGGTTATCTTCACACACGGAAAATATGCTGACACAGTGGCAGCCAAATTATCTGTAGCTATGGGAAAAATTGCACAGTGGCTCAGTGACTCATGCCTCATGCTGAACGCAGAAAAGACAGTTACCTTGTACTTCTCGAACAAACGAATTTCCACTGATTGTCCGAATGTCTTTGTGAGTGGTCAGACAATAAAAAACATCGAAGAATTTAAATATCTAGGTGTCATTTTAGATTCCACTCTGACATTAAAAAACATATTACAAAAATGTGCAACATACTCAAATATAGTGTCGCAAATTTTCGCCACATTCGTGATTCACTGTCTCTTGAAGCTGGAAAATCCTACCTGAATGCTATGATACTGTCGCACATCCTGTACTGCATATCATCCTGGTCTCAGGCCAGCATGACAGCTGTGAATCCAGTAAGATCTCTATACAACCAATCCCTGAAAATACTTGATAAGCAGCCTCAGCGGCACCATCACTGTAATATACTTTCTAAACACAAAATGCTGAGCCTTGACAACCTGATCATGTTTTCAAATATCCGTCTTGCGCTCAAAATCATTCATAACTTGGACCCCCTCCTTTGAAGAACTTTGTGCAGCCTTGCTCCGAAGTTCTATGTAGAACCCTAAGATCGGTATCCAGGGGAGACTGCAGCGTTCCAAAACGCAAAACTGCCTTTTCTCAATCAGCGTTCTCCTGCAAAACCATCAGTGAATGGCATAAGCTCCCACAGCAACTCAAAAACATCCCTGACTACTATTGTTTCACCTGTTCAACAAAAAACTGGATTCTGGGTCAGCAGTCGTGCCAACACTGAGTCTGGGACCCCCAAGCCTAGGTTACCATCTGGTACCTGTGGGGATGGGGCTACCCTCGTGGGTAGTCCCCCCCCACCCCCACTTCCCGATCGGCTCAGTATTGTTATCATGTATTAAACTAAAAACTGGTTCCTGGGTCAGCAGTAGTGCCAACACTAAGGCCGGGACTCCTGTGCCAAGGTCACCAACTGGTACCTGTGGGGATGGGGCTACCCTCGAGCCCAATCCCCAATCCTCCACTCTTTCACTAGGTTTGTTGTATACACTTATTGTTACGATAACCAGTTGTCTGAATGTAAATGTTAGGCCTGTGCAGTATGTACCTCCCATTTCTGAGGTGACGGGCCCCTGCTACAACCACACCTTATACTGCACTTTGTAATTTAATCATATGACTGTTCTTGTTACTTTTATTTGGATGATTTTACAACCAAGGTATCTTGCTTGTGTATTTTAACTTGTGCTGAATTCTATTTATTTATGTTGTCTGTTTTAAATATGTACAGAATTTTGTCTATTTTATGATGTCTCTTTTTATATAAGGACTACCGATGGAAATTAGCTTCTCAGCTAAATCTGGTGCAGCCATCTTTTTATTTCTCTGAAATAATTTAAGTCACTGCACGCTGTCCTGTTTTAAACCAATAAACTAAACTAAACTAAACTATAATTCAAGCTACCATCGTAGCATTAAAATGGAACCAACTGAGACAGCAAAAGACAATCAACACATAGTTTTTAACAACCTATATAAAACAAAAGATACAGGGGCGCTGAAGTTTAGATATAAAACGGGGATACAGTTAGAATTTCAAAATTAAGAGGATCTTTTAAAAAAGGCTAAGAGCAAAACTACACTGATGAATACTGCAGCAGAATGCATACTATGGAGACCCCCTGTTTACAGGTTAAAAGATTATGATGGCGATGTGTTAGAGGGAACTTTTTATGAGTCAGAGCTGCAAAAACTTAAACATGACTTTTAAAATAGAAAAGGTCTTGTCTAGAAAGAAAAGACAGGGTCAGAATATGGTATTAGTCAAATGGGAGGGATGGCCAGATAAATTTAACTCATGGGTTCAGGAAAAACAGGTCATTCAGATGCCGTAAGCGAACTTGTGCATAAAAGGGGGGCTATCAAAATGTGGGAGGTCAAAATGGATGGAGAAGGATTTTTTATAACCCTGCCTAGCAATTCCTCCTCAAGCTTTTTCCCGAGCAACACAAAAGCTAATTTTATTTTCGAACAAAGTTACACTTAAAAGTGCCTTATGAAGTGGCTTTAATTGAAATACACTATCCAAAGACATGGACAAGCTTTCCACCAGAAGACGCTGAATTTATGTGTTTGACAAAAAAAAAAAAAACAAGAAGGCCTGTTTAACAGCTACGCCGGGGTTCTATTTGACGATGCAACAGATAGTAACGGAGACAAATATATGTCTAAGAATGGTATGAATTACATTAAACTTCAGTATAGCGCCTTTGTAAACAAAGTCTCTTACCAATAAGAGATGCAGAATTAACGTTTCGAGGGAAACTTGCTCAAATGTTGGGGTTCACACCAGGTATTACTTTTAACACCCCTGAGGACAGTGTATTAAACGATTAAGACGTACCATCTGAACTATATATGGCACCACACTCTGCCAATATTAATGTAGGTATGAACAACATGTTTGTGTACACTGATATTATGGCTTATCAAGCAGCTGGAGAGAACGTACCTCTTTTAAGAATCATACATATAGCCGGACCAAACCATCACACAATCACAAGAACTTACGACAAGCCGCACCACATATCTCTCTCTAAATCACACATCGACGATATCAAGATCCCTCTCAAATTGGATCAGAACAGGCATATTCCTTTTACATGCAGTAAATTAATAATAAAACTACACTTTCAACCTGTGAAAACACAGTTTTAGACCAAGATCTTGATTATACATCAACCATATATTCATAACGCTGATAAATACATAAACTACTATACAGCACAAGCAGACGGGGATTTACCAGGGTACAGTGGACTCGGCTCACAATATGGGGCAGGTCTTGGAGGTACTTTAGGTTATTTAGGCTTGCATTTCTGCTGCTGAAGAAAGGAATGATGGTAGCTGCACCACATTTGAAGTCGGCTGCTAAAAACATTGTTTCTGACATTATTACCAACATCATGGCACCCCGCGATAAACAGCATATGGACATATACATATAGACCAATCAAACATCCTCCTGGACAAAGGAGGGGTTCCCAACCAAAAAGGCGGCGCAGAGTTTTACATAAGAAGAATGAAACCAGGCTGAGAAAAAATACACAGTCGACGAGAAGGACGGTCTTAGAGCATCACAGGTCAACAGCTAAGGATATTTTTTAACAAGATGTCTTTGGTGCACAGCATGTCCAAAGAATGCATTAAATCTGAAACAGCTTTTATCCGGTTTTAATCAGGTTCTGAGCGCTTTTATACTCTGAGCGCTAAGCAAATGTTTACTTTTAACTTTTGATTTTACTGGGTATAGGGTTTTAGTCATCGGACAATTGGATTCTACGCTTCTAGCGTCAGTGCTACATGGCAACCATGGACGCCATCACTATGGACACTTCCTTACCTGCAGAAGTAGGGAAGCAGCTGACTAAAGCTCATAAAAAGATTGCTGACCTTCTGGAGGACATTGGACGGCTATCCGATGAGCTGCGGAGGAAGGACTCACTGCTGGCCACCTTCAAAGCTCGGCTTCCGACGTTGTCCGGCTGGCTGGAGAGCTCGCAGACCGGTGAGCTACAACAGCATGGCTCTGCTGCTACACTGGGGGACACCGTCCTCTGGCAGCCTTCCTCCTCCACCTGTCAGCGGCCCTCCTGCTCTACTCCGAGCAACAGGTCTCCCTGGACCGAAGTTGTTGTCCACCGTCGGAAGAGGGCTCCTGGCGGCGCTTTGAGCGGGGCTGCCTCCTCCTTCACCGTTCCTCTCACCAACAAATACTCGGCGCTATCCATGGCTGCGGAGCCGGTCGGGGTGCCGGAGCGGGGAACTGCCCCTGCCAATCCCGGTGCCTCCCCTCCGACGGGTGTAATGCCCTCGCTGTCTGACACCACAGCCTTCCCTCCACTCACGGCTGCCTGCGCCCCATCAGACGGACGCCCATCATCGGGCCGCTCGCCCTCGCCCTCGTCCCTCAGCTCCTCAACCCAACGGAGGCGGCTTCTCAGGGACGCCGTGCAGTGGCACTCCCGACGTCCTCCTCACCGGGATACGCATCACCAGCGGGCCGCAAACGGGGACGATGAGCTCACCGAACCAGCCATCCCCCCTGGACAACGGGCTACAACTCTCATCATCGGGGACTCAATCCTCCGGAATGTCCGTCTGAGGGGGGCGCTCACCCTGTCCTTTCCCGGCGCCACCATTACGGATATAACAGAGAAAATCCCAAGCATTCTGGATTCTCACCCCCAGGTAAGCCGTGTCATCGTTCATGTGAGCACCAATGACACTTCCAGACAACAGTCCGAGATATTAAAGCATGATTTACCCAGCTTTTTAACAGACTCTCAGAGTCCCAGCTGTGTGTTTTTATCTCCGGCCCCACCCCCACCTGTGGCAGGGGCATTGGGCGTTTCAGCAGGCTGCTCAGCCTTAATACCTGGCTCTCCTCTGCCTGCAGCACCCACAACGTCGGCTTCATTGACAATTTTGATGTGTTCTGGGAGAGGAGACATCTTTTTGGAAGTGATGGCCTCCATCTCAACAGGGCCGGCACCCGCGTGCTGTCCGCCAACCTAGCATACGGTGTGCAACATGCGCACCTCACCACACTCTCCTCCCACCACCCCAAATCCACACAGACTGACCCGTCCGTTACTAATTGATGTCCCCCCGGTCCCAGTTCCTATGTTTTTAGTTCCACCTCTGATCATAACACACACAATACTTGACTTGGACCTTCTGCTTTCACCTACAACCCACCAATTCCTGTCATCATCACGCAGCGCTTGCAAAGCAAATTGCACAATGTTCACTCTGTGAACTTCAATAACCTCACACCTATCCCAAAACATCAACAATCCACCTGCACAGTCCGTAGACCACCTGTCACCATCAACTTGGCACTTTTAAATGTTCGCTCCCTTGCAAACAAATCTTTTATTATGAATGATCTGATTTTAGACAGTAAGTTAGATTGCATTCTTTTAACAGAAACATGGCTTGGCACAGATGCACCAGTTGTTCTCACCGAGGCTTGCCCACCAGATTTTAATTTTTTATTTTCTACCAGGGGTGGTAAAAGAGGAGGCAGAACTGCTTCGATTTCTAAAATTATGTTAAACTAAAAGGAAGTGTTTTTTAACAGCTACTCATCGTTTGAGCTTCATGCCTTTGTTTTTAGCAGTCCTTCTATCCTTTGCATCACTGTTTACAGACCACCCCACCACTCCACTTCTTTTATCAGTGAATTTTCGGAGCTTTTATCAATCATACACGCCACCTATAACAGAATTTTAATAACTGGTGATTTTAATCTGCACATTGATAACTTCTCCAACCCATTGTCGAGAGAATTTTTAAACCTTTTAAACTGTACTGATTTTAACCAACATGTAACACAGCCGACTCGAAACAGGGGACACACCCTGGACTTGGTCATTACCTATGGCCTGTCCACTGGTGTGTCCTCTGTTGTTGACCTGGCTGTGTCTGACCACTACTGTGTGTTTTTTGATGTCACCAGTTTTAATCACCAAAAGGCCCCGGTGAGAACGGTGAGGAAACGCTACCTCACTTCCGAAGTGGTTGCAAATTTTATCGAGATTTTACAGAGCACTCCTGCTGAAATTTTACCTGCACCTTGTGATTTTATTGTTGATAATTTTAACAGTAAATTGAAATCTACATTGGACTCTGTGGCTCCACTTTTAACAAAAACCATAAAAAGTAAACATAAACCCCTGTGGAGAAGTGATGAAATCAAAAAATCAAAAGGAAAATGCAGGAGTGCGGAGAGAAGATGGAGAAAAAGTAAACTTACAGTTCATTATGAAATATTACGTGAACAACTCAGATCCTACAATAAAACCGTCAAACAGGCAAGAATCTCTCACTTCTCAAAGCTCATCGCAGATAATAAAAACAATTCTAAATTTCTTTTCTCCACCTTTGATCTTTTAACCAATACCAATTTTAAAAAACCCTCAGAGGCACCAACAGACTGCGAGGACTTTCAAACCACTTCGGAAGTAAAATCGATGACATTAGGTCCAGTCTTTTAGCACATCAAAATGTAATTATTAACACATCGGGACAGTCGCTTTTATCCGAGGAAACACTGGGGAGTTTTCTCCCAAGTAAAGCCCACAACCTGCTTTTTAGATCCAATTCCCACATCACTTTTAAAGTCGTTTTATGGATTCTTTGAGGAACAGATTTTAAACATAGTGAATTGCTCTCTTCAGACAGGCGTTTTCCCCGCCTCCTTTAAAACGGCAGTGGTGAGGCCCCTTCTGAAGAAGAGCAATTTAGACCTCAAAATTTTTAATAACTACCGACCTGTATCCAACTTACCATTTTTAAGTAAGATTTTAGAAAAACTGTTTTTTAACCAATTAAACGATTTTTTAAATACAAACAATATTTTAGAGAAATATCAATCTAGTTTTAGAATGAACCACAGTACCGAGACAGCACTTTTAAAGATTTTAAATGACTTCAGGTGTAACGCCGACTCACAAAAACTTACAGTCTTGGTACTACTGGATCTAAGCGCTGCTTTTGATACAGTAGATCACCACATTTTATTGAATAGACTGAGAAACCTGGTGGGCCTTTCTGGTACTGTTCTTAATTGGTTTCATTTTTATCTCACAGATCGATGTTTCTTTGTAAGTATGGATAGATGTTCCCCCAGAACTCATGAAATAAGGTGTGGGGTGCCTCAAGGGTCAATTTTAGGTCCAATTCTTTTTAATCTTTACATGCTTCCCTTGGGGGATGTCATCAGGAGGCACTGCATCAGCTTCCATAGCTATGCTGATGATACACAGCTATACATTGCCGTGTCTCCTGATGACACAGGGCCTATTGATGCCCTTTTTAACTGTATTTTAGATATCAAGTCATGGATGGCAGACAATTTCCTACAGCTCAACCAGGACAAAACAGAGGTTTTAGTCATTGGTCCTGAAGGCCAGAGAGAGAAACTTTTACCAAAATTACAAGATTTTAAACCCTCACAATATGTTAAGAACCTGGGCGTTATTTTTGACTCCGAGCTTACTTTTGTTCCACACATAAAAAATATTAGAAGATAGGTTTTTACCATCTTAAGAACATAGCCAGATTCTGCCCGTTTCTCTCAGGCCAGCACGGAGGTGCTGATTCATGCTTTTATTTCCTGTCGTTTAGATTACTGTAATGCCCTGCTCTCTCGTCTTCCCAAAAAGAGTATTAATAATCTACAGATATTACAAAACTCAGCCGCACGCGTGCTGACAAGGACCAGAGGGCGGAAGCACATTACACCAGTTTTAAAATCGCTGCATTGGCTCCCTGTCCACTTCAGGATCGATTTTAAGGTTCTTTTATTAGTTTATAAATGTCTTAACGGTCTTGGACCATCTTATCTATCTGAACTGCTTTTATCATATCAACCCTCGCGGACCCTGAGGTCCTCTGGCACTGGCCTTTTAGTCATACCACGAGTTAAAACAAAAACCCACGGTGAGGCTGCATTCAGCCATTATGGCCCTTATCTGTGGAACAGCCTCCCAGAGAACCTCAGGGCCGCAGAGACTGTGCATTTTATTACTTTTAAAATTTTCTAAACCCTCACATTTCTAGACATTTTATCATTATTGCCTTTTTTTATTCCACTGTCTTAATCTTCTTGTTTTTAGCTCCAGTGTTTCCTAATGGGGGCCCTCCACACTGGGAGTTGTGTCTGGTCTGCCCACAGGGACGTCTTCTTGGTGGCGCTCCCTGTGGCTGCGGACTTTGGTTCCTCTCAGTGTGGATGGCCACCCATAGGTGGCTTCTCCTCACCTCAGTGCCAGGCCATGTTACTAGTCTATTTACTGTATGTGTGAGTGTGAGCGTGTGTGCGAGTCTGGGCGTGTGCGTGTGTGTGTGTGGGGTGGGGGGTGGGGGGTGGGGGTGTCGGGTCTATATATTGTTGTATGTTTTTGTTATTTCATTCTGTTTTATTTTGTGAAGCACTTTGGGTTGCATTTTCCTATGTATGAAAAGTGCTATATAAATAAAGCTGCTTGTTGTTGTTGTTGTTGTTGTTGTTTTTTTGTTACCGCTTACACAAACAAGTGTTGAAAAAAGTGTCTATGTTGAAATTCCCCAGCTTGCTACTATTTCGGACTCCGCACCATTGAAGTTTTATGTGCAAGCCAGTAACAACAACTATTTGGATCTGAATAATACATACCTCTACACCCGTGTTAAAATTACCAAATGCAATGGAGGAAACTTGGCACATACAAATGAAGTTGGACTTGTAAATTATCCAGGATGTACTATATTCTCACAAGTGGATATTTTGCTTGGAGATCAACTGATAACACAGTCTTCAATCACCTATCCATATCAATGTATCATCGACTGTCTTCTAAATTATGGAAAAGATACTCTGCATTCTCAATTTGGGTCTGGACTGCTTTGTATGGATACCGCAGGACACATGGATAATGTGGCAGCTGGAGGGGATAATGATGGACGTGTAAAAAGAATGGGATATACTGATGGAGGACGAGTGGTAGAGTTGATTGCACCTACACACTCGAATTTATTCTTTCAAGACAAACTGATGATAAATGGTGTTGATCTCAAGATCAAATGTATTAGAGAAAAAATGAATTTTGTTTAATGCGCAACACAGTTGACAACTTTCGGCTCAATATTATGTCTGCAAATTTGTTTGTAAAAAAGTCACAGTCTCACCGGCTATTAAACTAGTGTGACGGCCCTCCCACTAGGGCCTGCTTTGTTGTGTGTGTGTCTTCTTTTCTTGGTTCTGTGTGTGTCTCTCTCTGTCTTGCAGGTTGCTGGTGGGCGGGGTTTCGCTGCACCTGGGAGTACATGGCCAGTACTCCGGGTGTATTTAAGCTGAGGCTGTTCACCCGCTCTCCCCTTTCTCTCATTCACCCCAGGCGCTCTGAGCGGCAGCATGGTTTTGTTTGGTTGGCTTCGGCCCTTTTTGTGATTCAAATAAATATTTGTTTAAGTTAAGTAGATCGTGTGCTCCCCCCTTTATTTTTGTGGTGACTTGTGAGCCAGGTCATGACACTAGCCAGATCTCAAGATCAAATGTATTAGGGAAAAAATGAATTTTGTTTAATGCGCAACACAGTTGACGACTTTCGGCTCAATATTATGTCTGCAAATTTGTTTGTAAAAAAAGTCAGTCTCACCGGCTATTAAACTAGCCCATGCTCAGGCACTGATGCACAGTAATGTAAAATACTCTATTGACAGAGTGTGCCTTCAAAATTTTGGTAATCCAACAGGCACTAGGATTTGTAATCAGGAAAACCTGTTTTTAGGTCAGATTCCTAAATTTGTAGTTAGGATTTGTGGACAATGAAGCAATTACAGGCAGTTACGCACTCAACCCCTTTGTTTTTAACCACTACGACAGAGTTTTTGTGTATGTATGTTGATGGTCAGTCATACCCCTCAAAACCTTTCCAGCCAAATTTTGCTAGGGGTAATGCTGTCAGAGAATGTCATCAAATGGTTTCAACAACCGGAAAGTATCTAAAGAGCAATGCCTTGGCAATAACCCGTGATGAATTTAGTAGAGGATATAGTCTGTTTTGCTTCAAACTGTCCCTAAAAGAAGGATGTGGTGATCACGTGTCTTATAAAAAGCGTCAGTGTTAGATTGGAGGCTCATTGTAGGAATCCTTTGCAACAAACCGCAAATATAATAATTTATGCAGTGTATGATTCTCTTATAGACATTTCAGCCAGACGGCAAGTTCTTTTGGATTATTTGTAATAGTTTTAACATGAACACAATAGAACTGACAGAAATCTGACAGAAATTCTTGACAAATTAGGCAGAAAATCCGTCTTTTAGGAGTATTTGCCTGCGATGAGCTCCAGGCACCCTTTTCCAAAGAGCGGCCAACTATGATGTTCATAAATAAAGTCCATTTTTACATGAGTGGACAGCATTGGATCACTATATACATTAATAAGCATGATGTGGGGTCCTTCTTTGATAGTTTTGGTAATCATCCTGTTCCGTTTTCCTGAATAAATTTCTAACTTTCTAAAGAAAAATTGCCAAATGGTTGAACACTCATCAAGACGAGTGCATGATACGTACTCCACCATCTGTGGTCAGCATTGTATTTTTTTTCTTTATCACATGGATAAGGGTTTAACTTACGATGAACTGATGAAAAAATACAGCCACAACCTGTACAAAAATGACTCTATGGTGTGTAAATTTTGTAGAAAAATTCAACCCTCAGTTGTATGTAACAAAAATAATGTTTTTGGATGTGTTCAATGTGTGCAATCTGGAGATTCTTTTAAAAATGTGTGAAGTAATAATTTGTCTGTGTATTCTGATGTATACCCCAATTATTACATAATTATTTTCATTGTGCTATTACTTTATGGATATAAATAAAACAACACTTCTGTTTTGTTTCACTTTATTTAAATGATGCAAACACACATTCAAAAATGTATACAATCTCTTAGACGTCTAGTGATAAAAAGGGTCCTGTCTCAATCTCTAGTTGGCTTGTTCTTCTTACACCAGTTGGTGTGTCAGAGATCTGTTCCTTAAACTCGGTAATTGTTCTCCTGACTTGTTGATTTGGCACAATTGATAAAGGAATGTTCAGCATAGCTAGTGATTTTATATAATCAGCAATCAGGAATGTTGTGTGATGCAGTAACATCTTTTTATTAAATCATATACATGAGAACCTCTCACAACACTGCCATTAAAGATAAACTCTCCTTGTGAGCTCCATGAAGTAATGTCTTTTGAGGCCTTCAACTTATCCAAAATATGCTGTGCCTTGTTCTTACTTTTTTGAGGGATGTTTTTTAAAATTTCATCAACGGCAGAGTCTCTTCTTTCTTGACTGTCTGTATTGAGATATACATTGCCCTGGTCATCATTGCTGAGGGGCATGGATAAAGTCAAAATGTTCTGCTCCTTCTCTCCTTGCTTTACCATTGTAAGAAATCTCTGCAGGGCCATAGAATATTTTTTAGCTTTTTCATGTATATCCTCAGTTCTCTGCTCCAAAATGTCCTTAATAGCCCGATCCAGTTCATTTTCTGCAGTTTCACAAATTATGCGCAGGCTGTCTTCTTAAGACATCTGCTATGTCCCCGGTCTAGGGGAACCAGGAGCACAACATGCAGAGCCCTCCCTGCTCGCCCACTCCCAACAAAAGGCCAGCAGAACACTGTTTGCGACCAACACAGCAGTTTTTATTTACTTCGGCCGAGAGCAATGCCCAACACAATAAACAAAAGGATCCTATGACATCTAAGCTTTCCTGAATCAAAAACTAAATGGCAAACAAATGACAATTCTCTTACCTATTTAATAAACTAAGAAAAACAGGAGAAAACAATTATCAAAGGAAAAAGGGCTTCTCCCTCCTACGAACTGCTTTATTAGTTTTGAACACAACTCTTCAGATGCAGTGGCTCTTTGTTCGGGGAAGGCGAGCGGCAGAGAGAGGGGCGGGGCTTCTGACAGCTACTTATGAAGGAGACGCTCCGTTCTCCTCCAATCACCGCAATCTTCCAATTGGACCCAATCCCCGGTCTCCAACCTGTATGGGCACCCCACCCACTCACACACACGCACTCACAGAGAGGAGACAGATGCATGCCAAAATACATTTTCACCCAACATGACCGAGGGTCATGACACCTCCCCACCCGAAAAAAATCAAACATTTCCCCCTAAGAAATGTTTGATTTAACACCTGGACAGAGCATCAGCCATGATATTTTCCAAACCTTTTTTGTATCGGATCTCGACATTAAAGTCCTGCAGCAGTATGGACCACCGCATGAGACGCTGGTTGCTGTTCTGCATCTGAGTCAAAAAAACGAGAGGATTGTGATCAGAAAAAACAATGGTAGGTACAGGAGTGGAACTCAAATAAACCTCAAAGTGCTGCAGCGCTAACAATAAAGCGAGGGCCTCCTTTTCTATAGTGCTGTAGTGCAGCTGGTGTTTGAGGAACTTTTTAGAAAAGTAACACACGGGATGATCGATGCCACGGTCATCCTCCTGCAACAGCACTGCGCCTGCGCCGAGCGCGCTGGCATCCACCTCCAGCTTGAAGGGGCGCACAAAGTTTGGAGCGGCGAGCACGGGCGCGCTACAAAGAAGGGCTTTAGCAGCTTCAAACGACAGTTGGCATTTTTCTGACCACTGGAAAGGCGTTTTGGGACTCACTAAGCTCGTCAACGGAGCTACAATGTCGGAAAAGTTACGGCAAAACGCACGATAATAGCCGGCCATTCCCAGAAAACGGCGAAGCTCACGGCGCGTTTGGGGGGCCGGAAAATCTAATATTGCCTGCACTTTTGCAGCGACGGGGGATACATTACCTTGACCTACCTGCTTACCTAAATACGTCACGACTGCCTTCCCAAACTCGCATTTGGCCAAATTAAGAGTGAGGGAAGCGGAACGCAAACGACCAAAAATCTCTTTGAGAGTTTTCACATGCTCTGGCCACGTGGACGAATAAGCGACAATATCATCCAGGTACACCTCACAATTTTTAACCCCACTCAAAACGGTGTTCATCAGCCTTTGGAACGTGGCTGGAGCGTTTCTTAAACCAAAAGGCATGACGGTGTACTGGAGGAAATGGTCAGGGGTTACAAAGGCACTAATTTCAGAGGCGCGCGCAGTAAGTGGGACCTGCCAATAACCTTTTAGGAGGTCGAGCTTGGTGACGTACTTTGCAGATCCCACACGGTCAACCAAATCATCCATGCGAGGAAGTGGGAAAGAATCCGGTTTGGTTATTGCATTTAATTTACGGAAATCGTTACAGAAACGTGGGGTCTGATCTGATTTCGGAACGAGAAGTGAAGGTGAGCTCCAAGGGCTACTGCTTGGGACTGCAAAACCGTGGTCTAAAAGATACATTACCTCTTTTTGCATAACAGCACGCTTCTCAGGATGGACACGGTAAGCGTGCTGTTTAATCGGTTTGTGCTCCCCCACATCAATGTCGTGCTGAAGCACATTTGTCCGTGAGGGAACGTCACCAAACAGGCTTGGAAAACTGTTAATGAGCCCAACAATGTCAGTACGAGCTGAATCCGACAGGTGCGCCAGGTGCGCGTCTAAGTTTGACAGAATGCTGGAATTTCCGAGGCGCGCACAGGACACTGAACTACGCCTGTCATTCAGCCCATCAACACTCGGGCTGTACGAAGGCGGAGCTATAGAAGCAACAACAACGGGGGAGACAGCCGGCGGAGAAATACTGTTATCACGGTCAACATACCTCTTTAACATATTAACGTGACACAAGCGGCTTTTTTTCCGACGGTCTGGAGTTTGGATGACGTAATTAGTCTCGCTGAGTTTACGTTCAACAACGTATGGACCGGAAAACTTGGCTTGCAAGCCAGAGCCAACGACGGGTAACAACACGAGTACTCGGTCACCTGCCTGGAAGGACCGAACAACGGACTTTTTATCAAAGCGCTCTTTCATTTTGCTTTGAGTTGAAGTGAGAGCTTCACGGGCTAAATCACACGCACGGTGAAGTCTCTCCCTGAACGAACTAACATAATCTAAAATGTTTTTCTTTGACTCTGACTTACCCGAGAGCCACTGCTCTCTTAACAAACGCAACGGACCGCGCACAGTGTGGCCAAAAACTAAGTCCGCTGGACTAAACCCCAGAGACTCCTGCTGAGTCTCCCTTACGGCGAACAGCAACAGAGGTAAACCTTCATCCCACTCCCGGTTTGACTCAGTGCAGAATTTGCGCAGCATACTTTTCAGAGTTTGGTGAAAGCGTTCTAATGCGCCCTGGCTCTCTGGATGATACGCGCTGGATGTATGGTGTGTAACATTTAACTCTGACATGACTTGAGCAAAGATTTTGGACATGAAGTTTGAGCCTTGGTCACTTTGGATACGCTTTGGGATGCCAAATGTGGAAAAAAACTTCACGAGCGCCTTCACAATGATGCGGCTTTTTACGGTGCGCAACGGGACCTGCCTCGGGGTACCGAGTGGCCGCGCACATCATTGTGAGGATGTACTGATTACCAGATTTTGTTTTCGGTAATGGACCTACACAATCTACGATTATTTGCTCAAATGGTTCACCTACGGCAGGGATTGGCTTCAACGGAGCGGCAGGAATCACCTGGTTTGGCTTACCTGAGACCTGACAGGCATGGCACTGAGCGACAAAATTTCACCACATCGGATTTAAGGCCAGGCCAGAAGAAATAACGGAGGATACGACTATAGGTTTTTCTGATACCCAAATGACCGGACATGTTATGGTCATGAGCTAAACTCAGGACCTGGAGACGGAAAGGCTCAGGGACTACGATTTGGTACACCGAATCATGTACAGAATCAGAGCCAGGACACCAGCGGCGCATCAGCACACCATCATCAATAAGGTAAGACACAGGTTTATTACAGACTGGGTTTTCTGCAAAAGAGAAACAAGAGGACAAATTAACATCTGCTTTCTGTGCTTTAATCAGCTGCTTTCTGTCTAATGCAAGTGTCAGGGTTTTGTCATCAGGCTGAAACTCGATAATATCAGGTGTATTTTCTTCACACTCTAAGGGTGAGCTGGTGGGATCGGAGGGATTCAGAAAGGAGTCGCTGAGATCCACCAAGTCACCAAATTTACGTGCCTGAGCACGGGTCACTGCGCAGACGGGAAAAAGGGGCGGCGGGTTTGACGCAGCGGGTTGAGACAGACAGATTTCAGCAGTCGGGTCCTCGATCACCTCGGGAGACGGAAAAACCTTTCCTCCAGCCAAACCGTTTCCGAGGATAAGATCAATGCCAGCGATCGGCAGCCGAGGGCGCACGGCAATTTTAAATTTGCCCGACACAAATTTGGAGGACAGCTGAACAAAATGCAATGGCGCACGCAAAACACTCATTTTAACTCCCCATGCCAACACATCAGAGCCACAGTAGGACTGAGGCGAAAAAGGCAACACGCCACCACGTATTAGGGACTGTTTAGCACCCGTATCCCTCAGAATGGTGATTGGAATTTTCTTTTCCCCACCCACCAAAGAAACAGAACCCTCGGATACAAACGGCCTGAAATCCTCGTCAATTTGGTTTATTGCTGAATTTGTTTTGCATCAACTCTGGTTTGGTCTGAATGAGACCAATGGGAGACGGTGTTTTACTACGCTTGGCCTGCTGCTCTTTTCTTTTAAGAGTGGGACAGGCAGCAATGACGTGGCCCTGCTCATGGCAATAATAACACTCTCGGTTTTCAGCGGTGGCAGGGGGGGTTACGGCGAAAACTTTTAGGAGATTTAACTCTACGATCAACCGGGCATGGGTCACGACGAGCGGGGGAAACAACATGTTTGTGCGTCAACGCAAACTCGTCCGCCAAAACTGCAGCAGCAGTGAGCGATGTGACTTTTTGTTCATTCAAATAGATTACAATTTTTTCCGGCAAATGTTTTTTAAACTCTTCTAAGAGCACAAGCTCGCGCAGACCCTCTAAGGTGTCTACTTTGCTGGCTTTACACCATTTATCAAAGAGCACTCCTTTCTCTCTAGCGTACTCAACGTATGTCTGGGTTGCAGTTTTTACACAGTTTCTGAATTTTTGTCTATATGCCTCCGGAACTAATTCATAAGCCCTTAGGACAGTGGCTTTCACAGTATCATAATCGAGGCTTTCCTCAATAGATAAACACGTGCAAAGTTCTTGTGCTTTACCCACCAGCTTACACTGCAGCAACAGAGGCCACACACTCCTGGGCCAATTTAGAGTGGCGGCGATGCGCTCAAACGCAGCAAAGTAAGAGTCCACTTCAGACTCTCTAAAAGGAGGGACAAGAGCTATGTGCCTGCTTACATCAAAGCCTTCATTAGGGTTTTGTGACCGTGAAGGGGTTGATGAGCTAGAAAACAGAGCAGCTCCCTGCTCTAACTCCATAGCTCTCAACTTAAGGTGCATGGCTTCCACCTCCAACTCCCGGTTCCTCACCTCAACCTCCTTAATGCGCAGGGTTAGAGTTAACTCCTCCGCGGTCATGCCCGCTTGGGCTTTAAGGGCTGGGAGGTCAGGGATTGGGGCAGGAACGCCAGCCAGGTCACCCAGCTCAACTCCATCTTTTAGAGTTGGCTTCAACACACCCTGTTCAATGAGTTTTGTAAGCAGGAGCTCTTTTATTTCTTGTTTTCTCAGCTGTGTGGGCACATGGATTTCATAAAAATCCGCAATAAGGAATAAATCTTTCTTTTTACACTCATCAAATTTATCCTTGGATGGATTAATTGTGAATTGACCTAAATCAAACACCATTTTATTTCACTACTCGCCCGCCACCACACACAAAAAAACTGCAAACCAGACAAGAGGGAAAAAACACGATTTGTCAAACTCACCGCACACGACGTATATGTACAAAAGACGAACGGACGAGCCCCCAAAACATGTTATGTCCCTGGTCTAGGGGAACCCAGCAACACAACATGCAGAGCCCTCTCTGCTTGCCCACTCCAAACAAAGGCCAGCAGAACACTGTTTGCGACCAACACAGCAGTTTTTATTTACTTCGGCCGAGAGCAATGCCCAACACAATAAACAAAAGGATCCTATGACATCTAAGCTTTCCTGAATCAAAAACTAAATGACAAACAAATGACAATTCTCTTACCTATTTAATAAACTAAGAAAAACAGGAGAAAACAATTATCAAAGGAAAAAGGGCTTCTCCCTCCTACGAACTGCTTTCTGAGTTTTGAACACAACTCTTCAGATGCAGTGGCTCTTTGTTCGGGGAAGGCGAGCGGCAGAGAGAGGGGCGGGGCTTCTGACAGCTACTTATGAAGGAGACGCTCCGTTCTCCTCCAATCACCGCAATCTTCCAATTGGACCCAATCCCCGGTCTCCAACCTGTATGGGCACCCCACCCACTCACACACACGCACTCACAGAGAGGAGACAGATGCATGCCAAAATACATTTTCACCCAACATGACCAAGGGTCATGACACATCAAGTTGTTGCTGTAGCACAAGAAACATTTTCTGAGTGTGCACCATATCTTCTTTCATTGTCTTGATGCAATAAGACTTGATATAAGGGGTACTGCAATACTAAGGAGAGGTAAGAGGAATCCGCTGCACTGATTGATAAACCTCTTTTTCTTTGATACACACACTTTTTTTTTTATCAGCCATTAGTCTAATCCACGCCTTCTTCTTTTTTAATTTTTGATACTGGGCGGTACTAAGAGGTACCTTGCCTTTCAGAATACTGAGCGCTATTTCACGCAAAGTCAAAATAAAAGCTTTGGATGCAAACTGAATAATATGCTTCCTCTGAGCCCTCAATGCATTTTGTAAAAGTTTTAATAACAACAAGTTTCGTCTCATGCATTCAGACATGGTTTTATTTATTCTTGGGCACATACACAATAGGCAGGTCAGAAAGCAAATCAGTTCTGAGGTGGAGGTGATCAGGAGTTCTTGCTTATATGCTTGCTATAATTAATCAGTAAATATCCATAAGGAACACTTGTTGCATCTTCAAAACATTCCATGAAAAATGTACCTTTCCCTGGAAACATCTGTCTTGCCATTAGCATGACTTGGTATTTGTCTCAGGGGTTTTTCAACAACACCAGATAATTTGTGTGAAGATTAAAGGGACAGTTCAGTATTTTTGAAGTGGGGTTGTATGAGCTCCATATGGCCACTAAGTACCTTAGATGCCTTTGAACGTTATCTCCTCTCCCTCAGTAAGCTACAGTCTGTAAAAGTCTGTTACACAGATATAGCCGCAAACAGGGAAGTAATGTTCCAAGAACAGAGGGTATTTTCGCCGCCTACAGGAACTCCCATCAAAAAATAATACCACAGTTTAGGAGTACGCTGCCTAGAAATGCTTTTAAGTGAATTAACTTTTCGGAAATACAAAGTTTATCTGGAACTAACTGACTCGCGTCACCTATTCCTCCGCGCAGCACTTCCACGAGCCGCTGAATCACTCCACCTCCCTCTCAGCTGATGTAAACATAACAGGCTAGTGGCTTGAGGCACCAGTTGTAGCCTCATGTAACTCTTATCAGGCATTGTAATTCTTTTGTTCTGACTCTTAGCGGTGCGAGGAAGAGACAAGATAGGAAATTGAAAAAGGAGTGATTATGACAGCGACGATGAAGTTCCATTCACTTTGGAGCCAAAAGGATATCTGTATGAACCGGAGTTCACAGAAGAAGAGCTGCTGCAGATGGAGACCGAACAAGCGAAAGAAACAGAGAGGAAACAACGGTGGAAACTGGAGGTTAAGAAAGAGTCGGAAATACACCATGGTGCGAGTGTATGAACTGCAACTCAATGCCCACGGACTCGGAGTGCTACTGCTGCCATGAGTTGGTTACACACCGACTCCAGGATCTGTCTGAGTCAGAGGATGCTGGTGACTCTCACTGTATCACTCATCATACAGATTTTCCTGCTGTTCTGAATCCCGGAGTATTGTGGACATTCTTCAATTTCCCGAAGATAAACTGGAAAAATGTCCCAAACCTTAAGGACCTAATGACAGTTTATCCTCAAAGTTAGTAATAATGATGTCAGAGACAAACAAGCAGAGTAGAGTTTGCCGTAAAATTGCAGACTACTTGTGTGTGTCTCTCTCTCTCTCATACACATGCACACACACACACAACCATTACTGTGTATTAGCCTCTAACTTATGCTACAACACAATCTTAGCTGTTTCTGATGTAATAATATAAATATACCATCCCCCAAATGCAAGAATATATTTAGATTTTGCCATGACTTCATATAAATGGTATATAGATATATAGATATGTACACACAATCTGTCAGGTAACGAGGGATGTAGGCATTTGCTGTATATGATGTTGCCGCATGCCCTAGTTACGAAGAGGAATACGGTGAAAGCTATGAGCTCTCCATGATACACATCTGTTTCTGCATCCAGGGAAACAACACAAAAACCCCATCTCCGAAATATTTGTCAAATAATCTGCTATTTATGAGGCTACAACCGGTGCCTGAAGCCGCTAGCCTGTTATGTTTACATCAGCTGAGAGGGAGGCGGAGTGATTTAGCGGCTCCCGGAAGTGCTGCGCGTTCCAGATAAACTTTATATTTCCGAAAAGTTAATTCACTTAAAAGCATTTCTAGGTAGTGTACTCCTAAACTGTGGTATTATTTTTTGATGGGAGTTCTTGTAGGCGGCGGAAATACCCTCTGTTCTTGGTACGTTACTTCCCTGTTTGCGGCTATATCTGCGTAACAGACTCTTACAGACTGTGGCTTACTGAGGGAGAGGAGATAACGTTCTACTGCATCTAAGGTACTAAGTGGCCATATGGAACTCATACAACCCCACTTCAAAAATACTGAACTGTCCCTTTAATAGTCTTACTTACTTTTCCTTGAAAAAACAAATTCTGTACAAGATACAAACAACTTAAATTTCTACGATGCACATACTTGGTAAAAACATTTTTTACTTCAACATTGTTACTGGCATCGTTCATCAGATCATCAAAAACTAACAAACTGGTTTTGTTTACAGGCAATATAGATTCATCACACAGAGACATAGGCAAACCTTCAACAAAATTCACATTTCTTATTTTCATCAAATCATTAGTGGTTGCCAACATGAGTAAATATATACAATGTTCTCTATACTTTTTTTAAATCAACTTTTCTGCATTGCCGATCAGCGTTTTCACAAAACACGTCTTTCCACTAATTGACGGACCTGACACTATTAGACTGAAAGGATGCTGTAGTCCAAAATCAAAATCAACAATATCTCTAGCATCCATTATAATAACCGTAAGGTAAAGTTGTCAGATCGGGGAGGAGGCGTTGTTTCGTGTACACCACTTGAAACTTTTTGACGACTGTTTTGTTCCTCAGTTGAAATTTATTTTTCTTTTTTCCTAGCTATTTTGTCTGCTTTCATCATTACATTTTGGGTTGTCTTGTCATACTTCATAAACTCATCCACAAGATTCACTAGGGAGTCATACTTGACAGTCATTACCACCAGTAGTTTCATTTTTTTCATCTGTTAGATCCCCCAGAAAGGGACCTGTCTCTGGGATCCAGTCTCCATCTTTTTTTTTTTTTTGATCAATGTATTTTTATTGTTTATTCCATTATCAAAAATCCAAAAACAAGCATAAAAAGAATCAAAACAGATAAAAGGACAAAATAACCCCCAAAAACCAGACATTAAAATACATATACATGTATATACACATGCACATACACATATAAAATATATATGTACACATATATACAGATATTTTAACCTACACATCACATATTACATCAATTACATCAATTGCCAGACATCATAAAACACAGAACCAGTACAATGGAAATGAATTCTTTACATTATATTTTCAGCATCCATATCCTCCACAAAACTCAGGAAAGGCTGCCAGATGTTATAAAATGTCCCAGTAGATCCCCTGACAGTGTATCTGATCTTTTCCAGTCTGAGATGACACATAACTTCCCTGATCCAATGGCTAAATAATGGTGGCACAGAGTCTTTCCATTTGAGCAAAATCAGTCTCCTAGCTAGGAGAGAACAGAAGGCCATCATGGTGGTTTCCCATCGCAGTAGAAGAGGAGAGTCCACAGGCACCACTCCAAACAAAGCAATATATGGTGACGGCTCCACTGTTTTCCCACATATCTTTGTAAAAGTTCCAAAAATGTTTTGCCAGAATGAATAAAGCCTAGGACAAGTCCAAAACATGTGCAGAAGAGTGGCAGGGGCCTGGCTGTATCTAACACATATAGGATCAATATTGGCATTAATCTTGGCAAGCCTGACCCTGGACCAGTGTAAACGATGAACAACTTTAAATTGGGTGACAGCATGCTTTAAACAAATGGAGGACAAGAAAATATTCTTAATTATTTTCTGCCAAGTCTCCTCTGGGATCACCTCGTCAAAGTCAATCTCTCACTTCCTTTTAATGCGATTTAAAGGTGTCAGATTATGTGTATTGATTAAATCATAAATCAAGCCGATGGCTCGTTTTGTAACTGACTTCCAAATAAAAATCGTATCTAACAAAGATATGGGAGGGGACATAGGGAAGCAATCAGAGTTCAAGGCTACAAAGTTACGGAGCTGTAAATACCTATAGAAATGGGACCTGGGGATATTGTACCTCTGAACCAGCTGCTCAAAAGAGGCAAAAATGCCATTAATGTAGAAATCAGATAATGAGTTCAAACCTTTTCCAGCCCAAATATCAAAAGAATAATCCATCACTGATGGAGTAAACAAATGTTTTTTTGGGACTGGGGCAGCCTGGGGTATGTTCTTTAGGGAGAAAGACCTTCTGAATTGATTCCAAATTTTGATTGAATGTATGACAACTGGGTTGGAGGTAAAGTGAGAGAGAGGTTGTGGAAATGGCAGTTTAGCACATAATAAAGCTGACAAAGAAGTGGAACCAACTGAGGCTTCCTCCACAGTTGTCCATATAGGAGATGTAGTATCATTGTTCCTCCAATACAACATTGCTCGTATATTGGCGGCCCAATAATAATACATAAAGTTTGGAAGAGCCATGCCGCCCATTGCAAGAGGTCTCTGTAGCATACTTCTCTTAATTCGGGGTGGTTTTTTGTGCCAGATAAAAGTTGAAACATAATTGTTCAATTTTGAAAAGAAGGACTTTGTCAGAAAAAAAGGAAGACACTGGAATATATAAAAAAAGTTGGGCAAGACATTCATTTTGACTATGTTAATTCTACCACCTAGAGAAAGAGGCAAAGAGTCTTAACGCTCAAAATCATTTCTAAGATTAGATAAAAGGGGTTGATAATTTGCAGTGTACAAATCCTTATGTTTGTTGGTGATCCAAATTCCAAGGTATTTAAATTTCTTGGGGCTAATTTTAAAAGGGAATGAGTCTAAAGGAATCAGACTAGGCCCGATAGGCATCAGCTCACTCTTCTGAACATTAACTTTGTAACCAGATAATTTGCTAAATTCTTGAAGTAGGACCAGTAATTTAGGGAGGCTGGACAGGGGTTGTGATATGTACAGTAACATATCGTCCGCATAAAGCGAAACTTTATGCTCTAGTCCAGCACGTCAAATACCTTTGATATCAATATTCTGCCTCAAAGCAAGAGCAAGAGGTTCCATTGCGACTGCAAATAAAAGGGGCGAGAAAGGACACCCCTGTCTTGTACCTCGCTGGAGCTCGAAGTAAGTGGACAAATTATTGTTGGTGTGTACAGCAGCCATGGGGGATGTATATAAAAGTTTTATCCAAGATATGAACTTAGGTCCAAATCCAAACCTCCCAAGTGTATCAAAAAGATAGCCCCACTCCACCCGGTCAAAGGCTTTTTCAGCATCAAGTGAAATCACTAACTCTTGTATTCCGGGCAGAGAGGGGCCATAAAGGATGTTCAGAAGGCGCCTGATATTAAAAAATGAATAACGATTCTTAATAAAACCAGTTTGGTCAGGTGATATAATAGAGGGAAGAGCCATCTCCAGACGACGCGCCAACACTTTGGCAAGAATTTTAGCGTCCGTGTTAAGAAGGGAGATCGGACGGAATGAACCACACTGTAGAGGGTTTTTACCCCCTTTCAGTAATAATGAGATAACTGCCTGACACATCGTCTGAGGGAGGGACCCCGATGATAATGATTCTTCAAAAACTGACACTAACAAGGGTGATAGCTGAGCGGAGAACTTTTTATAGAAGTCAGCCGGAAAACTGTCGGGGCCCAGAGATTTGCCACATTGCATAGAGCTGATTGCGGATGCTATCTCTGCAGCCGAGAGGTCCCGCTCCAGGTCAGTGACTAATTCTGGATCTACAGATGGGATATGCAGAGGTTTAAAGAAGCCTTCCAGCTCAGAGGGTCTTGCAGAAGAATTAGAAGTATATAATAACTTATAAAAATTTTGAAAACAAGAGTTTATTTTTAGACTGTCTGTGTTTTTAAGGCCATATTGATCATTAATTTCAGGAATGGTCTGTTTAGCTGTCCTTTGGCGCAGCTGGTGAGCGAGTACACGTCCTGCCTTTTCACCATGTTCGTAATAGCCTTGTCGGGACTTAGAGATGAGATATTCGGCCTGTTTTGTTGACAAGAGATCAAACTCAGTTTGAAGCGATAGACGCTTCTTCAAAATGTCTGGTAATGGTGAATAACTATATAATCTATCTAAAATCTCATCTGCTAGCTCCTTCAGACGAATACTGTTTACTTTTTTCTAATTTGCACAATATAAAATTACTTGTCCGTGTAGATATGCCTTTAATGATTCCCAAATAATTAAAGAAGACATTCCTGGAGTTGTATTGATATCAATAAATGATGTAATCTCAGTCGCGATGAAACTGTTAAAGCCTTCATAAAGATAAAAGCAATGGATTTAATCTCCAAGGACAGTAAATGGACTGAGTGCCGGGAATACGCACTGACAAAGTCAAAAGACCATGATCTGAAATAACAACTGCACCGTACTTGCACTCAGTAACAAGGGGGAGAAGTCTATTATCAAGTAAGAAATTGTCTATACGTGAGTAGGTTTTATGAACAGGAAAAGAAAGAATATTCCCTAGCAGTGGGGTTGCGAAACCGCCACACGTCAGCCACCCCGTATGATTTAAGAAACATCTGGATTACACGAGCGGAATTAGACACTAAGGGTTTGTTTTGTGAGCTGCGATCTAAGACTGAAGAGAGTGTACAGTTCATATCCCCCCCAAGGATGAGATGATGTGCTGTCATGTTAGGTAGCTGGGAAAATAAATTGGAAAAAAAGATGGGATTGTCCCAATTTGGAGCTTAGATATTAACCAGGATAACTGGAAAGGTATAGAGCAATCCCACTACAATAACATAATGCCCAGCAGAGTCAGCCTCCACACTTGTCAATGTGAATGGGGTGTTTGAGTCAATTAGTATTGCAGCCCCCCTGGCTTTAGATAGAAAGTTGGAGTGGTATATCTGCCCAGGCCCCCTTCAGTAGAGAATAGTCCGATGTGCGAAGATGTGTCTCTTGAAGAAATGCAATATTTATTTTAAGTTGTTTTAAATGTGTAAATACCCTTTTACGCTTTACCGGATGGTTAAGCGATTTAACATTCCAACTTACAAAATTAAGTGAACACCCATCCAGCCCACTAGGATTGGAAGAGCAACTCATGTTGGTTGGATAAAGATGAGAATCAGGAGCTGAAATTGTAAAAACCACAATCCAACAACAATTTAAAAAAAACAACAGATGTCTGGCAATTCAACAAATGAACAAGTCTGGTAAATCCCCCCCTCCCCTCCCATAGCACCTAGAACGAGGTTAACAAGAGACCCTCCCAAAACAAATCCACACATTAAGTGTTTTTGTTGAGGAATTTTAGAGAGTCAACCACATCAAAGCTCCCACCGGACCATCTTTGAACAAGAATAATTGAAATAGCGCCCATAAAGAGCCATGTACTAAAGACACTGCTGCATAGCAAATGAAGTAAACACAGACTGTCCCATCAGAAACAAATTTGTAATGTGCTAAGTGCATTATCAAGAAAATGAAAACTTAGATGGGGTTCATCACTGTTCAGTCACTGCATTAAGCCTTCTCAAAACTTATCTGTGGATGATTTTCTCCTTAACATAAGTCATGGCTTCCGCTGCATCCGTGAATTCGTTCTCCTCTCCATTGTGCGTAATCCGAAGGCGCGCTGGGAATAAGATGCCAAACCGAACTCCCTGGCGGTTAAGTAGCAGCTTCCTCACCTCCGTAAATGCAGCCCGGGCTTTGGCGACGCTTGCAGTGCCATGGCGCGCACTCGGCTCAGCATCTCAGCGCAGTCCTTGTAATAATGAAGTTTGGCGATGATGGCGCGTGTTTTCCCGTTCTGTCTCAAAACCAGACTTCTGTGCGAGCGGTCTACAAGCACGTCTCTGTCTAGCTGTAACACCTCTTTAAGCAGCAATGAGACCGCAGCAGTAGAGCATGATCCATCAGCCTCTGCAACTCCGATAATTCTGATATTACAGCGCCTCTGCCTTCCCTCCATGTCTTCACATTTCGCTTTAAGCGCCATCACCTCGGTGTTAAGGGCAGTTACCGTAGACTTTAGAGCAGCCACCTCGTCGGACCACGTATTTAGCCCATCTTCAACCTCCCGAATGGAGGTCTTCATTTGGTCAATGTCGGAATGTAGCGCCACTGTGTTGTTTGCTAGCTCCGCCTTAACAGCCTGCAGCTCACCTTTTATGAAGCTGAAGTCATCGGCGAGTGCACTTTTCAACTCTGTCTTAAGTTCTGACTTCATCACAGCCTTCATCTCTGACTTTATTGCCTCAGAAATGTCTGCTTTCAGCGACTGGAGAATGTCCGCTTTCACGATATCCATCTTCTCTTTATCAGGCTGCGGGGAGGTCCTTGGCGCCGGTGTAGCGTTGGTACTCGTAGCTGAGGCTGTGTTGGGCCCGGTGGTGGATGTTCCTTTGTATGCAAATTTCCGGAGATTTGACGCCATCAAACTGCCCAAACAAGAACTTTCAGTATACAGCGATATTGTAGAGCAAACTTATCAAAGTATTGTGCTCAAAGCGCTACTAAATATAAACAAAGCAGAGGTCCAGCGGGAGCTCATGTGAATCGCGTCTTACTCCATTGCCGGCCTCAGTCTCCATCTTTTGACAAGAAAATACATCTATCGGTGTCCGAGTACAGTCATCTCTCCCCAAGCCTATCCATCAGATCATACAGAATTTGAGGTGTGCATATGCTGTTGTCATGGCGCCAATGAAAATGTTTTTGTTTTTGGTTTTAGCAGCCTGTGCCTTTCTGTACCTCCACTGAACAAGTGCAACATCATCAGATACAAATGTAAACTGTCTGACATCGTACAGATCGCTAAACATGTAGTGGGCAAATGTTTCAGGATTTGTGACTAGCTCGCATGTTGCCAGATTTTCGTGCATTGAAAAATGACCCCACAAAGAATTAAACAGCAGTTTGTTGACACTACGCATAGCTTTGTTTACAGTTATATTTTTCAGGATGTCATAGTAGTCTTGGATGTATTTTGCTTTGGACTCTTCATCATTTGCAAAACTTAGGTAGCCTGAAGCCTCTTGCTTACATTTTAAAAAAGTCTTAACATATCCTTTAAAGAGATTGTCGCTCTTCTCTGCAAAATGCCATACCTCATCCATTTTGGTGACCACATAGCCTTTTTCAACAGCCTTTTGTAGCTCAAAACTTACCCAAACACCTGAGAGAACCCTCTCATGAGCAGAGTGATTACAGCTGCTGGTCTGATTTTGAATCTCTGCACATGTGCGACACAGAGGGAACATCAACTTGTTGCTACTACGATATGGAAGTACCGGATAATAAAACCTCCTGGGAAGTAACACAGTACATTTTATCAGACCAAAGTAATTTTCAATGGGCCCCAAAGTCGTGGAAGATTATTTGTGGATGGCCAACTGGGAAACTTTTACGGGCCTGTACAGTTGGAATACAAAGATGTGAAATCATAGTAATGCATTTTCTCATCCTCTGCAACTTTGCAATATAGTCTGTAGCGTCGGTACGACCTAAACAGAGCTTTTCGTGGGTCAAGTCGTTCAGGGGCATTGTAAGTTTTCAAAAAGTCCTTTAAAATTTAGTCACTGTCTTTGGCTTGTTTCCACTAACATTCCCACATCACCTGTACATGGAGTTTGTGCATCAGTTTAAGAGCTTGCAGTTTTTCTTGAAACTGTCAAGAACGCCAAACACAATGTTGTTAACAGGATTTATATTTCCAGGACTGTAACACTTTGGACAGCCATGCCAAATACATCCGGCAAACTCATATTCAATATGTACATTGTCTCGTACACAAAACCCATCAACATGGCTGTATTGCTCCTCTCCATGATTCTGGGCATGTCGAATTTTTACTTTGCTTTTGAAAGACTTAAATTCTAGCCACTGTATAAAAGCATTAGAGAACGTCTTGCGCTGCTTGATGTATGCACCATCATGTGTTAAAGCCAATGTGTCAGGGGGTAGGAATTGTGTTTTAAACACAGCCATGCAACACGAAGCTAGAGTAGTGTAGGCAAAGGGGTCTAACTTGGCACACTCCATAAATGCTCCACGATACATGCTTTGCGTACCACAACGTCATTGATACCATATTTGTGCATTCCAAGCTGGAAATCAAATTTCTCATGACACACTGTGTTGTACCACTGCATGAAAATTACTCTTTTGTCTTTTTCGGACATGTTGTCATAACCATAAAAATGTGGTTTTGGGAATCTACCAAAAAAATTCTCATTTTCTACCGTGTTGAATATGTGTGGAAAGTAACCTTTTTTGGAATCTTCAAATCCCAAAGCATCAGGAACCTTGGAAAGCGCAAAGAACATAAATGACTACGAGTCAAGCCACCTCTGTTTGTATACCTCATCATACATTAACAAGACTTTACTACCCTGCATGGTGAGTCTCGGTGTGACGGAATGTTTGGTGAAGTAGTCCAACATAATGTAGTTTTCAAATCCTGATGCATTGTGAGCTATGAATGTGAGGTTTTTATATTTTGGCTGCCTTAATTTTTGAATGAAAAGATCAACACAAGATGGTCCAGAGGCCCACCATTTTTGGTTCTCCAAGTTCGTGTTTCAAAGTCATAAAAGACATATTTAGACTGCGGCTTTGTTGGTTTTTCAGGTTGTATGAAACACTGATGCTCTACATCTGATGTCAACAAATCACCGCAATGTGTACATTTGTCCCTCAAGCATTCATGACCCAGAGCATTTGTCCGACCTGCACAGTACAAACGACCGCAGTCGTCACAACATTTAGCGCTATCACAAGGCCTAAATCTTTTCTTGTTTTTGGATTCTGTCATGTTTTTGTCTTTTAAAACAAGACGTTGATCTGCAAATGCGTCAACAATCTGGACAGCGTATGGTTGTCAAATCTTGTTGTTTATGACAGTTTTCAGAAAGGCACACATTGCAGAAATATTTACATTTGTGATATGCCAAAGCATTGTAACCCTTGTAACAGCATTCACACAAGTATATACATCCAAAAAACCCTGTTTTTTCCTGTATTAAATAGTAATGGTCCTCATATAGATACAACCACACTGTTTTTGGATGAGAGTGTTCATGTGCTTGATAGAGTTCCAATTTTTTAGTACAGCCATTGTGGTGAAAAACAATGATTTTAACATCCATATGCTGCTCAAATTTCGACACATCTGAGAGTGAAACCTTGCGGTCTGTATTAAACCCTACACCTTCATGAATTTGTTGGGCCTGTGCATGAATTTCATCTTCAGACATATGTGGGTACAGATAACGCGCTACACAGATAGAGAAACACAAGTTATTATCTGTGTTTGATGGAACATGGGGACAGGCTTTTTTCTTTTGGATTATCTGATTGTAGGACACGGCACCTAGTTTGCATCTTATGCCTCTGCATCTATTTAAGGCAGCTGTGACAACAAATTCAAGCAAATTATCCGATGTCATTCGATCACTGCTTTGCATTATTTGTTCAATTTCATTTAGAAATGTTGTAGCATTGTAGGCATTAGACGCATTTAATATAGCACACACTTCGCTCGAAAGTGCTGGACCTCTCAGAACAACACTGAAAACACCATGTGGTGCTGCTAAGCTGGTTGCAAAATTAACGTCTGTCAATCTGTGTCTTAGTGTAGACAGTGCTGCGTTCATATTGTCCATACTGATGCTATGCAAGTTCAGAGGCTGTCGGATCTCTACCGCATTAATTTTTGGTCTTTCTGTAATAATAAAATCACTCGGCCTTCCTGCCCATTTTATACGTTCAGCCAATTCCTAACTGTACTGTCAGTGTTGTGTTTGTGGTATGGCATTACCCGCTGTTTGAGCTGTGTTAGGCAGGGGGGTTATGTTGTGCAGTTTGAGGTCTATGCAGACTTTGTGATATGGCATTGGGTACAGTTTGAGCTGAGTTAGGCTGGGGCTTTGACTGTAGAAAGTGAGGTCTGTGATGGTTTTGGGATGCGAGGTCTGGTTCAATGAATTCTGAGGCATCTCGTTTCAGTATACCCAAATTTTACAAGATGTCAAGACTGGGCAACAGTAAAGTTGACTTCTTCTAGTCTGTCAAATTCATTTTCAACATCAAGCTTTGGGGATCGTGATTACAATCTGTATCATTTATATATTGATCAATTGCATTCTCTATATCAGACCAACTTTGGGAGTCATGTTCATCATCTGTATCATTTATACATTGATGAATTGCACTCTTGATATCTTAGTGGGGCAGATAACTGCATATATCAGAAGAATCTTTCAAATTGTCATACAAGGGACAAATTTGGCATGTGTATGCATTATAGCTTAATTTTTCATAATAGAACGTTAGCCATGCAATTTTCCAAAATGGCAGCCGTTTTTCAAAATGGCCGCCATTTCCGGTATGCGATACCATATAATTTCACATAGCGTGATGTAATAGAGCAAATTACACAATTTGGGTATCAAAATATCTGTAATCAACTACATAGCATGATGTAATAGAGCAAATTATACAATTTGGGTATCAAAATATCTGTAATCAACTATGAAGAATCCAAATTTACATGTGCTTACATAATATTCACCATCTTAACAGGCTTTTTACGCACTTTACAGCAATCTAAGTGATTTTTAATGCATGGGGTGTAGGGATGTAGTGGTAGAGGTAGCACTTTTGTTTCAGAAGTCAGCCACATTCTCTGGATGGACTCCTGGCACTAGTCCTCACTGCTTGCCCAACTCTCACCTATGGCTCCAAGAAGTTGCTTGTGCACGGCAACGGCCACACCCCGGTAAACTGCGTTGGCTCGCAGGCCAAACTAGGTGAGGGTAACATGTGGTGTGCAACCCCATGTGAAGGAGTATATCTGACTCCATCATTTATTGTGCAAAAAGTCAACAACAACTGAAGACACTTGACAATGGTGAAGATGCCAATGGAGTGATGTTCAAGCACAACCAGGGCACACTGGTGAGCGTCATTGCTGTGAGACTCAGCATGGGGTCTTGCGTCAACTAAATTAGATTCGCTGATGCTGGAGCTTAGTTTATATTAATAGGCCTACTACTAATTTAGTCTCCCAAATGCTGTCTAATAAGCCCTGCATAAACTACAGATATGTAGACTAGTAGTATAGTGGTAGACCAGGTAGTTTGTAGCTACAGCGCCTGTCATTACATTAGCCATAAGTGTAGTTACAATAGTTAGATAGCTGCGCCTGAATTGACAGGGTGTGCCAGCGCGGGAGAGCCAAGCCAAGGGTAACAGGGCTCTAAATTACCCGGATGGTGTACAGATCACACGGGAGTTAGAATGGCGCTAGATGAATGATCGGGCTAGGTGTAGGACATGCCATTATGATGTGCGAACCTAGTTGTATCCCATACACGAATGTGCTAAGGTGGTAAAAGGATAGCCCCTCGACCTTACATGTACGTACGATGGCGACTGCAATACCAAAATGGAAAACAGACTGGACCAAGTGCTGTCTATGTCAAGAAGACAGGGATGAGGAGTTAAAATCTCCTCCAACTCCCTACGCCATAGAGCAGGATGGGTACTCTATGATTGGAAAGAACATACCCTTGTTTCAGTCCATCAATGAAATGCCAATAAAGTTTGATTCTGCCCGCCTAGACTAAGGTAGCGGTGTGGAAGAAACCCTTCGAGCAAATAAAGCAAAGTATCACCAAAGCTGCAGGGGACTCTTCAGCAACACAAGGCTGGCACGGGCCCAAAAAAGAGCAGCTAATTCAAGTTGCAATACAGAAGCAGAAAGCTGAGCTTTTGTCATAATTGAATTCTGCATTGCCAAAAATGTAACAAATGGTGTTAATATCATCAAAATTGGGTAAGAAGATCCAGAGATATACCAAAAGAGCCAAAAATATGACGCTAATGTCCGCCATCTTGAAAAATGGCCGCCATTTTGGATTTTTATGTGGCTAACGTTCTTTAATGAAAAAACTGCTAAAAAGTAATGTGCATGCCAAATTTGGCGCTTGTATGACAATTTGAACAATTGTTTCAATTATCTGCCCCACTATCTGACCAGCTTTGGGAGTCATGTTCACCATCGGTATCATTTACGTATCTTTCGATTTCGCAATCTATGTTTGAATCAATCTGACCTTTGTGATTGTGTTCATTGTTGCTTAAATCATCACTGTCGCTAACTAGGCCTTGCCTGCCATGTTTTTGATTTGTGTACACATTTACCAGGCATGATTAGACAATACAAAATAATATAAACATTAGACACAGTCTTTTTATTTTGAATAGGGGCACTCCCTATGCTGTTTTTAAGAATGTTGTCCAATTTTGTATTTATCACTGCAATCTCCTTTCTAAGGTCAACAGTTTGGCAAGCTTGCCTGTACACCATATGTGATAGCTGCCTAAAATTAGTTGACAGTACAGTCTCTACCATTGTAGACTCCTGCATCAGTCCTTTACTACGCCTCAGCAGTAGTTCCTTATCCTTTTTAGAGTATGCAAAAACATTATGTAGTTGTTGCTGTTTAAATCTACATGTATATAGTGTGGTGCGTTGTAATCTCTTACTTTTAGATGCACGTTATTCTTCCTCCTCCAGAGGAAAGTTGCTTTCGTCCCAGCACTTTAACTGTGAATTAGTCCAATTGAGCAGATCTGCAGGTTCCTGTCAATCAGGAAGAGTGTCCATCTGTGTCGATGTTGTTGATGCTCTTCGTTGACCTTGTGTTTCAGGAAGAACTATAACTGCTGACTGGTGATCTGGAACTGATGTATTCTGAGGGCTGGGTATCACTACCGGTGATTGGGGATCCTCTGGATCTGAGAGGTCCTAAAGCTCAGGGTTAACGATAGGATGGTCAGGTATTACAGACCCCAGGGTATGACGCTGGGGTGGCGCTTGTTTTTCAGAAATGCTGTACACCCGTTCTGTTTGATCATATGAAAACATACATATAGAACCACTTTAGTTAAAATCATAAAAGATGACAATGTTTTGGGCATTAATTTTGATTATGTAGTTGTGAATAGTGCATACTGACCATTAAACTCTGGCTTCTTGGACAGGGATTTCCTCTAGGTAGTTTCATCGAATAAATGAATCTAATCTAGAGAAATCAAAATATAACAGTTAAGGTTAAAAAAAATAATGAACACAGGTTGTTCAATATTAATCTCATGGAGAATTATAAGAAAAAAAAATAATTACCAGTGAAATTTGATCTCCTTTTTTATCCACTGCTGCTATTTGCTTGTTCCCGGGAGTCTGCCGCACAATCTAGGGCTGTATTGAAAATACTTTCAGAATTGAAAATGACAATATACACATAATTCTGTCAGATTACAAAAAAGGCTTTAACATTTGTACCATTTCAAATCAACTGTTAGTCCTCACCAGCTACAAGGGCCATTTTCTACAGAATGTAGTTGGAAGTTATCCTCGACCAAAAGAGCGATGCGATGCAGACTTTCCTCAAGGGAAAAATGATGAGTGACTGGGTAGGTCCTGAGAGCTTATACAGGATAAACCACTCCTATCCTGCACTCCATTGTGACTTTGATGTTGGCACTGATTTACAAATGTTTTTTGTTGCATAGCCTGTGTAATCCTTTGACAGTATTTTGTGATGTCACCGGTTTTAGGAAGTCATCTTCTCGCCTTATATGTCTCGGGAATGTCATGTGGCCGGTTTTAGGAAGTCTCCTGCCAAGTCTCCTGTCAATCTTCACGCCTTAAATGTCCTCAGGCAAAACATTCTGACCATTTGCTTTCCAATAAACAAACAGGTCTCCCTTTCTCCTGTTGGCTATATTTCTCCATTAGCATGTGGAAATTAGCAAAAAAACACACCAATCTTCACACCATCCATGTCTTGGGAATGTTATCTTCATCTGCTGGCAATGTATCTCAACTCAATTTTATTTACATAGCACCTTCCATACAAACATGTAGCCCAAAGTGCTTCACAAAACAGGATAAAAAGATATAGACAAACAATAAAATACCAATAAAACAACAGTGTGTTGTCGGCCTAGGCTATAACATTATTCCAAATTGAAAGCCAGATTTAAAAGATAGGTGTTCAATTTTCCTTTTAAAAATACAGAGAGAGTTTACCATTCTGATATTAAAAGGTTATATGTTCCACTGTTTAGAAATAAAAACAGACGACAGCTTCACCTGTACTTTTGTGGTGCACATGAGGAGCAAAAGAAAAGCAGTAGAGGACCTCAGTGGTCTGGCTGGTACCTAAAATGACAGAAAATCTCATATGTAAGGAGGAGCAAGGTTATTTAAAGCTTTATAAACGAATAAAAGAGCTTTGAAATCAGTTCTAAAGGAAACATTTCCATTAGTATGAGGGAATTGGTATCAAATTGTCTTTTATTACTATTCTTTTGCTATTTCAAGACATTTGTAGACCTGTCTGAATTTTGACTTGTATTTTGCTTTCTCTAAGGGTATTTGTATGTTAATGTCCACTTCAGACCTGGGTCTGAGAAGCTATCACCCCCCATGCTTCACTGCCTGTCTGTTTCCCATCATATCTCCACTACCTTGTGGGAATTAGTATCACATTGTCATTTTTTTACCCTCCATATCTTTCTGGTTACTGTGAGAAATACAGTTGAATTTGTGAAAAGAGAATGGTGTAAAACACGTCTCTTCAACCTATGCTAATTTCAGACCCCTAGGAAACAAGGAAAGACACTTTTTAACACCTAGGTGCTGCATCCTACCACCCTTTTGGTAAGACATACATACACACACATACACACACACACAGGCGAAAAAGGGTACCCTTATACTATTTTGTTTAAGTAGTGACTTGGTTATTTTTAAACAAAAGCGTTGACATCAAAAATTCAGCTTTTATCCATATGCCAAACTCTGTTGTGTTTTAGTTGAGATACTTACTAAATTACAGGCATTGTATGTAAAGATTCACAGATCAATGTACAAAGTACTTTCATATATGAGGTTAAAGAAACAAACTGTTAATGATGTCTGGTCTGATATGATTAAAAAAAATGTATTCATGTTGAAACAGATGATGCTGTGTACGTAACGCTATTGCTATTAAAGGGACAACAACTTGATCAATAAAGTCAAGTCAAATGTTTCTCTGTGTATGTGTATGCTTTTAAGGTACATAAAGATGGTGCTATTTAGCACACATACTATTTACTGTAAACTTTTAAACTCCAGCACTATATGATCTTGAACATGTAAGTTTACAACAGGGGTAATATCTCAATTAAATGTGTGTAGTGAAAAACACTTTTATTCTGCTACATTAAATGTAAGCACAATGATTCGACCTTATCTGTACCTCAAGATATACTTAGTATTAGTACTTTGTGGCAGAAAGAAGTAAAAAGTATACTAGAAGTTTTAGTATTAAAGTATAAGTGTAAGTCTTAGTATTGATGTACTTAGACTTTTCTTTATACTTTTCAGTACAAGCCAAGAATACTTTACTATACTATTCTTGAGTATATAAAATATAGTCTACAAAAAGTTTATCAAGTATACTGCCTCAGTTTTAGTAGAAGTATTCTCATAGTACACTTGAATAAACTACTTTTTGCTAAAGGTCATGTTTTCCTATTTGCATTTTTACAGCTGTTACTCTCTAAAGAAAATGTATATATCTATTATCACCATGACTATAAATGCATTATGATCCTTTCATATGCCTGTGTGAAATGCCTTCCAGCTGAAACTAGAAACCGGAAACGAGAAGTCAAGACAGAATATCTTGTCTCTGCTAAGAGAGGACTCACCAGGAAACAGTTACATCAACAGAAGAACTCACAGTTTCTGTGTGAATCATAATCGCTGCTGTGACACGTTGCTGTAACTGCAATATTATTGGTTGATGCTTGTTTCTGGACAAACGTCTACATGATTAGCGCTGCATGTAAGTCTGAAGATATGCTATAGACCTTCAGTGAGAGGAAGTTGCCATCCTGTGTCCATTGTGGACTACTCACTCCTTGCAAGTAAAATCTTTAAGACAAGCTCCACTCTTCTGTTGTTCTTCCTGGGTGACTGCCAGTCAGGAGCAGGGGACTTTTCCTGACATGCTCATTCTACTACAACTTTAAACATTAAAATTTCCCCAGGGGTGGGGCTCTAGATATATCTATGTTACGGCTTAAAGGATTAATGTATTGGTCTGGTTATAACAGGTTAAGTGTGAAAATATATCCATGGAGGAGATAATCTACAATAGCTACAGCAGCCATTTTAAATAGCAGTCCCCCTTTGAAAACATCTGTCAAGAGATGTATGGCCTATGTTAAAACAATTTAAAAAATGTCTATAAAACATGTTTATACAAAGGAGGCAACTCATAAACACATGCATAATTTCTTAGAACAGCAACTTGCACACTAACATACTTCAGAGTCTAAAGGTGCGTCCACACCGAACGCGACTTTGCGTGTCATAAAATAGGATGTATTAGCTGACATTATTCCAACTGTATCCTTTTCGCTCACCTACCAACCACAAAACACTGCAGCTGATGGCCCTGCAGCAGCATCATGTGCGAGTTTTCTGCGGTCCCGTCTAGGTGGAACTAATGTCCTCACTAATGTTCCTACACAGACACAGATTGTCACTCTGTGAACTGGATTAAAAACAGTCTGTCACGGTGTCGTCACACACCCACCAAATGCTGATTGGCTCTTGTGGCGAGAACTCGCCTGAAAAAAATCACATTTTTCAACTTTGGCAACCGAGCACAGCGACTTGTTCGTGCATCCAAAGCGACCCCAGAGTTCCCATCTGCAGCAACAGGGGCCCCCACGTCTCCAAAGGTGGGACAAAGTCACCCAGAATGCGTCCGTTGCAGGGAGACCTGCATGTATTTTTGAAATCCTTGAAATGTTCCATTTATCTATAGATGCTCATCTGAACTAGAGGAGCTTGGCAGAAGAACACATTCTTGTCTCCTCCCCCTTTTTTGCCTCCTCTTGGCAAATCGAAGTCTCCTGCGGATCACATCTGGAGAAATCACATAAAAAGAAAATAACACATGACCTCTTAAGTTCATTGGGATATAATGAAGTCACTCCTTCATCTCTATCCATGTTCATGATTACATTTTCTGTGAGTACCATAATGCATTTGTACAGTTATAGCCAGAAGGAGCTTGTTTGATAGAAAAAAAAGTTTAAGAGCTGTTAAAGGCAAAGATGATCAACCAGCTATCTGGTGACTGAACCCTGTGAGGTTCACCTACCTGCCACTCTGTCATAGTCTTGCTTTGGGTCATGCCAGTAAAGGCTTGGTGATGTCCTCCAAAAACGATACAGACGAGTGTGAAGCACTGACAAGGTCAGGAGTACCAGCAGAAAACCAAGTGCTGCTGCTGCCCAAAGTGCCTCCTCAGTCCTGGGGGTCCTTGGCAATCCCTTGTCCACGATCCATGAGTCCTCGCATTTACAATGTTCACCCTCTTGGCAGCCACTACAGCCATGTCGTTTGGGCATGTAACTGGCTGGCTGTTGGTTAGGGTACAGTTGTGGGACAGAACTGGGATGAAAGTGGGACTCAGATTCAGATTTGGAAATAGAATTAGATCCGTTTGTCTCACTGATGTTAAGAGAGTGTGTGTCACTGTGTTTTTGCAAATGCTCCACCTCTCTCTCTTTAACATATACTATTTCTTTATTCTTTATCCAGCCATCTGCTATGTCCTTTTTGTCTGAGTGACTCTCTTCAGATTTACCGGACTGTTCATCGCTTTGTTCAAGCAAGACTCTACCCTCACCTTTTGAGCTTAAAGCCAGTGTTTCATGTCTGGCACTGTAGTTATGTCCCCTTTTCACAACATCAAAATTCAATTTAAACTGAGCTGAAAGTTTTGAGCCTCTAAAGCCAATATGTCTAATAATGGACTCCTGTACAGCTTTTTGTTGGCTTAGCCTGAATCTTTGAGACTCTGGAACAGTTTTAAGAGCAGTTAAAGGCATTTTTGATGCTAATAGAGCAGTAGACGTGGGTGTTGCACTTGGATTTACAGTTTGGCTCTTAAGATGTGAAGGGGCTTTACTCTGACTTGGAGGATATGAGAGAATCTTGTTCTCTGAAGGTAAATCTGCAGATGATCCATGTGGGCTGTTGTGCTTCTGGTCATCTCCTTTCCTGTTGAAGGAGTCCCTGTTGTTTTGGTTAGAAAAAAACCTGGCAACATCTGTTGTGCTTTCTTTCTTGTTTTCCTTAATATGTCTCTTTTGTTTTCCCCTTAGGCTTGCCCGAATGGGCAGGATTTTGCCCTTCTCTTTGAATTGTTTTAAGCTCCTCTTCTCTGTGAGTGACTGCACCTCTGCTTCTTTCACATCATTCAGTAGAGAGGAAAGGGTCTGCTCACAGCATTGCCTCAGAGTCTCCTAGAAATTTATGATAACATCTACTTAGAACGTTTACATGACTACTAAAATATCACAGCTGTGCTGTTTGTACTGCAATCAGAAAAGTCACCAATCAAGTCAACAAACCTTCAATTTAGCTGGGTATTCCTCTGGATAGGCAAGTCTCTGTTGTGTCTCAGCTGACCAGGTTAACAATAAGTTATAGTTTCTGCTTCCTCTTACATCATCAGACTTATTTCCCAGGGAAGTAGTTGTCTCAAGCCAATTACAAATGGCTGAAGTTGCCATGGTTGACAGCTCCAAGGTGCGACCCCAGGACACCAATACTATTGGCTGAACACAGGTGAAAAGTCACTCACACTATGAAGAAAACATCTCAAATTAATAATGCACAACAAAAATCAAAAACAGAAGATTATGTATATTATCCTAAACCATTTTTTTTTTTCGTTTTGCAGTTTGTCTTCCCAATGGATGCCAACAATAACAATAGCCCAATTCACACTGCAGTTTCATGCCATAATATTTACATCCCTGTGATGCTTGTGAACGCCATGGGGTCAAACAGAGGTATTAACAGAGGTGAGATATTAAGGGCGGAGGCAGGAGGATTTAATGAGAGTCAGAAGTGAGTGTTTCTGCCTTTGTGTGTATGTGGGGGCATGCGCCATGTCGTGCGCAGCCAGGCTGTATTGTAGCATGTATAGACAAGTATTATGGCCATAAGAATTAATGTGAATGTCTCAATGTGTCAATATAACAGAGCCTTGT